>JACCIC010000012.1:772500-810000 GCA_018907035.1 Sycobia sp. Sy_11 | reverse complement strand
CAACTTTTTAAGCAAATTAAATTTTTAGAAAAAAAAAATTTGTAAAAATTTGTAAAAAAAAAAAGAAATTGAATACAACAACAAATAGCAATGAAAATTAATCTGAGTAAAAAAGAAAATAAAAACCTCAAGAATAATTTGTATTCTGCCCCATAAAGTCGATAACTTCCAATATGAAAAGAAAATTGTAGTAAAAATTTTTCGGAATGACCCGTCATACATATCTCAGGGACACTTAGGTCATTTATAAAAGCAGTAAAAACGTACTGCCACCGAGGTGGTGAAATTAAGAAATATATTTCGATCCGATCAATATACGCAATAAATAGAATTAAATATTTTGCCTAATAAATAAAGCATTTGCATCGTCTAATTAAAAAAAAAAAAAGAAGGAATAGAAATCGAATTCAATTACAATGACAAATTTCTCAGGGGATTTCCGAGGAAATTTCACAAAATTCTTGAAAAATTTACGGTCGCGAGGCAATAATTCACCTGCGTCATACTCTGGCCGGGGCGGGGGGGGGGGATAGGGTAGGGAGTTCCGACCCGAGGCGGCGAAAAAACACGGCTGAAGCTCGCCTCCATTTTTACTCATAAAGCCCGTCTGTGTATATATCGTAACGAATTACGCTCAACCCTTTCTGCCCCACCCACTCCGTATACGCCGCGAATGACGCAGTGAAGAGAATGAAACCGAGATGCGGGAGAGAGATCGAGCGAGTGGGGGGAGAGAAGGCGGCGGAGAGAGGGACGCCGCGTCTGTAGCGTTCAGTGCACCCCCGCTGAGAGGCGGCGACGACGGTGGCGTCGGCTGCGGTGCCGACTTTACTCTGTCTCTCTCTCTCCCTCCCTCTCTCCCTCCCTCCCACCCTCTCTTTCTCGCGGAGAAGTCGGTCGCCATGGAAACGGGGCTCCACGGCAGAGGGAGGAGAGGAGGCCTCGGGAGGGATGTGATCCAGATAGCGCGAAAGAGAAAGAGGAGGCGCGCGAGGGAAAGAGAGAGAGAGGGGGGGGAGGATTTTATTTCTTCATAACGTCCGCCATTATCGCGCCCTCCTACCACGCCCGCCCGCCCTCCCCACCCACCACCTTCATTATGTCCTGCAGCGGAAGGGAATATTCTTGTTTTAAAAATAATCGCCGAGAAAGCCGTGGGGGGTGGCGGGGCGTCGGAGGTAGGCGGGGGTGGGAACCACGGCGCTCGCGCTAATGGCGCCGTTTGTAATTGGAAAAAGTCTCGAGCGCACGTATCGCGACGAGTTTTATACGACTCTCCCAGCCTCCGCCCGCCAGCCCCTGTCACTTGCTCTTTCTCCCTCTCTCATTCTCTCCGTTCATTTCTACCCCCTGAGGGAGGTTGAGGGTTGGCAGGGGGTGCATCCACCAACCCCCTCGACGTGTATATTGCGAGAAATTCTGTAATTTTTCTCAAGCCTTCAGGAGCAGCAGACTCATTAATTTAAGTTTTTTAATTAGTAAATTAATTAGAGCGGGCAGCCGAGCGAGCCGGGGCAGGCGTCCCTTCGCAAGGCGCGCCGACGCGGCATTCATTTTTGAGAGCCGGCGGGGATGAACTTTTGTATATGTATATATCTATATGTGTACACCCCTGCGCGGCTGGTATAACACAAAATAAGAAAAAATGAAAAAAGCAGAAAAAGACGCGAAAAAAGGAGGACACTCCTCTGCATTGTTTACGATGTCTGCCCGCGCGGAGGAGTATAAAAGCACGTGAAAAAAAAAAAGAATCGCCAGGGACAAAAAGTCGCTGAATTTATCCAGGGCCGCCGAGAAAAATTATATGCCGCGCGGTGTATATATACCGGACACATACATATTATATATATATATATATATATATATATATATATATATATATATATATATATATAAGATATAACAGACACAATTTCTGGCTGTTTATACAATCTGGCTTTTTCATGTTTTTTTCCGCGGTTGTCCTATACTAAAATAGCAGAATTTTGAGGGAGGAGGAGGGGGAGATTTTGCGAGAGAGAGAGAGAGAGAGAGAGAGAGCAGTCACCTCGCGGCAGTTGCACAGCTGCTTCACTCCCGCGGCCTATATCGTGCATATACATTCATATACCACTCTCGTGCCCTCCCGCGGATAAATCTTAACGAACGAGCGTATAAAATCTTAAGCGATTAAACGTACGATTCGTTTTAATTGCATTTGCAAAAAGGATAGCGCGAGCGAGAGAGAAGTACGGCGGCGGGGGAGGTGGTACGTTGGGTCGCGTGGAGGGGGGGGGGACGAGTAGCGGTGCTCGGACGCGCGCATGCATAAAACGCCGGAATTCCCCGAACCGGCGGCAATTTCCAATTAATTTTAAAGTCGCGCGTATGTATGTTTGTATTTATACACGTGTAACGGTTGGATTTTTTGCACCGCATCCCCCCCCCTCGTCCTCCCGCGCAACGCGGGCATCGGTCAAGTCAACCCTGTGCGCGCGCACATACACACACACACACACACACACACACACACACGCTCGGTCACGTACACATATGCAGATATCGCCCGGTTCACGGACGCGATTCCCGACGCGTAACGCGAGTTTTTTCCCTTCGCTCAGGACGAAGCTACCTGCTCCCCCTCCCCACCCACCCATCTCTCCCCGCGGACGCGCCGGACGTGTTTTCCATATCGGCGATTCGCTTTTGCGCATATACGTAGATACGCAGGGGAGGAGGATAGGGCTGTTAAAAAATTGATGCCCGCAGCGGCCGGCCGGCCGCGAGGCTCGCCCCGGTCTCGCCCCGTCCCAAGACAAACTAGATTCCGTGGCCGGCATCTCGTATTCATGGTGGTCGGGAAGAGGGTTGAGGACTGGTAGGGGAGAGGGAGGTAGGGGCAGGAGGTGAGAAAAACCGCTGGCCTCGCCTATATATATATATATATATATATATATATATATATATATATATATATATGCGTATGCGAGCACGCTTGGAGGCACGCACGTATATTGAGTTCTCTCGACGACGCGCAGATGCACGCCGAAGGCTCGTCATCGACGAGTATATATTCATATAATATACAATATATCGGATTTTACGACGAAATTTTTGCACTCGCGCGGAGACGTCGTCGCTCGAGTTCGCCGACGATGGAGGAAAATAGTATTTCGACCGATGGTCGGTGACGCTCTCGATACGACGAAATCCCTAATTCCGTCGCGCTTTTTTTTTTTTTTTTTTTTTTTTAACGCAGACGAGCCGCCGCGATAAGGTTTTCATTTTTTCGCGCTCTCGAAACTTCCGCTTGGCGCGCAGGCACGCCAATACATATATATATATATATATATATATATATTTATACATAACAATTGCAAACGTACTATATGGGAAGTAACGCCGTTTCCTCCCCCCATCCCAAACATCGAATTCCGGTCGCACGTATAATTTGCTAACCGCGAGATAATACGTGGCTAAGTAAGTTATAAGCATTATCTATCAGCCATGATAGCCGATGTAAATTACTACGAAGGGTTACACTGGGGTGGAGTGGGCGAGTGTGTACACGAAACTTTATCGTAACCGCACTCGGGCCCAGCGAGAGAAGAGTCCGCGCGAAGTAAATATTAACAGCGGAGGGGAGGGCGGCGGTGGCCAGGGCTGCTTCGCATATGATTCACGACGTTCTTCGATTATTCGCGTTTTCGTATCGTAACCGTGGCGCGTCGACAGGGTCGCGCTGCGTGAATTGTTTAGTTTATGGATCACGATAAAAAGCGGACCTTCTCCGCCTCGCTTCTCCGTTATTGGCCGACTAACGGGTGCGGATATTTAATACGGCATTATCTGCGTCTCAGTATCGACCGTGGGAAATCGATGAATTATAATTATCTTTGCATACAATTCCTTCTACAGTTTTTTTTTTTTTTTTTTTTTTTTTTTGTTATTTTTTCATATACATTAACAATGAACTTAATATTTACGGGAAGATGAAAAAGTGGCCGAAAATAAAGATACGAGGTGATATCGATACATGTACAAATTGTTCTCCCTTTCGTTTTGCTAGATAAGGAATTTCCAATGAAAAAAGATATTAATCGAATCGCAAAGACGTCCTCGGCAGATTCTAATATCCTGATGTAACTTTAAATATGTTACAAACAGGTACATTCAGATTTACGAGCATTGGAAATAAAAAATAATGGCTTATAGTGCGAGTTTCGATAAAAATTCAGCGCCAAAAATAAACGGTAAAACAATGCACTATTGTTGCATAAGAAACTTAAAAGATTCATTATTTCATCGATTTTACCCACCGATCCCTTGGTACGATTGACTGTGAATCAGTAGGTGATTTTTACAGTCTCTCTCTCTCTCTCTCTTTTTTCAGGCGCATGATATTTCACTTTTCTTTTAATACAAGAAGATGACGAAACATTTTTCATTCGGCCGTTCAGTCATTTTATATTTTAGTATCTCCGCATGAACATGGCACCTAAGCAAATTTCATAGAAATAAACCGACAAATCGCATGAAATTTCAGTGCCAACTATTTCTCAACCCCCCTGACGCCGTGCAAGTACGTGGCGACGAGTCGCAATTCGAGCGGCCGCGCAATTTTTTTTTTTTTTTTTTTATAGATCCACGTTTGATTGGCCTCTAATATCCATCAAAATCCCGGCGGAATCGGTTATACGGCGCGGAAAAGTAGCCAATCGCGCGAGCCCCCTCGCACTGCCCCCCCCCGTCAAACCCTCTAGTATCCGTCAAGAGGCGCACTCCTTGGCTCGTGTCGAGCCGACCGACCTTTACATTATGAATACGAAAGTTCGACTCTCTCGCACGCAAGGGGTTTCTCCATTGCCGCCGCACGGATATAATATTTAATGCAAAGGCGAGGAGGCGAGCAAAGCGCGCGCCTCCCGGACATAATAAACGTCCGGGTGGTTCGGCCGTCGACGAATCGTCGCGGCCGTTACGTGTATATATGTATATATATATATATATATATATATATATATATATATATATATATATTACATTATATTAGTTGGCCGTCACGCGCGCGACCTCGGGGATCCGAGAATATCCGACTTATTGGCTCGGAATTTCCGCGCCCTCGCGCGCTCTGCTTTCATTGTATGAATATGTATATATATATATATATATATATATATATATATATATATATATAATCATAATACTAGCTATATCATACGCGCATTGGCATTGTCTGGGTTTTCCCCTCGATTTCGATCGCAATAAACAAAAACACACGCTCGTGGACTCGGCTCTCTGCTTCGGAGTTTCTATATGCATATATATATATATATATATATATATATATATATATATATGCGCCCGCTCGTGATCGATCGCGCACCGATACATTGCATTACTCTTCATTAATTAATTTGATCCTTGGCGGTTATTGGGGAACGGCAAAGGGGTGCAGGGAGCGCAGCGAACGTCTGCGGGCAGATACATATATATATATATATATATATATATATATATATATATATATATATATATGTATATATGGGCAAGGAATCGAATTTTCAGCTTTGGATATAGTTATCTTCTTTAATTTTATTAAGTATATATATAGATAAATGCACTTTTTGTTGTTCACTTCTCTTTCTCAATTAATCGACTCGATTGGAAAAGAAAATGGTATATATATATCCGTATGTATGTATACATACATATGTCTATATTGGTTAGATTACCAGCGGGAGAACCGACACTGAAAGTTCGAACTTAGTTTTTTTTACAATATAATGAAGATTTATTGGGGCCTTGAATTAATAGCACCGCATTAAGATTTAAAGTCTGATTAGAGTTCTACACACACACACACACACACACACACACATGGTATAGCATGTATATAATGCTGTTAACGAATGGACATTATATATATATGTATATATATACTTCCTTGTAATTTTTAATGAAGTACGTCTATTATTCTTGCGGGCTTGTAAGCCAACTCGATGTAATCCAAAATTATATAAATAGAAAAGGATCATAATTTAATCAATACGGAAAGATTGAAATATTAAAATTACCGATCGTTCTACTGTCAATCTCATGAATTCACCGGCACCTATGCGCTCTATAATAAGATCGGCGAACATATGTATTTATTTAAAGCTCGTGCTGACCTGCTGGTAGCGTAGATGTCGGCTTCTTCGAGAAGTAACGAAAAAAATTCAACGCGTCTGTACGAATCGAAAAGAAGAAAACGTTTATAAAATATTTGTAACGAATTAAATTAATATCTTCAGTGCAAAAAAAGGTTCAACTTAATGAATATATTAGGGAAGATTCAGGGCCAATCTTGAAAAATATTAGCATGAATCTTGGAATGGTATTACTAAATGTGAATAGATATACTTTTTGGTAAATATATGATCAATAAAAATACTGAATTATTGATAGGAAAAGTGAGAAAAAAAATTCGCTTGAATGTTTAAACTGTTTTCTTCCTTCACGTAAATTTCCACAGCTCAAAGCTAATCATGCATAAAGTCAGTTATCGATAAGTTAAGTCCAAGGTTATAGCTCACTCAATAAGAGAAAATGTCGCTCCGTCTATTCGTAGGGAGTGGGAAACGGCTTAAACATGAAAGATTCTTTGATAAGAACACCCTCGACCCCGCCGTCTGCCCCTCGCGTTATCTTTTAAATTAACTCATCAAGTCAGGCGGACAACTGCGGGCCTCAATTACCCATCGGACGGACGCGTACCAAAACCGAAGCGAAATTGACGCGTTTCGCGTTCAAAAAAAAAAAAAAAAAAAACTTTTTACCGTCCATCACTACGTATAATGATAAAACAGAAAAAAAAATAAGAAAGAAAACAAAAAACGCTAAGAAAAACAAAGGACCGCTAGTATAGGAGTCTACACGGAGAAGCCGAGGAAACAACCCGCATGACCGCGGCCCGACCCTCATTTCCGTAATTAGAACGATCGAGCCCGTTGTAAGCCCGGAGGATCCTTCGATTGAGCCGCCTTCGAGTCTATCGAACTATCCGTGGCTGCTCTACACACACGCACACATATTTGTATAAGACAAAAATTTGCCGGACAAAAGCTTCTCTCTCCACGGTTCTCGGCCGACTACATAGATATACAGATACAGATATGGGCAGCCTGCTCTCGCGCGCACATTTACGGCGTGTCCGCGGCGGCGGCGCGGAGCGGACGTCCTCTTTGCCCGCAACGTAGGGCGAGCCGCCGCGCCGCGCCGCCGTAAGGGCCGAGTTAACCGGGGCCACAATGCCATCGCCTCCTCCCGACGGCCCTCGACTCGCCCGTATTTACCCCGCGGGCGCGCACCCATCCCCCCATCCACCCCCTCCCCCCATCGCCATACAACCCCACGCCGTCACACCCAGAGCAGGAGTCGCCCGTATTGAAATGTCCCCGAGTTCGCGTAGATATATATATATATATATATATATATATATATATATATATGTAGGTGTAGGATTATCCGAATTTGGATTCAGCCTCTCTTTCTCTCTCTGTCTCTCCGTCTTCCCGAGAAAGTGAGTTGCGAGCCCCCAGGGTGTCGTGGCGCGCGGCGTCCGAGGGCTCGGAAAAAGAAGCAGGGGCGCGGAGCGGGGGGGGGGGGGTACTGTGGCGCGCGCGAGCACCGCGGTCTCCCGGTAACGTATGGCGGTCATCTCCTCGGCGGAATTGCCCCGCGCCATCTTCTCGGGCCGCACTCTCGATCTGCCTGCCCCCGGGACTCGAATGGATTATTTGAATATCGCACCGTTATTCCGACCGTCCGTCCTCCTCTCGTGTGGGGCGCGCCTCTCTCTCTCTCTCTCTCTCTCTTTTTCTCTCTGTCTGTCCCTCACCCCGTATTACCCGGTCCGGGGCGGATGAGAAATGAGAAGACAAAAAAAAAGATCGCCGAGAAACGCGCGCAGCCTATTGGCTGACTTCCTTCCCCCCTTCATCCTTTCTTTTTTCGTCTCTTTCGCATTTACATGACAATGCGCGAGCGCGCGCGCGCGTGATTGCCACCAAGGATCGCCGATTGTACGTAGTAATAATGACAGTTTTCTCATTTGACGGAGTGACGCATGGTCAAATTCATAAGTGTGTATATTATTCGTGTGAAAGGAGCGAAATTGCATATATATATATATATATATATATATATATATATATATATATATATATATATAAATATATATTTATCGATCTGTAATTCCCAAGATATAATTATATTGTTTATGAGCTACTATCGAGATGTGCTCGTATAATGTGATAATTGCTTTTCAACTTCTGCAAACCTAACTTTTCAATTTAGCCCAGATGACATACAATATTCATTAAATTAAATTAATCCCGTATAATCACGTTGTTGAATTTCGTTTTTGTTACAGCTAGCGACGCGCTCGGCAGAATCGAGAAGGATCCAGCATCGCCCGAATCCTTGCACGGTGAGTACATCGTCATTGCCACTCTCATTATCTACGTCTTATTAATCTTCCGCGGCTCGCTTGCACGGCGAAAAACGATAGAAAATCAACAATGGAAGAAGGCGTCCGTTTAAACTCCAATCTTTTAACAAATTTGCAAATTGTATTGCCCTTTGTTCCCCCTTCGTGTCTCGAGCTGTATACCTTCTCTGCGCAAGAGGGCCATACACTCTTCGAGCTTGCCATTATTACGCGTGAATAAAGGCTAATAAGATTGTTCTGCGACTAGCTGGGACTCCGTTGGTTGTTTATTGATGTTGTTTTTTTTTTTTTTTTCTTGGGATAATTGACGAAATCCTGCTTCTATATATCTTCATTCCGACTGTCGCTCAAGAGCGCCCATCCTCCAGACTTGTTGCTCCCGTTGATTTTATCCCGCTGCGTACTTTAGCATACACCTGGTTTGTATACTTTAGTATACAACCATGGTTTGTATAGACAGTCTGCGCGCGTATCTGATATATACATATAGCCGAATCGAGACAATACGGAACGAAACTTACATGGGTTACGGCGTTTCCTTCGAATTTTACGCCAGACCCAGCAGGTTAATCTATCTCTGGTTGCGGGGCCTTGCCGAGCTTGTACGGCGGTGTTCCTCAGGGTTGGAGTGGAAAAGGAGAGACAAATTCGACAAAAAAACAAAAAAAAAAATTGTTGCTTTTGAAGAAATCTCATCTCTCCGTCACAGTCTCTCGGAATCCAGGGTCGAGTTTTTATTCTTATATCCGTACCGACCTACCCACCCCTCGCCTCGCTCCAACCGACCAACCCCCCAAATCATCGAGCAAACTTAACTCTGGCTCTGTCATCGGACAGACGCGTCCTAGATAATATATATATATATATATATATATATATATATATATATATATATATATATACAGTATAAGTATACAGGGTCCAAAAGTTTATTAGCCGCGACGAGTGATGAGGTCGAGCGCGGTGTACATAATGCGCATCCCCCGCGGGAGCACGAGCGAAACACCCGGGGAACGGAGGGCGCGCGCGCGCGCGCGCCTTTCGTCGAAGCGCTCGTTTATTGCGCGGCGCAACCCCGTGAACGCGCGGAAGACGGGAACGAGGAGGTCGAGGACGAGGACGACCACGACGACGACTCTAATTTCGTTCCCCGTAAAGCACGCCGTAAAAATAATTATTATATATATATATATATATATATATATATATATATATATATATATATACGGCGAGCGACGGAGAGACCCTCACCGTGGCCATTTTGTCATTTCGTCTGCCTTCGACGTATAGCAGCAAAGCGGCGGCGCGCCTCCTTTATACCCCGGTGGCGTACACGCGTGCATGTATATTATTATCCGGATTCTGGGCAAAACGCGCCGTGGACGTATGTATAAATGTACATACACGCGCAATATGAGATGCCGCGCGCGTATGTATGAAGAGGCAGGCGTAAGAAGCTGCTGCTGCTGCTGCTGCTGCGGCAGCCGCCCCTCTTGCACCCTCGGGCCTCCTCGAGGGAGGCAGGGAGAAGACGTAGTGCCGGGGACTCACTTCGACCGTTCCCTCTCCCTTTCTCTCTCTCTCTCTTCCTCTCTCTGGAATACCGATAATCGAGAGGAACAATTTGCAATTTGTACCCGAGCCCCGAGAAAGCCCAGGGCGTTTTCCGCTCTTTCTCGGTCTCTCGCTCGAACGTACTCTGCTCCGCTTCCTTTTTTTCTGCCGCTCATCCTTCCCACTCCTGGCCCTCTCGCCCGTCATTACCCTCCGCGCCACCGCCCGTTGCGGATTTCTGCGTCTTCCTTTATCTTTCTGATGCGTTCCTCCGGTGGGCGGGAGGCGAAAGGGAAGGGGAGAGCAGCAAAAAGCATCCAGGGCACAGGCTCCGAAATTGTGTCTTGGCGAGTTTGCGCGCTGCGCGTTTCCAAGAGGGCCCCCAGAAGTACGTGTAGGATAATGTAGGCACGCGGCTCTTGGCGCGCGATTCCTCGTAAAGCTCGCGTTATTACGTTATGTAGACACATATACATATGCGCGTTTCGCATAATTTCCAAGGGTATTTTCTGCCCCCTGCCCCCAACCTCCCTTCCACCTCAGCTCCCGTCGGGCACTCGCACCTCCCTCCGAGATCCCCGATACCGAGGGATCACGGATTATCCCGCGGCCGCCGCAGGCCCGTCTCGAGTGAATTTCTTTCTGTTTCTCGACGCCTTCCGTTCTTCCGCCGTTAATTGAGCGCGCGTTCACGGCCCAGCGCCGTGTGAGATCGAGCGCGGCTCGGTCGGAGCGCCGCGGCCGCTGTCGCTACCGCGTTTCATAAATTACAGAAAAATCTGGTCGGTACGGGCCAGGCGTCGTTGCGACACGCGCTCGGGGAGACGGACAGGTGGGCGTGACAGCTGGTGAATTATGCTCACGGGTGACTATACTTGCTTGCGCGCACGCACGCCCAAACATAGGTGTTCGTACACACACAGGCGCACGCGCGCGCGCGCGCACACACACACACACACACACACACAAACCTCCCTACACGCACTTGCGATGCGAAGAAGTAGTGGAGGAGATGTAGACACGCGCGAGAATACACGGGAGTGCTACCCGTTGTGTGTGTATATATATTCTCCAAAAGCTACATACGCGGGTATGTAGTTTGCATATTTGTATGAATATATATATATTCATACAAACACTTATAATGTACGTGTGTATGCAACCATCGTTCGCGCCTCTTCGCCTCGGGCATTGATTCCGCAAAGTGCATCTCATTTCAAAGGTGAGACGGCCATTCGCCTTTTCTTCTTTTGAGACCGTGCAAGGGCCTCACCTGCTTGCTTTTGCCAAAGTATTATATATATATATATATATATATATATATATATATATATATATATATATATAATATGTGCGCCCCGTTCTCGCGAAATTGTCTTCACGCGAGGCCCAACGACAGGCGATGAGCCAATAGAAGCTCGGCTCGGTCGTCCGAACTCGAGATGAGGCGTGGCCGTTTCCAAACTGTCTCGACGATCCAAATAATTGTCGATACTTCGCCGTCGGAGCGACCCGATATCGCGTCGCGACGACTGGATTTATGGATCGTGCGTTACCCGAGAGCGCGGGCGGCTGCGGATAATCCGACGATTTTATACACGTACATACTTTTCGTGTATTTATATATACGCGAACGAGCATTCGGACACTGACGCCCCACCTCCCTCCCCCCCAATCTCGCCATTCCACGGCCTCCTTTTTTTTACCGTTTCAGCGGAACCGCGTCCACTTAGAAATTCGCTCGGGCCCTCTATTGTCCCGATGTCCGTGGTCGGACGGGACTCGCCCCCCCCCCACCCCCACCCATCCCCCTTGACTCTCGCCACGGTCGATCCTGCAATTCCGCGAAGCGCAATTTTTGAGCTCAAAGCACGCCGTGTATTAAAATAATTTGGCCGGAGCCAGGGAACGGGCGAGCGTTTAACTCTTGCGGGAATCGGTTTGCGCCCTATTTTCTGTATTGAGATATTGGGGGGGGGGGGCGACGTTGGGCTCGACGTATGCAAAGTGACGCGCCGTCTCCTTTATACGTTGAATTTGACGATTTTTTTCTTCTTCTTAAATTTATCGTAGAATTTACGCATCGCGCGTGACTTTGTGTAATCTTAAATTGATAATATTTCATTAATTAGTTTTTATAATTGTGGTTTTAAATTGCTGCTTACATGGCTCATATTAGAATGGAAGTATATATACATAATTATACGTGAAAAATGATGAAAATTTCCTGCCTAGATATTCTCGTGCATTTTATGAGGATGAATGTAACTTTTATAAAGCAATCAATTATCAAAGTAAAAAAATTGTTCACGTGCCAAAATTCGGATCGAAACGCCTCAAATCAACCTCTAATAAATGATAAACGATAAACCTCCAAAGCGACCGCTGTCTGTTGGTTGGTAAACGGCCGTCTAGCAGTAATCTCTGTTTCAATTAAAAAAAAATTCACTTTAATATTCAGACGACGCAAAGTAATCTGAAAGATCAAAGTCATCGGTAGCCGTGTTTACCATTCAATGGCCCCGTCCAATTCACCAGACCTCTGAAAAGTTTTCCCGGCCGTATACGAGACATCGTCAAAATAAAAAGAAAAACAAAACGCGTGACATCCCAAATGTATATATGTATAATATACTCGCTGAAAACGCGCGCTCGTGCGGCCGATCGCGTAGCCGCGATATTAGGCGATGCGTCGCGCCAGTGAACGGCACGCGCGCGCCGCGCTCGCTCATTTACACGCCCGCACGCGCTCGCCGTTTAGACAGACACTGGTGCGAGGGAGAATGAGGTAGGGACAGCGCCGGGGCGACGGAGGGGGGGGGGGAGGAGGAATTGAAAAGCGCGCGCGTGAAACTGTGAACAATGAATTGTCGTGGAAAAAGGCCGTGGCATCTGCCGACGTTGTAAAGGTGGCGCTCGCGCGGGCGCGCACCTCGTTACGGCTCCGACGGTACAGGCCGAGCGCTCTTGCGGCGCGCGACCGTCATTTCACACTTTCCAGGTATTATCGTTGCGCGTATAACATCGCGTACAATTTGAGCTCGAATAATGCAATGCTAATTGGGCGCCGACGTCACGTCCAATAGCTATTGTACTGTTCTTTCTCATCGGGCAGCGTTTAACATGTATGGGCGCGTTTAGTACCTGTCTGTCCCGTATGGGGTCGAGCATCGGGCGTCGACGCAACGAAGAAACGATGAAACGACGTGAGACCTGAATCTAATAATACATAGTCAAAGTAATAGGCCGAGCAGGAGCAGGAGAGTGGTAAGAGCGGGTTATATATATATATATATATATATATATATATATATATATATACATATATATAATATGCATCGCAAGAAGCGAATCCTTCAGCCGATGTATCTCGACGGCTGATGATCGCCATCTCGCGCCGACCCGACACCATATACATCTCACCCGAATCCCTGGAATTGCCTCTGATGCGCACAGAACGTAAGAGCGCGCGAGTCCGCACCGCGATCTGCCAATGTATATGTATATGTGTGTGTATATATATATATATATATATATATATATATATATATATGACGCGCGAATAAGAGTTGCGAGGCAGAGGTGGGAGAAGGAAGGCAAGAACGGCGAGGAGAGAGACGACAAGAGGGACGACGCGGCTGGACGGCGGGAGGCGGTGCAGGGGGGAGGGGAGGGGGGAGCCGCGGAGCGTCGGAGAACGGTCGTTTGCCCGCGAGTCCCGCGGGGTGCTTTACTTTTATATAGCGGTTTAGCGCGCTCTCGTTGTTTGCCTTATTGCTATTTAGCCGCTCTTATACCAACTTCCCTCACCCGGCCCCTGCCCGCTTGCCGCGACTCAACTCTCCCTGCGTCTCCTCTCCCGTTCCAGAGTCAATTAGTAATTTTATTTTAATGCGAATTCCCTGAATCCGGTCGAAGCGCCGCTCCCGCTGTTTCTTTTTCTTTTTCTGCTTTTTTTTTTTTTTTTTTGACTGGAACTTCTCGGTGCGCGTCTTTTGTGTATATATATATACATCTTACACAGCCTCCCGGCAATTTTGGAGGCTTGCCGCGGTGCGAGAGGCGAGGTAAGCTGGAGCAGGGAAAGAGTGAAACAGAGAGATAGAGAGAGAGAGAGAGAGAGAGAGAGAGAGAGAGGGACGAAGAAATAGAGAGAGGAATCGGAGGAAGAGGGAAAAGAGAGGCACATGTCGTTAAGACTCGTTTATAACGCTGACCTCTGTAATTTAATGTACTTCCGATTGACTTGGCGCCACAGAGATTCCCAAGACTTTCTGGCTCTTCTTTCATTCTTTTTTGTGCCTTCTGTTTTCTCTTTTTTTTTCATTCACAATCCTCGCGCCTTCGTTTATCGCGAGGCCAAGTATCCGATCCGGCGCTCGATCGATCCAAATTTCACTTTTCACAGCCGTTCGAATCTTGGTCGAAAATACGAGAGAATCGCATGAAGCGTAGAAGCGTATATGAAAAAAAAAAACAGAAAAACTAATGAGAAAATAAGAAATTGAGAAAAGTGGTATTTTCTTTAAGATTTTACAGAGAGATTATTCAGTAACGCGGTACCATGTATAAACCAAAGTGATCGCAAAAAATTAACCGTAAAAGAGGAAAGCTCGATTTAATAATCAAAAAAATAATTGATAGTATTCCAGCTGTATTTGCAATTCAACAATAAACTCATCAAGCGGAAATGCCAGCTTTAAATTTCAAAATCAAAAGCATACATTTGAAATCTCTATAAAATTTTTCTATAACAAGTAGTCATTATTGCCTATAATACGTGGAGCACACGCTGATTTAAATAATAATCTTGAAAACTTCGAATTCCACGGCTAGGCCGGTAGTAATGAAGAATATCAAAATCGGCCAGATATCCGCGCAATTTTATCGACGAAAAAATTTCGTCATTCATTGTCAGTCGATCAACCTATCAGCGTGATAAGAACGCAAATTCCCACATGCGAACGTCTCGTCCACTTCCGCACTTACAGCACCCGATTTCTCACACATAGATCGGGTCTGTGGCAGCTTTTCATGGAAATAAATGAATTCCATTTGTTATTCGGCGTATTTACAGCTCGGCTTGGGATCGTCTCATCGTACAACAGACCGACAGCGAAATCTCAGCGAATAGCGCACGGGATCGATAATCGTCGTCCTCCCGCGTTCTCTGGGAGCTCGCGCGACGTTCGCTCGCTCCCGCGCCAAAATTACGTATATCCGACCGAATTCTCCGGACATGTACGTGTGAATGTGGCTCTATACGATAAATTCCTGCGCCTCGCGCTCACATAATGCAAGAGAGTCCGCGCGGGCGAGCGACTTCGCCAATAAAGAGGGTGCGAGGACGGAAACCACTCGGGCGTTACATTTATCTACTTATAGAGGCCTACGCACACGTACCCACAGCCACACACACACACACACACATATGTGTGTATCTATAGTAATATACTTATACACATGCCTACATAACGGCGTTTGTCCATAAAACCGAAAGTGCAGTCGGTCGGTCCAGCTGCGGGGGCCTTTGTCATTCAAATGCGGGGGTGCGGAGGAGACCGCGCGACGGAACGCCGCAGCCGAAGCGCTTTCGCTCCATCGAAATCGCTTTCCGTTTTCCATTGACGCGTTCCCCACTATTATATATATATAAAAGCACGCGTTTCGATTTTCGCCCAAACGCTCTTTTCACATTGACGCGTACGTGTCTACCTATATGTATAATACATGCGTATGCGTGCGTATACGGGCGCGGCCGAGACCAAATTTGAATTTTTCGGCTTTCCAGCTTGGTTGACGACGCGTGGGAGGGGCGTGGGTTTTTTAACCCAAGAGGTTTAAGGGGGTTGGGGATTATTCGAGGCAGGTTCGCAGAGCTACTGCGTATCGTGGGGCTTTTTACAGTAGCGTATATATAAAAACTTTCGAATTATCAGATTTCAAAGCGACCTTATTTCGTATATGTATGTATATATATATATATACACACACACATATAGATATCGCTTTATGTATGTATGCATATGTGCGTATTAGTTTAGTATTCTATACACACGCGTACAGTGCATAATGTATTTGCAAAACGGACGATTTGTAGTTACGCGAAACAAGAAAAAAACGCCGTTATTTCGCTCGCTCAATAATTGCATAATGTACAGATTTAGCTCCATTACAGCCAATTATGCATTTACCTCGTATTCTACACGCGTCCATCAGGCCTAATTTATTATTCAGGCAAATTACGATCAATTTTGAATACGGGCACGTCAACTCCCACCGACCCTCCCCCGCCCCCACCCTCTCTAAATCGTTTCATGCGCCCCTACATAATTCTAGCGCTCATCAGCGCCGCCGATCGAACCCGATCCGACTCCGTAACGTCCACCCTCGACCCCGTTCACCGCGAGCTCGGCGGCACCGGGGGGTAGCAGCGAGTCCGGCCTCCCCGGCTGGCCTCTCGCGCCTTCCCGGAAACGAGGAACGCGGGGCCAGCGAGCGCGTTGCATTGTCGAGCGAGCGCGCGGGGGGGGGGGCGACCTTGACGCGGGGCCGGCTCCAATGATACAGACCGGGTGCTCATTAGCGGCGTCGTCGCTCGCCGGCTTTTCTCGCACACCCGGCAGGTACGTGCGGACGAGCGGCGCGCACGCGAACGAGCCCGAGAACCAGATCCGCCGATCGCGTAAGCGGAAACGGACCCGGTGCGCCGCGCGCGCCGGAGAGAGAGAGAGAGAGAGAGAGAGAGAGAGAGGGAGAGAGAAGCAGCTGCGCGAATCACGGGGGCCATCGGCTTCCGCGAACCGGTGGATCCTCGACGTGACGTCGCGGCCGAGGATCGATATATGTAACGCTATCGCTATCCGTGCAACGAGTTCCAGGATCATTCTATATTTATATATAAATATACAAATATGTATCTACGTGTGCAGCTTTAAATACTTCACTTTTCCACTTCGCCATGAGTCGTGTCGAAGAATTATGCTATAAAAACATAAACAATTCAAGATAAATTTTTAGAGGAATAAGTTCATATTATTTTATAAGACCTTAAAATTGAAGAGAGAGTTTTTTAAGGATATTTCGCTTCGAAAATAATGTATATGAAAAGTTTTTTACCTTTGAGCTTGCTGAAAAACCGGGATGGCAGGTAAAAAGATATCGAACACAGAAAAATGTTTCAATGATAGCCCTATATATATTAAAGGCTCCACAGCTACAGCGAAGAACTGGAGCAACTTGTTGATCCGAGTCGAAATCCCAGTCTCGGACGATTGACACAAGGACCGCTGTAATAATTTACGTGTGCTTTACATGAGCTAAGACGTCCCTCGCTGAAGAGCACTGGTATTGGGAAGTATAAATAGAGCGACATAAATATATATATATATATATATATATATATATATATATATACATATACAACGTCCTCGATTCTGTCCCACCCCCTCACCTCAAGCATCTCACGCGATCGCACACGATGGTGGCTTTTTTCGTCTCGCGCTCCTCTCACGCACGTATATATTTCGCGTTTCCCGCGAAATCGTGACGCATTCATTCCGGCTAATGTCAATACGCATACCCGACGGATTTTGAATTGACGATGAAAGCACACGGCCCGTGTGCATACGTATAATTGGTTATTTTTCTGAAAATGAAATTCTTTAAAACGAAATCAAAATCTCGGGTGTTTCGTCTATATCGAAAATCAGTCCGATCTAATCGAAACATTAGCACACTTTTGTCCCACGACTCGCGCCTAGAGATCGAAAAAAAATCTCACTCCCCGTCGAATACTTTGCCAATCCGATTGGAAGTAATGCGCTGACGGTGCAGCGCTCCACGCGTCGGTCGGCGTCGCGCACCGGAGGCAAGTCGACGTTCCGAGACGCGAATGAGAAGGAAGACACGGCCGAGCGGAGCCGGGGGGGGGGGGAAACAACGAACAACCGCTGCGCAGAAGAGTGACTCGGCCACGAGACGCGGAATTAATGGCAATTAATCAATTACGATTCGTTCGGCCGAAAATTGAATGGAGCCGATCGCCGAGCCGCTTCGCACGCCGGCCGCGGCGTAAAGCGGCTTATCTTACAAGCGCGCGTCGTCCGGACAGTCCCCCCCCCCGCCGCCGCCGCCGCCGCGTCGCACGTATTACGTACCTTGACGGTCCCGAAATGGCCTGGTGCGCGCGAGCGCGCGGCGTCTTTGCACTCCCCTCCCCCTCCTCACTCCATCCTCCGCCCTCTTCGCCAATGCCCGTTTCCCGAGTGGAGCGGACGCGGGAGCTGCGATGGAAGGAGGGCGGAAGATAAACAAAACAGAGAGCAAAAATAAAAAAAAAAAAAAAAAAGTGGGGCGGCATCGACGGAGCAATTAGCAATTAAACCAATAAGGACCGAGACCGAGGAGGATCTCTTTGACGTTTCCCCGGCGCGGCGGCGGCGGCGGCGGCGTCTCGTTCTCACGCGAGACCGTTGCGTCAAACCCCGCTCTCGATTTCGCCACACTATATATATACACACACGCATTCACACTTATAATATGTATATATATATATATATATATATATATATATATATATATACACACAATAATTACACGCGCAGCCTGTACCCTTCTCTCCGTCAGCTTCCGCTCTTCCTCTTGGGACGCACGCGCGCGAGCGAAATTTCATCCGGAAACTACGATCCGTCCCAACCACCCGCGCGGGGCTCGCTTATCGGGCGAGCGGCCGGCAGGCGCCTCGTCGGCGATCTCGCGCCTCTACGTGCGACGGCGATGCGCAAGGGGGCGGGGGGGGGGAGGTGGCGACCGCGTCAATTGATCGGACCGCCTCCGACGTCGAGCTAACGCGCGCGCGCACACATGCGCGCCGAGCCGCACACGCCGCCGATTGCACGGCAATTAAACGATCGATATTTATCAAGGCCTGGATGCGCTGGACCCGTCCGACTTTACGATTGGCGCGCCACGTATAGAACAGCCGCCATGTTGCCCGGTGCGTTAACGACCCAATGAACATTGGGAGGCGCGGGCGGATAACCATGCGTAACGCGCCTGGCCGCGGACGTGCGTAACGTGCGTAGTGCGCCTGCACGTTAAACGCGCGGGGATTGAGAGAGGCAGCGAACGACGAGGATGATGATTGCCTCGCGTATACGCCCCCGACCCGCTCCGAATAATCGCGCCACCCGTCTCTCTGGCTCGCTCTCTCTCTCTCTCTCTCTCTCTCTCTCTCTCTCTCTCTCTCTCTCTCTCTCTCTCTCACTCTCACGTTTCTCCGTAGAACTTTGGAAGTCCGGTCATATTTCGCGAGGCTAGAGAAAAGCCTAGGAATTCCCAATAATAATTGAACGTAAGGTTTACCTTGTGCTACTACAGTATCCGTGTATCGTACCGTCGTGTCAATCCATAATTTTAATGAGCTAATTAGTTCAATTCGCTAATTTTGCCGATTGACAAATATGGCGATAAACTTGGTTAAACAGCATCAGAAAAGTTATTTTTTGTTTCTCTTGGGTCGTATTCTGAACCGATGGTAATTCTTCGTATGGTGTATCGATATTATAAATTAACAATTGCAAGACCTACGTCTTAATCAAGGAACAATAATCTATTCCGTAAAACGACGTGCACGATTGTTTATTTGATAGAACTTGACATTTCGAAAAATTCGAAATATCGAATGATGAGGTGTGTAATCGAAAATGAATATATGCAGGTGATATTTGTAGTATATAAATGACAATAGATAGTGGACGTGTATAATACTTCGATAGAGCATTAGAAAAATGAAAAGTTCGTTTGTGAAATATTTTCACGTCATACATTCTGTTGTGGCGGAGAACAACGGGGCCGATTAGTATGTATTCGGAAACGAGGGTGAGAAAGGGTAAAATGGAGCGTGTATATATACCAATGGGGAAATTCGTTAAAAGCACGAATAAAATTGCGGAAAGCGGTGAGGTTTAATTGCCCGTCGAGTGTTCAAAAAAAAAACCGAGCCTCTATATATATATATATATATATATATATATATATATATATATATATATATACCTATTACATGCATAATACGCGTGAGGAGAACACCCCGATGCACCCCAAAAAAAAAACACACCCCCGCCCCCCGGCACCGTTTATTATAATCAATTAGCCAGTCCGTTATCTGTACCAGCTTGCGTACGACTGGGTTACGCGCGCGGGGGTGCGGCCAACCCTGTATATCCTATAGGGTGCAACCCTCCAGCGCGGGTGTAGTTTTTTTCTTTTTTTTTTTTTTTTATTATTATATACTCGTACATAGGCGTGTATTTACGTATTCGCGCGTTTGTATGCGCGTTTATTATATTCCGTAGTCGGCCGGGGGAGACGATGATGAAAATAGGGGCCGGCAACAGGCTGATGATCGTCAAGATTCTCGATTGGGTTCTTTACCGCGCGCCTTGCGCCCCCCCCCCTTCCCGTCCCCTCCCCAGGACTGCCTGTCTATAAACGAAAAAATAAAAAGACGGAGAAGAAGAAGAATGGAGGGCGAACGAGGGGGAAATCGATAAAGAGAGACAGAGAGAGAGAGAGAGAGAGAGAGAGCGGCTGTGAAAATAGCCCATACGAGATTCATGAGGTGAATGCCTCGTCGTTTTATCAAAAAAAAAAAGAAAGAAAGAAAGAATAAAAACGTAAAGCCCATCGTTTTTTCCCGTTTGTATTACGGATTTGGAATGCCGCGATGTTGGGAATATTCGTATCTATTTGACGTAGGCGCGCCTACCAAGAACGGAAAACCGAATGGAAAAGCGCACAGATCAGTAGAGAGCGGGGAGTACAGCGAAGCGCACGCGAGGATTGAATTGTACATCACGATCTTCATTATTATTACGAGATTCGCCAGGGACAGTTAATGCGTTCGATTACGTTTTTTTTATACGTACATCGAAGCCGTGTATCTTTAAAATATTTTTTTGTTCAGATTAATCTTCTGATAAATTAAACGGTTTTTCGTCCACGCATCATTGACAACGTGAATTGCTGTCCAGTACTTATTATCTATATTTATACGTGTACTCATTAAGTATATTTCAATATTTAATCCCGTGACATTCGAAATCAAACGTATATTACGAAAAAAAAGAAATGATTATCTTGCGTGATAAATTTTGTTGAAAATTTCGAATACTGCCTTCTTGCTTTCTTAACTTTTGTAAAAAGAGAAATAAATTAAAAAAAAAAAAAAACAGACGAGAAAAACTAGTGTATAAAATGAAGGAAGCAAATGAGTATAATACACTCACCAAGAACCTTCCGAAGACAATGAAGTAAGAATTACTTTTACTAAAAATTGGCTTGTTTCAGTGCATCGGTTCCACCAGTTACCACGCTCCTATACACACACACATATAACGAGCAACCAATTGTTATACATGGCCAAGGTAAATGCTAGATTCCACTGCAGGATAGTCGATACATCTGACTCTGCTGATATTACAATCGCGTACATTGGCATACCACGCGTTATTCAACATAACTATGAATACACTTTGGGTATAATTTAGATCACATACCATTACAAACTAGCCCTTGTTACTCAACAATACCGAATCTGCAGCTCTGTGCTCATTTGCTACTTCTGATTTATATGCCTATCTATTTATATTCAACCGAATAATCTGAAAGTTTATGATAATATGTCAAAAGTCGTCTGGATTCCATTTCTTATGGTCCCATTTCATGATCACGTTTAATGTTTCATTACATAGCGTTATCGCTCAATATCATTCTTCGAAAACATTTCGTTTTTCGGCACAAATTGGAAGCGGGAATGAGCGACTGAGTGAAAGAGAGGAAGAGAGAGAGAGAGAAACAGACAGAGGGAGGGAGAGACGGTGGAAGGTGAGAGAATGTAGAATGTTTCGCGAAAAAGGGCTCGCTCCCGAGAGCGTATAAAAAAACGGACAGTCGAAAGGGTAGCAGAAACGTCAGGAGAAAGTGGTATATAGATACGTGCGGAAAGCGGAAATAGGCGAAAAAGAGGCTGAGGGGGGAGGGGGGAGGCGGATTCGAGCAGAGATCCTTAACGTTTCACGCGAAATCCGATACATTCGATGTGCCATTAAGCTAACGTGTGTGTGTGTGTGTGTCTGTGTGTGTGTGTGTGTCTTGACGCTCCGTCACAGTCGCGGGATAAAAGAAACGAACCTCCGTCTAAGGAGTGTGTAAGAGAACGGGATCTTGGGCAGACGACCACCGAACGTGAACCTCGCTTCCGCGACGGCACGATGAGCCAGAACGAAAATATATAGCGCCGATCGAGCGATTGACGGCTCGCCGCCAGCGAGCTCGATATTCCACGCGAGAGCGCGACGGTTTGCACGTCACGGGGGCTCCCCTCCCCTCCCAACTGGCTCGCCCTATATATAAACAAAAAAAAAAAAAACAAAAATTCGCTCCCGTTTGTCGTTCCCCCCGGTCCTGTCCCTATCCCGCGATCCTTCAAATTAGCGCCTTCCGAGCTCGCAGCCGCCGCGGAAACGCGTCCTTGAAGGACGCGTCGCGGTTGTCTATATATACATAGCTGCGGGAATGTAAAATAAAGTGCCACTAATACGCCGAAAGCGCGGTCGAGACACAGAGAGATAGAGCTGCGAAGGGTATCGCCCGCGGTGACGCCTCGTCTATAATCAGTGTCATCGGGTTCTGGCTTGGCGCGGCGAAACTCTCTCCCTCTCCCCCTCTTCTCTCGTACCCTCCCGCTCATTTCTACGAATGCGCGGCAAAACTCGACCGTTTCTGGATTTGAAAGAAATAACACGGTGCTGAGCCGCGCTCGCGCTAATGGAAAAACCCTCGGGCTGTGGGTGGGGACTCGGGGGTTGTACATACATACATACATACATACATATATACATATATATGTTTCGTCTAAGGATTGTCATCGGTCAGCGTGGTATAGCGTCTAGACGACCGATCATCGTTCTCGCTACCGAACCGAGCAGTGGCACCCAATCACACATGCGGGACGCTTCGTAGGGGAGGTACTATTAGCTTTCTCTCTGTCTGTCTCGTTCTCTCTCTCTCTCTCTCTCTCTCTCTCTCTCTCTCTCTCTCTCTCTCTCTCTCTCTCTGCCTTTCTTTCTCTCTTTCCGTCATCCTCTTCCCCTTCTAATTTAAGAACACTACACGAGGCTCCTCGCCTCATCGGCCCTCGTTGGCGGTTCGCTTAATAAGCGGTTATAAACGGCCAATGGCATGCGGATCCCGTATGATTGTTTCGTTTCCTCGATTAAAATGGCGCGCGGTGGGATACATGACCAATTGCCCGATGACCTAAACCATATAGATTAATCGAAATCAATCGTTTAATTCAGTTAATGTACTAAATGAATTATCTACGTCTATCTATATATAAAATTAATTGCATGAAATACGAAAAGGCCGCTCGAGCACATTATCGAAATCCGGAGAGGGGAAGGAATTTCACTCTTTCATCGGAGCGATTATGAAAAATCGATTAAATCGCCCACTGCAGCGTCGCTTGGATTGAATTTTGATCTTTCCCAGAATCGACAGTGTCCGAAAATGTCACGCTACCGCGAAAGGTAGTTCCGTGCGTCCGCGAGTGTAGGTTGACGGGAAATAAAATAAATAAAATAAATAAAATAAATAAAAAGACGATAAATAAAATAAACTCGCTACACCACCGATGTATAGACGAGTCTCGCTGAAACATACGCAATGCACAAACATTGTAACCAAGCCCTCTCCGCTATTTTTACGTTTTACTCGCGCGACGGCGATGTTAATGTTTCGTGAAATTGCTCTAGTTCCGTAAAATAAAACAAAGCAACCGCCGAGACCAAGTCCTCGCGACACATTGAACAAATTGGCAAAAGCAAAAAAAAAAAAAAAAGAAAAAGAAAATAATAATAACAAGTAAATAAATAGCCTCCAAGCCGTCCCTGTAATATCCAAGAGTCATGGGGCACGCGGGACTTTGCTCGATAATTCTTCATCGGCGCTCCTGGCAGGAGTGTCCCTCCCACGCCCGCCCCTCTCTCTTCTTCCCGCGCGATCGCCGCCGAGACCTGCTGAACAACAACAACAACAACAACAGCCACTTGGTACACCGTTCGACTTCGCCGCACTCGTTAGCCTTCTCACTCTGTCTCTCTCCCCAACCATGCGAAGGGTGGGGGTCGTCGTATAATAAAAAAAGCAAAAAAAAAAAAGAAAGCTCTGCGGGAGCATGATAAGCCGGGTGGGTATTTCACACTCGGACAGGCCGCCGCCCCGCAGTCGTGCGACCCCCTCTCCCCCCCCCCCATCCTCCCGGCCGCGCTCCGGCGGTAATGTAGTGTTATTTAACTCGGTTAGCCCCAAACACCCGCGTCGCGTCGCTCCCTCGCGCCTTCGCGAAAGGAGGCAACAAAAAAATGGGGGGGGGGGTGGGAGGGGACGCTCGCGCGGTGCTCGTCGTCCCGTGAAAAGAGCCCGCGGGGCGCCGTTTCGTTCGCCTCAGCGTTGTACGGGCGCGGGGTTCTCGACCTTTCACGCCTTCATAGGAGGGTGCTATGCAGCCCGGCGCGTTGAAATTCGCATTTCGAGCCCCGCCATCCCCCGCCCACCCCACGGTCCGTTTCGTTCGCCCTCGATCGCCATTATCGTCTCGTCTTAGAATAAAAGCCCCTTAAAGACGAGGAGGGATGAAAACAAAATAGCTCGAAGAGCGACGCAGGAATTTTATATCGATTGCATTATCCGAGATTGCAATGGAGATCATTGAAAGACAGATTTCTTTTTAATAAAGAGTAAAGATTTCTTCTTCTTTTTTTTTTTTATGATGGATCGGTAAAGAGCGGAGAATTCTAGATTTAAAGCGGCGTATCGTATGGCGGGCTCGTCTCATGCCCCAAGGCTAGAAAAGGGTTTATATTTCACCAAATTTAGAATAATACTTTCAAAAATGACTTTATATACCTCCCATTTGACATTAAGGGTCGTTGTCAGATGGACGATGAAATTGAGTGACTGTTAAAAAAAAAAAACGAATTTTCTCGTTTAACGATCTTCAGAGCTCGTGAAAATTTGCGCTCTTAACGAAACATCGGAGGACATTGTTTCTAAAAAACACAAGAAATTAAAAAGAAATAATTTTGTCCCCCAAGAAACCTTGAAACACAGCGTATGGTTCCAAATTCCTTTTAACCGAACCGTAAAATTGTTGAGCGACACGTTCTTGAGCGACGTGACCCAAGTATATGTATATAACGACGATACTTCGATAATTCGGCAAACAATGTGCGTAGGTTAAAAACACGCGTATAAATATAGTCCGAAGCCCCGACGAGCGGTAGGGGCAAATTTTCCCGTCCGTCCGCGAGTCCTCCGCCCCCCCCCCTCCGGCGCCGCCGCAACGTATTCCTTTCATTATCCTAATGCTCCCGAGGGCGCCTCCGTTCTCCCTCCTGGCCGCCTACCCGCTCGATTTGTTAATCGACTGCCCGCGAATTGACATACATTTCCCGAATCCCGGGGCGCGCGTTCCTACTTCCTTCGGCCGGGTCGGCCTCCCTCGCGCGCAGGCCGACCCCCCCCCCCCCAAGAGAAAGCGAGACAGAGAGCGAGAGAGAGGGCGTGGGCGGGCGTAAAAGGGACGAGGCGAATTTCGACTTAGCGGGCAGCACGTGCCAAGAGGCAATATTTCGCGAATACGTCGGGGAAGTCGCATAAATCGGGGTCAGTACAGCGTGAAAATAGAATGTAAAGCGCTGCCACTCTCTCTCTCTCTCTCTCTCTCTCTCTCTCTCAGGAAAGGAGGGGCGCGGGTGCGAGCGAACGCTCAGCCCCCCTGGAAATATACTCGCGGCGGCACGTCCAACCCGTACCCAAGGGGGAGGGGGCCATCGCCGCTTTCCCCTCATCGCCACTACCATCCCTCCTTCCCTCCCCGCTCCCACGATCGCCCGCGAGCGGGGCAAGGGTATGCGGGGACATCGGCCCGGAGGGGCTGCCGCGTTTGACGCGTATGACGCGCCGTTGGTGAGGGGCAGGGCCGGGGAGGGGGAGGCGCGTGACCCGACTGCCCGAGTCCGACAATCACTGCCCGGCCCCCGGTATATACGCCGGCCGAATCTTAACTAGACGAGCCGGCCGCGCTGCCGGCATATTCAAATATAATCCCGAGATACCGCGCTGCCCCAGCCATATGCAGCCGCCTATATGTTTATATCTATCTATCTATCTATATATATATATATATATATATATATATATATATATATATATATAGTTGAACTCCTACGGTGAGAGAGTCTCGCACCACCCCCGACATTCGTTGGACGAAAGGGGTCGGGCATGCGATTCGTAATTCATTTTGCCGGGGCCGCAGATACAGGCGCGCTCGTGAAAGGTTTCGCGCGAAATTATTGCTTTTCTTTTTTTTCTTTTTTTTTTTTATGGTAATGTGCGCGAGGTGAACGTTATCGTTCTTTTATGAGAACCTTCAGGGATGCGCGAACGTGAATTTATGCGAGGAAGTTTCCGTACAGCGTGGAATTCAGGGATTTGCGGCTACGTCGTGATTCGCCGCAGATGATGTACGACGTGTTTCTTGCACATGAGTTATTATGTACTTAATTGGTTTAAAAAAAAAAAAAAAAAGAAAAAAGAAATTCACTTTTATCACGCATAAATTTCAAAATTATGCACGACAATTAAGGTCACAAAATCGAACTTTACGAAACCTGGAAAGAAAAGTAGAATATCCTCCTAGACTGCATTACTATGTGTATTCATTAATTGACACACTTACGAGAATTACTTTTTCCATTCGTATTGTAACGTCTTGATTAGCTCAAAGTAAATTTCATCCTGAATATTAAAGTTTGACCGGATGGCCATCAGCATAGACGCAAAAGTTTCAGTAACACATGAGTGTTTTATAGTATAAATTAAAATCATCGAGAGATATTCGTTAAAAATTTCACTATAGAATTTATATTTAAAGAGTACGTGTCTTAATACACTTAATAAGATCAATGATAATCCAGTAAATTTGAAAGAGTATTAAAAATTTGTACTTATATAAATTATCCTCACGGATCGGATAGGAATAAATAAATCGTTAAAACGAATATATATATATATATATATATATATATATATATATATATGTATGTATATAAAAGAAAATGGTCAATATGCAGGTCCGAGGATGTCATACATCACTGCCAAAAAAAGAGAGAACGGCCGCGCGGCATCGGCAGCGGCCACGGGTCAATTCAAAATGTACCGAATGTTCGGCCGCGGACCGAATACTCTTCCTTCCTATTTCCTCCCCCCCCCGTCCCCGCTCGCACTTCTTTCTCTCGCCGTCTCTCTTTCTTATCCCTATGCCCGTTCTCGTCTCCCGCCCCCATTCCCCTCCCCCCACGTATAGCCCGGGCTTCTTTTATATGCATAGACTCATTTCCTTACGCCAGCAGCCGAGCCCGTAGGAGTAGTAGCGCATCAGCGCGCCGGGCCAGCGCCTTCGCGCACGTGAGCTCTTTTCCCGATGAGAGCAGCGCGTTAGAGACCGCGCTCTACGTATATGCGAATGTATATATATATATATATATATATATATATATACATATATATATACAGAAGCACCCGCGCCGGAAGCGCAACGACCTTAAATTATTTGAAATGAAAAGCAGCGGGTCTTCAAAACTCGAAATATTTCTCGTTCACGCGCATCGCCCCTTTCAACGTTCCTTTAAAGCCATGCGCCCTAACGCGCCTCTCTTCGCCCCAACCCCCCCACGAACATTCGTCTACGATCCCTAATTAATTTCGAATTCTCGCGGTCACGTTGCAATAATCCGCGAAGAGCGCTCCTTGCCCAAACTCCGCGCCCGCGCACCTATCGGATCCAATCTTTTGGCGAAGCCGCGAGGTACCGCACGATTCTTCCTTTGCCCTCGCTCTAGATGCGGAGGGGGGGGGGGAACAACCCCCGTCGACGTTCCTCAGCCGAAGCGGTCGCACGGTCTACGGAATCGCTGACTCTCGCGCGATAGATACATACAAGTATATACGTATGCTATATAACTGTATATCAATCGGCCGAGAGCGAGAGCGCATCTGCCTTGCGCCACTGCTGTAGGCCTCCTTATATTTATATACATTACTGACGATTGACTCACGACAGTCGAATCGGGGATATCGGTTTGCCTGACTCCATATATATGTATATAAACTTATTCACCCACGCACGAGGGAAAATATTTTAGTTTCCACGTAACGGTATAAATCAATGGGCGGAGGGGCGAGGGTGGTAGTATCGACGTCCAAAATCGAACGGCTGCATCTGCGCATCTGATTATATACGTATGTGTGTGTGTGTGTGTGAGTGTGTGTACTGCGCCGTGAGACACGCACGCGGCCGAGGCGTGCCTTTCTGCTTTCGGAGGTGGTCTTCAAATATGGAGATAGAGAGAGAGAGAGAAAAAAAAGATTAATATTTGTTCAGTTTGAGTCCTGTTGAGTTAGTGCCTCGTGCGCGCTGAATATATATTAGAAAATGAATAATGTTTAATTATTGAAATTGAGGTAATAGGGGGAACGGGAAAATGAGTAAGTTTATGATTGATTTTTTTCTGCTTTAATATATCATCAGTCAGAATTAAGGTAGAAAGTTTTGTATGAGACACTCCTTGCCTCAATGTTAAGATGTCTATATCGCCCGACAATACAATCTTTTACCACCATAAATCTATGAGATCGCAGTTATCAATTCTGAAAAGCAGAAAATGTTTCAAAAAAAAAAAAAAAAAAGAAAAAAAAACACGAACGCGCCTTGGAATATTCATTCGACTTTCGTCAAAAAAATTTAACGAAAATATTGCCGCGTACGTAAACAGGGCGCACGTGGCCCCGGCTGCTGTAACGATACGGTCGAGTCCGCACACTTCGGTCCATCCACGACTTCGCGCACTCGCGGTCGTCGTGCCTGGCGGCGAGCGTCCGATTGGCCGACACTACGCCACCGCTCGACGAGCGCGCTTACAATACGCGCGGCCTCGTTATTAGGGTAAAGGAACCGCGGCGTACGTTTGCCTCGTTTATAGTTCACTTGCTCCTACAATAACGCTCGAGGATTACTTACTAAATGCATTTCAGCCATATCTTAAAAGTGTGTTTTATATATGCTTTTTGTGTTTCTGATTTAACGTGTTTAGATTAAAAAAAAAATATATATATATATATATATATATATATATATATATATATTGACGTCTTTGGAACATTTTAGAGTCGACGAGAGTGAATTCTAAAATTTCCAAACTGATTCTGCATTCTCGTGTCCCAAATCGTCGAGCACCGAAATGATTCGCCGATTATAAACGAGAATTAAATTATTTTACGAATACTCGGGATTACTGCAGCAATGCGTGCTCGCCCGATTCTTTGCCCCCTCCCCCCGATGGCAGAGGCATCGTTCGCGGGGCGCTCGGCTACCGCGCGCGCGCGCGCGCGCCGACACACCGCCGACCATTAATAGAATGGGGCGGCCCCCGAAGCTCCGAACGCAGGAAGAAAGGATTTATACACTTATGGGCTTAGGTGGAAGCTCTCCTCGTTTAAAGTACGGGCCGCGCGACACGCGCGCTGCCCCGAGGAAACCTCGAACGCGCCGCACAGGTGATGCTGCGCAACATCCGCTCGACTCGCCACCCAGCCCCCAAAGTCCTCGGTCCGCCTCGCCCCTCGCCCGGGCCTGCGCATACGGATGTCAGATATGCCTGCGCATCTATGTATATATACACATATATACATAATGCAAGCGGTGAATGCTTTAAAGCGGCGAGCCGGGAGGACGGGGGGGGGCACGCGCGCTCCACCCCGACCCCCTTCACCCTGGCACGCGACCCACCTAACGGTTCCAACGAGGCGCGCGGGCAACTCGAGACCGAGAGAGAGAGAGAGAGAGAGAGAGAGAGAGAGTGAAAGAGAGCAAAACAGACCTCGGCAGTCCACCCCTTCTACACCACCACCCCTTGCTCGTTTGTTCCTGGCATGCGACACGTCGCTGACGCGCTTCCATTGGTCGCGGATGAAGAGACGGAGAAAGAGAGAAAGAGGAAAGCACCCCTCGGCCGGGAGCCTGGCGTGTACGATCGCGGCAATTCGTGAGTGTACGTATATATGTGTGTGTTTTATGTACGTGTATATATGCGTGTGTATAGATAGAATGCCTACGCGTGCGCCGTACGAGAAATTTCGAGCGCCCCTAATGTGGAGGGGGAATGAGCCCCGCTTTCTATTTTTTTTTTACCTTACGTATAGAAAGGCGTTGCCGTGACCGTCGCCGCAGAGTTTGCCATGCGATGGAGGAGCCGAGGTGCTACGACGGGCTCGCGTAGTATTCATATATATATATATATATATATATATATATATATATATATATATATATACACGAGCACACACAAACATATATATAATTGTTCAAAACATGCGTATTGGAATTCGCACACATAGTTATTGTATTTGGAAAAGATTTTCTGGATGAGAACATCTCATATATTATAGACCAAAAAAAAATATATTTAAGAAAAATAGACAATTATTGTTTACAGTAAAAAGTTGTTTCGAATAATTTCGAAAAATTCATTGACATTCGTCGTTATTTTCATTAGGCGCATATATTTATGCATACTAACATATTTCTATATCGCACTTGCAACGATCATTTATGAATGTAACGAGCTTTTTTTGAAACGTTCTTTGTATTGATTATTTTCTTCAGATTATCGATATGCGTATAATCACGTATATAATCATATATGTAGGCAAAGAAACAGATCGCTGATGAAACCCCATAAGATTTATAACTCTATATGCTTAAAAGGCAGATTATAGGTATCTGATGGTACGATATAAATCGTAGTTGCGATCGTACACGAATCCCAACAACAGCTTGACTTATAATTCAATTCCCCTTTTTGTTTTTCCTTTTTTCTCACCTTCCTTTTACTTTTTTTTTAAGAAAAATAAAATCCGACATACAGTACAAAAGGAAGCCGTAATAACCGAATGGTAGGTATTATTATTTCCATCTTTATTTCAACGTCTAGATATATATATATATATATATATATATATATATATATATATATATATATATTTGTATTATATACTTGCAACCAAAATTTTCTCGACGAGCATCCTCGCGTCCCATGGACAATCGTAAATTCCCTCAATAAACGGCCTCCTTGTCGAGGCTCAAAGGCTGCGCGTGAATTTACGAGGCTCGATTTTCTTGATCTCTCAGCTCGCGCGCGCACACACACACAACCGGGTGCTGCACATATATAATAGCCAAAGAGAAAGTATATATATATATATATTTGTACTATGTAGAGTTTAAAAGTAATACTGGGCTGCATAATCGCAATTGCGGTTCTAATAAAATCATATATTGCAGTGCTTAGGCTCTACAATCTGTCTATTCAATATATACATATATGTAATTTCCGTAGATACCTCCCCCGCCCCGCTGAGGCTTTGTTGCGCCAGGTTGGGCGCTTATACCAAAGCGAGAGAGAGAGAGAGAGAGAGAGAGAGAGAGAGAAAAGAGGGGGGCACCCACGTATACACACACCTACTTAAGTAAGAGAAGACGCTCCGAGCAGATGCTACGTAACAGCGAATCCAGATCGCGGAGGGCTGCTTAAGGAGGGAAACAGCAACGCAGCTCGGGTGCGATCTAATGCGATCCCTCGTCGGCATCGGCGGCAACGAATCCCGGGCTTAGAATAGGTATATACTTGTGCTCGTACGCGCGCAAGCGTACGCGCGCGCACGCGCGAAGGTCAGGTACTCGCGAGAAGCGCGTCGGGCGCTGATATATATATATATATATTAATACGCAGCCTTAATCTATCACGAGGACGTTTCGCTCTCCGTTTGCTCGGCTATTGTATAGGGATAAGTATAATGTATACATCTACAGACACACACACACACACACACACACACAACGCCGATGCAGCGAAGGCGTTCGTTAACGATTTTTCCCCGGCCCGGGAGAGTCTGCGCGAACAATAAAAAATATTTGGCCCCTTCTGATAACTGAGCGCACTTTTGTATCGTTAGTGTATGGGTACGCTTGAATTTTCCTTACACAAATATCATACACATACTGTACATGTTTAATTTGCGCATGCATTTTTTTGTACCCAATATAATAAAGTACGGTGTAATTGTCATCCACGAGACGATAATGCCGCGACCGAAACCCGCCCGTCGGGAACATTAAAATCTGGACCTTCAAGCAACAGACCTAATTACCTATGTGAAAACACTAGATATGCCTGACGTACATATAAGCCGTGTCTATATATATATATATATATATATATATATATATATATATATATATACACGTGCGCGTTAATGCGTGAAACGCGCAAAACGTCGTTCGAGCCGCGGGCCTCAACTTCTGTCATTTCGTCCGCTCCGCTCGTCGTCGCCGCCGCCACCGTTGCTGCTGCTGCTGCTGCTGCCGCCGCCGCCGCCGCCACTGCCACTCCCGATGGCCGAACGACTTTCGGGGAAAGAAGCGCTTCTAATGTTCCATATTATTCGGGCCGGCGCGCTTCTTTTTTCGAAAACCCATAAACAGTTCGCGGAAGAAAGAAATGAACGGGCGCGCGCGCGCGCGCTCTCGCTCGTTCGGACCGTCCGCAGAGGAGCATTCGTGGGGCAGGGCGTTGTGCCGTGCAATGCGTCCCCCTGCCCGCCTCGCCGCCCTTCCGTTCCTCGCGCTTCCCATATATAAAGGGGTGGGGGGGAGGCGAGGGAAAGAGGGACGAGAGGGAGCGAGAGAATGAGCAGGTTACGGGAGACGCGGATAATGAGAAAGGGGCAAAAGATCGCTCCGGGTCCGCTCACGGTCTATCTTTCTCTGTCTACTCCTCCCCCCCCAACCCTCCCGCCACCTCGCTCGTCCGCGAAATCCCGGGGAATACGTCGATTTGCCGAATTTTTGGCGAGGGGTTCGGGAGTTGCGAGAGGGGGAGGGGAGGGCAAAAATTTTTTTTAAATGACACGGATCGTAATGGGCGAGGGCGGCCGTCAGCCGGAATTAGAAAATGCTAGAAATATATATATATATATATATATATATATATATATACCGAGAAAGGCCGCAAAAAGCGCCGTCTATCTCTCTCTCTCTCTCTCTCTCCTTTTACTGGCTGATTTTTACTGGCAAAAAGTGTGTAATATGCCGGACGCGCGAGGATCATAAATGAGGGCACTTTCGATTTTGTTTTCTTTCTTTTATTTATTTTTTTTTTTTGTTATTACAACAAGGCTATTAGCTCGTTCTGCTGTATATTGTATATTGCGATGGACGGGAGGGGGGCGGGAGAATGACGGATTCGCATTATCAGTTTATGATCCGTTCGTAAAGGGACGGTGATTCGTTAAAATCGAATCATTGCGCTTCGGAGGATAATTGTAAAAATAGCTGATTGTTCATTGAAGCGTGTATCGTAATACCTGGGTTTATTTTTCACTTCCGACATATTTTAAGCCTTTTTAATTCGAATGTAAAATTTTCAGAACAAAAATAAAACTCAAAATCCTGAAGTAGGAATATTTTATTTAATACTATAATCGTTCATTGATTTCCGCAGCCGATCGTTAAAGAATAGATTATAACGCATTTTTTGGGTTTACCATTGGTTTTCAAATAAACCAATGGTAAAATCGTGCCTTTTTAAGAAAAATTCCGTAGTTCTAATAAAAAAGGGATATTGTTATTAAACGCAAGTAAAAGGTATATCCAGTGATAAAAATTAATCATATATCGATCGTAACTCGATGATGAGTGTCGGGTAAAAGGACACTTGAATTTCTTACCGACCGGTAATGGAACCCATAGCCGTGCAATTTAACGACTGTTGTCCTGTCACTCGAGCTCAAATTTTCTTTTTTCAAAATGATATACATCCGTGTCAAAAATATTACATTTATAAACGAACAACAATCCTAGCCCTTTGTTGGTTTAAATAAAAAAAACACACACACACACACACACACACACACACACATTTCGTAGGGGCAGAGCATGAGTTTACTTTCGCATTCTTTAATTCGAATTTCTGAAAAATCTCACGGGATAGAGCAATTATAATAAAAAGACAGACGCAACGCTCCCTAATTAAGGACGTGAAATAAGAACGTCGCGCGGAATTTGTAGCCAAATTTTCATAACTCAAGTTCACCAGAAATAATTTTTCTTTTTCTTTTGTAGCTACGTACTATATGGCCAAGGATGATTAGCTAGGGCAATGCGCGTACACGCTATACGTATCTACGTAAATATATACCACAAAGATCGATTGTATATATATATATATATATATATATATATACATAGCTGATGAGCGTACGTAATCGTGGACCGAGCCGTGAAAATAATATATACGAGGATCTATCTCGCTCCCTTCGTGCGTCCCGCGCGTCAGGTCCACGCACGCGGGGGCATCGACGGGGCACCTATCTATATATATATATATGCGCAGACGAAACACACGACGAAGAAATATAAGGAGGCTGTTCCCCGTGACTCGGCGATTTCTCCCCCGCGCGCGTGCACAAATTGACGTTTTATGCAGATGCGCGCGCGCGCGCGCGTCGCGGCGTGACGTGCTTTGGAGGGGGGGGGCAGGATACGCCCCCTTATGCGGGATCTCTCGCGCCTCAGAGGGCACGTCCAAGACCGACGCGGTTGGAGAGACGGGCTACTGGGCAGATATATATATATATATATATATATATATATATATATATATATATATGGGTGTGCGTGCGTGTATATATACTGTTTAGTTGGGATTCTTGCGGGAGGCAACCGAGATCGTAAGGGGGGGAGGGGATAGATGCAAATGAGCCCGACGATGAGGGTGCATCGGCGGAGATGGAAATTTTCGCGGCCCACTGCACTCCTGTGGGCGGAGTACAGCATATATATATATATATATATATATATATATATATATATATATATATATATGATCAGAATTCTACCGACAAAGCGTACGTCCGCTCGCATCGGCTTATTATAGGTGTGTACGATGCATATGTGTATATAAATATATATCATTCCCAATGATTCGGTGGAAAAAATATTTCCCGAGTTGCGCCGGTGGGCGCCCCGTCGGGGGCACCGTTTATTCTCTCTCTCTCAGACTCTCATTGTTTTTTTTTTTTTGTTAACGATCGCCCCTATCGGCGTTTCGACTCCGTAATACGTTAAGACTCGTTAAGCCGGTTGTTCTCTTTTTTCTTTTTCATTTTGTTTTTCGCTCTTTCCGGACCTGCAGGAGATGCATCGCGCGCCGCGGCCGCCCCCGCGAGACTAATCACGGCGCGCCCGGCGGCATATCCCTATATCGGGATGTATGATTACACGGAACTCCAACGAGGTTTTATTCCATTATTGCGCGTGAGTGCCACATTCTCTAGGACTGTCTAAAAACGCTCTTCGGGGCCTTTGTCACGGCGGTGGAACGATGCACCGGTATCGGTAGCGTGTAATTAAAAAGAATCGTGTATATATATATATATATATATATATATATATATATATATATATATACTTCCGTCGGTTCAGTTTCGAACGGAGAAAATGGACGAGGAAATTTTTTTCGTTTACACGTGAGTACGGTCGATTTTTATTCATATACGCAGACGTGCGTATAGACATAGGGAGAAATCCGTATGGTTTATTAATGAAGGATTTGGAGTTTGTAAAACACTTCCTTCCTAATTTACAGGACATTATTTTCATTTTATCGACTCTGCATAATTTTATTTAAAAAAAGGGCAGTAAATTCTTATATGCTATTGTTTTCAATAGTATTCTTTTTATGTATAATATGTAAACGACAATGTTTACGAGTACGCAAATTTACGAGGGCTTGTTAAGACAGGTTTTTATTTTTTTTAACAAGGTGCACATACGTTAACATTTAGCTACAAAATCTTTTGATTTTAAAACAGATTATGCACTTCCTTTATACTTTTTAATCGCATCAAAATAACACGGAATGCGGTCTAGCAATTGCCTATGACCTCCTTCATTTATAGAAAATAACTATCAAATAGTAAGGACTCGTAATCGACGAAATTACATTAAAAAAATAAGACGAACGATTTACTCCTGAAAAATCAATCGATTTAAATAAGATACTCCGGCACTTTTGCCCGAAATCAGACTTATTATACAACAAAAAAAAAAAAAACAAAATAATTCTTTTACATTTACACCAAGAACCGTTCTCGTGATATCCAACCCAGCCGCCACTGGGAATTTCTTTAAAACGAATACAGTTTGCCTTAAATTTTCATAATCGATTCGATCTATAGCTGTCCTACGCACACGTACAGCACACGTATACTTATGTATGCTCGCGTCTGTCCGTGCCGCGACATTGTTGACGCACAGTTATTGTCGTACTCCATGCGGTGTGGCAAATTTATATTATCGCGATGACAAAGCTCGGGATACGTTATAGTAACGTCCCGAGACGACGGAATGGATTTCAATGTATCGGACAAAAACGAATTTAGATTATAAAATATTCCAACAGGTCACCTGTGTGCGCGACCGTACGGGAGTCGCGCGCTTTTTGGCCGCGTAATGTCGTACGCAGAGCCTCTGTGTGCGCGTGTGTGTCCGTGCGCATGCGTACCGTCTACGTTCATTGCGTTATAATACGCGATGCCTCCGAAAAGCTTCGCCCGCCCCAGCGTATGTGTGTGTGTGCCTGTTGTGTGTGTGTTCATATATCTACGATTTTTTTTCCTTCCCTATTCGAATACCATCAGTGTAGAATAAAAAGTCGGTACATGTATACATATAGAGCGGCCAGAGAAAATTCAGATAATGATGCTTTGTTGCCCATTGAAATTCAAAAATTTTACTATCGTCCCCCCACCCCGCATCGGGATTTTAGGCCCGGCTTATACGGTAAAAATTCTTTATACGTAAAATTCGATTAAAAACTAAAACAAATAAATGTAAGGCTAAAGAAATCAATATGAATTTTTTTCTTAATCGAAAATCCCATTATGTATGCAATTGTACAAAAAATAAATAATGCGAACCTATTGTTTAAAGTAATATAAAATGAATGGAAAGAAGATTTGTTTTATAAGTGGAACAAAAAAAACTTGTATATTATTAAACTTATGGTAAATTTCATCACTAACGGATAAGACACAAAATTATAAAATTGTATTTTCTATAAATCGTACACCGCGTAGAAATTTTTCTCTACATTCAAATTGATATCCATATATATATATATATATATATATATATATATATATATATATATATATATATATATATATACTTAGGTTATATTGCCGTCACTTATATTGCTCAGCGCGGACAACTATCTGATATACCT
>JACCIC010000012.1:745000-765000 GCA_018907035.1 Sycobia sp. Sy_11 | reverse complement strand
AAGGACGCACACAACGGGCACGGCCTTAGCGCGAATGCGCGCGAGGCAGATTATATATATATATATATATATATATATATATATATATATATATATATATATATATATATAGGTATAGATCGTGTATGTAATATATACGTAGGTAGGTATACACATTACATCGGCAGCGCGGCGAGTCGGCCCGACCAATGGGAGCCGGGGCCGCGTGCCCTCCCCGACCAATGGCTGCGGCCCCGCGCGCTCGCTCTGCCGCCGTACGGGGAGGGGGTAGTTCTAGCCCTTAGGGCGAGTGACGCCGCCGCCGCCGCCGCCACCGCCACCGCCACCGCGGCCCCGTTACGTCACGGAGCACGGCGGCGGCGGTGACGGCGGCGCCGGCTCGCGCTGACATTCGCTCGGAGTCGGGCTCACGCGTCAGTAGCGCGCTGCGGGGCCGCACGTCAGTCACGCCTGCGTCCCGTGCATATATCTGTACATAGGCATATATCACATACATATATAGATATATATACACATACAGATATATATATATATATATATATATATATAGATATACATACAGTGTGCGCATACATTGGCCACGTGCGATTACCGGATTGAAGCGCGATCGACCGATTGGCCGGACGCTCCCCTGCCGATCGTCGAGCGCGAGCTGGCCGCCCGATCGGATGGACCGTAGGGGCGAGAGCAGAGTGCTGGGCGCGCGCGCGGCGCCAGGCGACCGGCGGACTCGCGCGTGATAGACCCGCGCTGCGTGTTTATGTGATAACGTGAGCGCCCGACGTGCTGGATCCGGTGCTCGGATGCCTCGGCGTCTGCGGGGCGGCGAGGAGCGCGGCGACCCGCCACCGCGATAGCAGCGGCTGCGGCCTCCTTCTGTGCGACGGGCGGCGGCGGGCCCTTGCCCCGGCGAGCAGGAGGAAGATGGTGTTCCTGGAGGAGCCCAGGATGATATTCGCGGACATGGGCCTGAGGGCGACGAGCACGCCCACGAGCACGCCGATCGCGGATTATCGCCCGGTCAAGCGGCGGCTCCATCATCATCATAATCATCATCATCGTCATAATCATCATCATCGCGACCGGCACAGCGAGGACAGTGATCGTGGCCATAATCGCCATCGGGAGAAGTACCGGCCGCAGAACAATAACGACTGTACGAACGGGGATTATTTATAGGATAGAATATCGATCTCTCTCTCTCTCTCTCTCTCTCTCTCTCTCTCTCTTTAGTCAATTGTGCCGATATATATAGAATACATAGTTCGTACGGGAAACTGGATTATGTAAAATCTGCCGTCAATTCTTTTATTTCTTAATGTGTAGATTTTTTTTTTTTTGTAGAAAAGAGTGTGCCATAAGAATTATTTGATAGAATCGGTTATATGTAAATACTGCAAGTACATTCGTTCGACTTTTGAAACAGTGAAAAATTAGTGGAATCCCGTGTAAATTAAATTATTCATGAAATTTAACAGTGTATATACAGTATACACTGATTTATCAATTTACGTACACGTTTTACGGGAATAGTCGGTCGGCGATCGAATTTTTACCGAATCCACGTTGTTTCCTCGGATTCAATTAAAAAAACATATATAGTTTAAATCATGGAAACTTATTTAGTTTCGTATATTTATAATGATTCTAGAGAATTCACGATAATTCTTAAAATCTCATATTTGACCTGTACATTATATTTCAAGTAACGAATCGGCAAAAATCGACCGGTTGGAAGCTTGGAACAATGAAATATTCGCTGATTTATAATGTAGCAACTGTTTTACGCTGTTCTGTCAGCAGTAATTGGCTTATCATTGCCACATTATAGATACGATCTAATATTATCTAAAAATTGCCCGACTTGAATCAACGTTCGGATAGCGTTGAATTAAAAAATAGAAATAAAAATTATAATAATCGTTATGCGCCTCGTGTATTTTTCAGATGCCGATTTGCACGGCGGCATCGACGGCGCCGATCTCAGCGGCGACGATCGGAGCATCGCGAGCGACGTCCAGGACCATCACGAGCCGCACCTGGATCACGACTCAATCGACTCGGACAGGGAGGCCCTCAATCTCGTAAGTACAATTCAAACGTATAATATATATATATATATATATATATATATATATATATATATATTTGCGAAGCCTCGGTGTGCTCGGCAATAAAATCGTAAAATAAACACTATAAACCGGCGTGCGTGCATTATATTACGATACGTACCCCACGATGTCTATATTATCGATTCATAATTCGCGCAATGCTAGCTATACATATACCTACATAATATATATATATATATATATATATATATATATATATATTTATTTATATTTATATATATAGGATAGAAAGAAAAAATGAGAGCGAAAAAACAATGAAAATTTTTGTTTGTAGACGAAGAACATAAAAATACAGATGCGATTGCTCTGAAATTCGAAGTATATATTCTATATTATCTTCAAAAGGACGCAGGCTATGTTTTATGTTTAAAATCATCTTACCCCCCTCCCCCATGAATAAATTATGTTCGTGTACATTATAAGCGGTGTATTATAATTTGCGTGCGTGTGTGCGCACGCGCGCGCACGCACTCGTGTATAAAAAACTGTATATACGTATATAAAACGCGATATGTATAAAAAAAAGGAGGCGCAAAACCGGTCGCGCTGCCCTCCCGCGAACGAGGAAAAAAGGAGGCGGCGACTTGATTGTTTCTCTGTATTCCGACTCGGGAGAGGGCCGAGCAATTGCATTCGAGCTCTGCAAAAGGGGATCAAGGGAGTACGCGCGCGCGCGCGCGCGCAACACACATATACACACACATCTATATTCAACATTTTACATATTAATACAGTCGGCATCGTGAACCGCTCGCCAACGTCCTGTAGAAATTTGTCCGCGCCCGGTTAATACGCGGCCGAGGCCCGGAAGCGGCGCTGATCCCGGCCACGGGGCTAATTACGATCGCGGCCATATCGTGGCGGGGGTGGGGAGAGGGGAGAGGGGAGGGGGGCAGGTGACGAACCGGCGACATCCCGCGGCTCGACGCGAAATCGCCCGGTGCGCCACAACCTCGCCCGCGTCTCTCGTTTCACAGCGAGGCGCGAAATTAACGGCGGCGCCCGAGCGCGACGCTTTCGGCGCGTCGGGGACGATCTTTATCGAGCGTCGCCGACTTCCCACGCGATCAATCGGCGGCCCCGGGGAGCGGAGGGGGGGTGGAGGGGGGGCGCGGCATGCAAATGGCGTCACTGTGTGTCTCTGGCGGACCGCCCGCGAGAAATCAGGGAGCCAGCGGGCCGTGCTCGAGGGGTGCGCGCCCCGCGCACGGTGACGGATTTTCGCGCGCGCGCGCGCTTGCGTGCGTGCGGGTACGGTGGGCAAGGAAGAACAAAAAAAAAAAAAAAAAAACGGACGAAAAAAATGTTTTACCGTCGCCCCTTATCGGATCCTGGTAATTGTTACGGCCGATGCTCGCGCGAATGATTGATGATAGCCGCGATTATGAGACCGGCTCCTTCCTCTTTTATTTTTCTTTTTTTTTATTCCGTCGTCCGAGCATGTGCATTCTTTAATTAGTATGGGAGAGTACGTTTGCGCGCTAGCGGTAATGGTTTGACGTATACCAGACCATTAATATAATTCGTTTCGTAAAGGCTTTGTTTTTTGTAAAATGACGAAACTTTTCAAAAAGCCTCTTCAAAAAGTTGGAAAATAACTGTATATATATATATATATATATATATATATATATATATATATATATATATATAAATCGGAGATATCTCAAGCGTGAACTGCACCCTTGCAACAAATTACGATACGATGTATATTATTAGTACAAATAATATCGGTTAAAAATTTTGCGGATAAAGTGCGGGAAAATATCTGGGGTTTCAAAGCCGAATATGTAGATTTTGCAACTTCTGCTTTATTTTGAGGATAGTAATAGTGAATTATTAATTACTTATCCCCAGGCTAACCATACAAAGTTTGTGTAATATAAATACCTTATACAAATACATCTGTACATGGCGATTATTAAGCGCACTATTATCTATTCATATAATTTATCATAGCTTTAATATATATATATATATATATATATATATATATATATATATATATATATACATATATACTAGAAAATAATCATCACTTTAGAACAAGAAAAGTATAGAAAGCTCATATTACAAAAAAAACCAATATAATCTAAAGAAGCCATTTCACTACTAAAGAGCCCGACCTGCCAATCTTCCCTAACAAAACGACAAAAAAAAAGAACAAAGCGTAGTACCACAACCGTTTCTGGAAAACCGGCCCGGTTCGAACAAAGGATTAAAACATTAACCCTCACAATATAGAACGTGAAGATAATTCAAAAATAAACAAATCGATTCGTGCCTCCACACTTTCTTATATAAGGTATTAAAAAATATATATATATATATATATATATATATATATATTTATATGACTTTGAACTACCCAACCGTGTCGATGAGACGAATCTAAATCTCTACTTAAATATTCCATTATTACGCTAACCGTGTATAAACGCACGGAAAACATGTACATTTTTAATTCCGAATCGACCATCTGCCGAGTGAGAAAAAGAGAGAGAGAAAGAGAGAGAGAGAGAGAAAGAGAGAGAGAGAAAGAGAGAGAGAGAAAGAGAGAGAGAGAGAGCATCGCGATCCTCGACCACCTCGTAATAAATTACACGGCCTCGAGCCCCAGAGAATCCAGTACGTACGCACAAATCTTATTAGGCGAACGGACCGAATATGCCCGCGCGTAAAACATACGCGGATATTCAATATTTGTGAAATAAATAATAGAGCGCTTATAATGCATTGATATACGTGAAAAACTGGCTGACCGACTGAAGGATGAGTTGGTGGAGGGAGGGAGGGAGGGAGGGAGATAGGGAAAGAAGAAGTAGAAGAAGATGCAGCAGTGTAAGTCTTGTAGGTGCGCGAGGGGGGGAGGGGGCTAAGTCGAGCCGTTCGCCCGGTACACCCGTGTGGGCCCCCTTTTGTACAAAGCAATACAAAAGCGCAGGCGGAAGAGAAGTGACCGATTTATATATATATATCACGGCCAGGCCGAGTGTAAACACCGTCTTTGTTCGTCGGGCCCGCCGTGCGTTTACTTTCCATATTATAGACATAATGGGCGAGCGCGCGCGAAATGTATATTAGCGGAGGGTGGAACCATCCGATTTCCGATCGACGCCCTCGGCCGCGTCGTCGCGTCGTCGAGCTCTTCCTATATATATATATATATCTAGAGACGTTAACGGCGTCACGCCGAAATCTCTCCGTGACTCCGTGAGTAAGAGAGAGAGAGAGCGCGCGCGACGACTACTACTCCAATTGGCCATTGCCAAGGCGGCGGCGGCGGCGCGGTGCCCGACGGGAGATGGCGCGAAATCTCCGAAGATGCGCGTCGCGCGTTAGAGCGCGAATCGAACGATGCGCGCATAAAATATCCGTCGGCGATCGAAGGAGCGCATTCGTCGCAGTTTGCGGGTTACGCTCATGAAGCGATCGGCGAGGGGGAGGGGGGGGGAGGCGAATCGAGCCAGTTTCCCGCACGACGTAAGGGTCGAAATTCAAGGCACTTTGTTACGTGCCCATAATATATATATACGATAAGAGTGTACGCCCGGTTAACGATGAAGTCGTGGGCAAATTTTTTAATCCTACGATTAAGAAGACGAACGAATAGCTGGGTAATAACGTAATAGAGTGTAGAATACCATCTCGTGATTCTCTTTACGGATGCTTCTTTCATCGATTACATGCCGAGCTCTCCAGAAAGTCAAAGCTGATGGAATCAGTAATTTTTTTTTTTTTTTTTTTGTATTAATTTCTGCGTAACTTTATTCGTTTCAAGCTCCCCCAGAATGAATTATATTCTGCACACAGGAATATATTCCTGTTAGGCGACATTAATAATAATAAATAAAAACAAAATGAGTAATCGAGCTCAGGACGCGTCCTGCGTAAAATTCGCTCAACATTACGATAAAGATACGTTTAAAGCCTTACGATATATTATTATAATTAATTTATAAAGCATATTCCAATCTTAATATTACTAAATGTGAAAGTCCAAAACTTCGAATAGCGAGAAATTCAAGGAAATTTTTTTATACTAGATGAAATTCCTCCAAAACTTTTAGAGCAAGCCTGGAATCGTATCAACGGCTAAAAATTCAAGGATAGTTAAAAATCGTCATTTTATTTCCGCCATTTGATACGATTTCAGGTTCAGTTGTCAACTCCGGCAACTCCTTGACACCATAACAAAAGCATCTGTAGAATTTTGTTTTTAGTAATCACAAACTGGAGCGAAGCCTCGCGTTTACTAATATTAAATGTTCTAACTGATTTAAACACAATGATATCATTTACGCATGCGACTTCAATAGTGACATTACTCAAAATTTCCGTAAAAACTGTTTCCCGAGGGAGAAAATTAATTTAACAGGCAATGAAAATACAGGGAAAAAAAAGTTCGAGAAAAGTTCTGATTTCACCGACCTTTTGTAACTTTACAATATTAAGTGGAGAAAATTTTCAAAACATTAAAATAACAATAGCCTTTCGTACTTAATGAAGATCTAGCATACTTCGACCCCTATAACGGTATACCAGATATTGAAAGAATAATTCCATGAATGAGGCTCTGATTTAAATGGATACAATTCCAGATCAAATTTTATCAACGAAAAGATTCTGATTCGAACGTTGAAATAATAACAATTCTACCTTTAATTTTTAATAAAAAAGATTCCGATTCAGATTTCGAACGCTGACAATCTTAGCTCCGATTTTTTAACGAAAAACATTTCAATTCCAATACTGAAACCCAACTCAACACACTGTAATAGAGTCGATACCAAATGTAAATGTTAAATACACGACAAGACCATGATTACATTATCAGTAAGCACCAGCTCCGATTTCAACTGTTATCCGATGAAAAAAAAAAACCACATTTGCGATCGTTTCCCGCTCCCACAGGTGACCGACGTATCGCAGCGCAACAGCAGCGGCGGCACCAGCGGCAGCGCCTCCTCGCCGAGCTCCGGCGTAAGCAGCCAGCTGACCGGTAGCCAGCACGCGGTCGCCGCTGCCGCCGCTGCCGCCGTGGCGGCGGGCGGCGGCAGCGCGACGAGCGGCTCCCAGGCGGCGCTGGCCGCCCAGCTGGTCGGCCAGCAGCTGCTAATGCACGGCTCCCTCGGCGGCCTCGGGCCCCAGGAGATCCAGGCACTGGCCACGACCCTCCAGCAGCAGCAGCAGTCGATACAGCAGCAGCTCCAGCAGTTCGCCCTGTTCCAGCAGGCGAATCCGGCAGCGGCGGGGCAGCTGCCCGCCCAGGCGCAGTTCTTCCTGCAGAATCAGGTGGGTGGTCGATCCGTGCCCCTTTTCTTTTCCGCTTTTTCAAAGCTGTCTTTTGTTCAGATTAAAGGGGCGATTCGCTCGGTATTCGCGGGTTTTCACGTTAAAGCTTGCGGGAATTTGTTTTTTCTACTGCGAGCAGAGGGCTCTGAACTGGAGATTTTTTTTTATCAAAGGATCGCGGTTTCGTGGCGGTATATATATATATATATATATATATATATATATATAGATATATATTAGTAGATATATATATAGCTCTACAGCGTTCCTGCAGGATTATAGATTTTAGATATTAATTATTTAATATATTCGGACGAGGATATAGAGATAACCCGTTAATGAGCTTTAATGTCTTTAGTAATCACGTATTATAGTCGCATATACATAAAATTATGAAAAGGCATTGCGATGCAACGGTCCCAATTAACTTTGATGAATCTTGAGATATATATATATATAATTTGTTTTCTCACTGCTATAAGAGATGTATATACATATATCTATATAGGAAATTCACGATTGCATAAAAACAAATTATAAAATTAGGCGAGAGATACGGGATGATTTTCGAACCGCAATGTTATGAAACTAAAAGGATGTGTATGTTTGATGATTATCCAATTAGGTTTTAGAATTGATACAAGTTCATTTAAATTATCCGATCTCGATGTGAACTAGTAGTATTTATTTTTGATTTATAGATTAATTATACGGATGGCGATTAAAGTATCCTTCGAATTCAATAATCCAATGTATATTTATTAAAAAAAAAAAATAGTTTTTATAGATTCTTAAATGTATTGAGCATTGTGTATCTTAAAATATATCTAAAATAAATGCTCTTTTATGTATATAGATATAGATCTATCGTATTGAAGAAGAGTTCATGATTTTTATTAAATATTTGCATAATAATTGTTGAATCGAACAAGAATGTATCTTTTTAACCACGATTTAAGTAATAATAGAAATTTGGTAACGGTAAACGTATATATGCATACAAAGATTTACTTCGTCGACTTTATATACACACCCCCTATAATCCACGAATAATAATAAATCAAAAAATCACCGCCTTATATTCTTCGAATCTCATTTCCCTACGCGATGCGCTCAATACATACACGTATGCTTGTATAATATATGTGGAACACATTGTACGGACGGTAGCATCTGTCCCGTCTCATTTCAGTTCATTATCGACTCAGGTGTGTATGGCTTTTTATCGGCTCCCCACCCCCTATCCCCGATTCATATGCATATGCGCGCTCGGGCCAACCACCGCGCGTCATTCACAGCATCCCTCTTTCACGTTTCTCAAAAGAATTTTCCTTTGATTCGCCCCTCCCTGTTCTCCTCAAAAATTCCTCCTTCTTTTCCATACGTTCGTCGGCTGTCTCCATCGGGCATTACGTATACATATATGTATATGGCGGAGCCTCGGATCGATTCATCAAAAATATCTTCAATTATCGATCCTTCCCGCGTGTCGGCCTCCTTCTCCTCTTCCTCTCTCTCTCTCTCTCTCTCTCTCTCTCTCTCTCTCTCTCTCTCTCTCTCTCTCTCTCTTTTTATATATATATATATCAAAAAAAAAGGGAAAAAAAGGAAGAATAAAGTATCTAAGGGCTGAAGGTGCAGGCGATCTTTCGAAGAAGACGTATATCAGAGACTAAATAAAGCGTCTTTATGCGCGACTTTACAGCTGTATGACTTCGATATTCCGATAATATACGCAACGAAAGTATTCGAGGTTAGGCCGAGGTTAGGCACACATCAACTTATATGCCACGTATCGTCTACGATAGCAGAAGATTTACGAAGCGTCTCCTTTATAGTTCTTCTCCGTACATAATATCGTATATTGAAAGAGCGAACGGCGTAGGTCTCGCATAAAAAAAAAAAAAAAAAAAAAATGTAACGAAGTACAACTTTGCGCCCAATGTGTACGTCGGATTTCTTCCGCCCGCCTTCTCTTCCTACTCTTTCTCTATATTCCGTATATATATACCATGTCTTTTGAAAAGGCACATATACCTATATATATAGATTTCAAGCCGATTCGTTAAGGGTAAAGAGCGCGACGGAGCTGTAGGCTGCTGCTGCTGCTGCTGCTGCTTCTGCACCTTGTAGACCAGGCGCGCGCCTTGCGTCACCCGTGCGCTTACACCTTTGTTATCCAACACGTGGCCGTGAGATGGGCGTTGGGGGGGGAGGGGGAGAAGTAACCTTTTCCGTTCACCCATCCCCTCACTCCCTCCCTATTTCTCTCGCCGGTTTAACCCCCCCGAAAGACAGAGCCCGCGCGCGCGCGCGCGCGGAATTCACTGGAGCGTGCGCACGCGAACGCGGACGAAGAGACAGAGAAGAACCCCTTCTCGTTCGGACTCGAGATGATTGAGAGGCATTGGCGCGGAGGGGCAGGGGAGGGAGAAGGAGGGGGGGTCGCCTGTACGACAAGCGGCTTAGGATTTTCCGGGGCGCGCAGCAGCCGGCTCTCTCTGCCTATCTCTCTCTCTCTCTCTCTCTCTCTCGCTCGTGTCTCGCTCGTTTTGTTCCGGCATCTGTATACATATATACATACAAGGAATTGATTCCCCGCGTCTTATGGACCCGACGCATGCCACTGTACTACCATGCTCTTTCTAATGCTAATCGATTCCCCCTTTGGTGGGCCCGTGCCTTCGTGCCTCTATCCCCAATATCTTCGAGGTTTTACAAAGAATTTTTCCGGGTACGCGCGTGCTGCCGCCCAGGCACGGAATAATAATGACGTTGTTTCGTCTATTATATATATATATATATATATATATATATATATATATATATATATATATATATATATTTCAATCCCTGAAACATTCGCGCGAATTGTATACATATATATGCTTATAATAGTTTATACATTCTATAGCAGTCAATAGTTGTGTGTATATATAATACAGTCGATCTTTCGGATTTGAGAAGTTGTATTGAAGGATTATAGGAAGTCTTTGTAGAGTAGAGTCGGGGAATCAGACACAGTGTTGCGCGAGGTGAATTTTAAGTAGTAAAGCGAGCGCGACGATTCGATAATCTCCTTGCGAATGCCCGTACGTCTTACCTCGGCGACATTACAATTTATAAGGATAGAGTAGACGATCGTGATTTTTCATAATGCAAGAATATTATTTTTACGCCCCACCCCCCGCTAAGAATATCATTCAACGGAATTTCACCCAAATTGTCGAACGAAATTCAAACCATCCCACCGTGGTCGAACCATGGAAATTTAGTGAAATATCCAGCGTTTTAATTTTTCAATTTCAAGGGATATAATAAACGGTTGATACTCTTGTGATTATAGAAAATTTTTCATTGGTGTATATAGGTATGTACATTTCAGCGTAAATGCAATTGAACCAACCAGTCATAAATTTTATGCATATAATAAACACATTCTAGGCGCTGTCTATAGTACTTTATTATTCGTGTATATTGAGCAATTCGAATTTAGAGTCGCTCGTTTTGTTAATTTTACGAATTCATATTTATTAATTATAGCACGTATCGATAAGCAATAACCTATTGACTCGTTATTATTTTACTATCGTTATTATTATAGGACGCTCTAAACTCAACATCACGATTTCGGTTAAAATTTTTCAGCTCTCGAGTTTCATATGTATAATGCGTTAATTAATTATTGCGTTCTGATGACCTTTATCAGCATTGTCCAAGTGGAATCTACCTAATTAATTGTCACAGTAAAATTATAAAATCTGAAAATTATATAATTAGCTAGAGTTTTACAACAATAGAAACAATAAAGATGCCAAAGTCTGTACGGTTTATTTAATTTTCCGTGAAAACTCAAAATTTCGCCTATTTCTGCCTAATTAGTCGATCTTTCGAAAATTCGCGGAATGCCCGGTGAAATACATAGATTTAAAGACCACGAAACAATCGAAAAACAATAGATTAGCTTCGACGACGATCTCGTTTAAAAGGTTCGAACGAATAATTCGGGCGAAGACTGTTTCCCGTATACAATTTAACAACGTGCATATATAATCTAACCTCGCATAATGACCGGATTATTAAAACTAATCGACGTCCGATGCCGCGCGTGTGTAAATATAATCAGACCCCCCTCCCCCTACGGCCGCCCCAACCCGACGATTCTTTAAACAGCGCACTTGTTGCCACGCTCTGCGTAAGCGTCGAAAGGGGTCGGGAGGATCGGCAGGTATTTATGTATGGTATATATACATAAGCCGCGCGCGCCGGCGCTCGCACCCAAATTAGCCAAACAATTATATTATGCACGAGGGATCGAGACCTATCCCCCGCCCTCCCCTCTCACATAACCACTCGTCGAACGGGAGCCGCGAAAGGGGGTGGGGGGGAGGGGAGAGGGGTTAAAGCAAACGAGAGAGTCAAGCAGCGATTTGAATAGCGCGACACGCGAGCATTCTATTAGCGGCGCCCCGCGTTCATAGGCGAGCGCGCACGCACCCGTCCCCGCTCGGTTCGCGGCACCCTTTCGCGAAAGGTGCGCGCGCGCGCGCGTGAGCCGTCGAGGGAAAAAAAAAAATAAAAAAACAAAAAAAAGAAAAGAAAAGAAACGAAAAAAAGCGGAGGGAAACAAAAAAACGGAGCAGGAGCGAGAGCCAAATACCTGTGACTAAATTATGTAATGTACATATACAGACTACGCCGGCTCTCGACTCGACTTATATGTATATATACATATATAGCTGTTCGTCTATTCACCATCGCGAAGATGTAGAGCAATTCACGGGGTGCGAGCGAGCGAGCGCGCGTCTACATAAATAAGCATATAAAGCGCGTGCAGCCGGGGGGCCGGCACGCGACTAGACAGAGACGTACCGATATATATATATATATATAGGCGACCTGCGCAAGCCGCAGCCCCCCGGGAGAGCGCGGGATATTTATATCCGAGGTCTGTCTGTGTCTGTGCGTGCGCGCGCGTGCCTTATGCCCCTTGTATGCCCTTCGACCCGGCGAAAGGGTACACGCGACGACGAACCCTCCTCTCTCTTTTTCTCTCTCTCTGCGGTGACGAGAGAGCACTATTATATATACATATATGTATATTCGAGCGCGTGCTCGCCTCTTGTATTTTCATACATCTATATACATCGTATACGAGCTATCCCGCATCTGCATTTTCGAAAGGGTGAAGATAATCGATTAGGAGGGTCTCGCGCCTCCCCTGTAATATATATACTTTCTATCTCCCTCTCTCTCTCTCTCTCTCTCTCTCTCTCTCTCTCCATGCCTGTATCCGACTCTCTCCGACTCTCACTCTCGTTTCGAAAGCCGAACTTTCTCACCTGTTTTCTCACCCCCCCCCCGTGCCACGCGACTCTCCCTCCGTCACTTTGAATCGTCATCTGCCGTTCTGATTATCGCGCGCATATATCTCTTTGACGGCTCACTTCCGCGCGACTCTCTCGCGCGTCTCTCGAGATCCTCAGAATAAGATTGTCTATGTGCACGTGTACGCAGGGCAAAGAACGACGTACTGTGTAAGAGTCTCGATGAAGCTAGCGCCGCGTAGCGAATAGACTTGTCGCGAAGTCTCGCGATCGTTTCGAATTAGACGTCTCTATACGGTGTTTTATTTTTGTTGACGTCGGCTTGGAAAGTTTTTTGTTTTTTCTTTTTTTTTTTTTTTTTATTATATATGTATATATGCATACGTAGGACGATGATCATAAGATGAAATATTGCAGGGATTGTTGCAGAGCGGTGGCTACCCACAGAGATCGGCGCACCCGCACACACAGTCCATGCAGGTACAATTACAGCAATGGGCTGCATGAAAGCTTGCGCTTTTTTGTTTTAGAAGCTTCACGCGTTTACGAGCCGATACGTACCTAATTATGCTTTTTCAGTTGTAGAAGAAAGTTTTTTTTTTCTCAGGGCAGACGGTAACGTGGGATATCGAAAAAGAAAAAAAATCTCATTTCATATCTATAGATCAATAGATTTACAATAGTCAACCCCCTGTATTTATCGAGTTATCTCTCGTTGAAATACGGCCGAAAACGAGCCCTAACGAGATATCTCGTCATGATAATTTTGAATAGAATAACGTCATTAGCTTAAAAAAAAAAAAAGAAAAAGAAAATCCAGCTGGAGAACGACATGTCTTTTATATGATTTAAGTTCCGAATGGAAACATTTTACAATTCCTATAAATTCCTGTTTAAATAACGACAAAAAAACCATGCAAATCTGATGAATTTACCATGCAAATCTGAATTTTACTATTATATTTAATAAGCGTTAATTTCAAGCGTCAAACAGTGATTATAAAAATACTTAATACCAAAGCTATCTATCTAATCAACACTACATAGAAATTTTACAATTGAAAATGCAAAACGTAACGTAACTAATAATGATATAATGGTATATGAACATTAATATCCATAATAAAAGATTTAAATCAATTAAAACCAATCTGACTTCGCCAGTTGAAATCTCCTATCGGAATTCTAATAGAACATTGATTTTAAGCGACTGTTGTAAAAATTTGAAAGCAGTATTTTCAAAGGGATGTAATCCATCAATAAGATAATGGATATTTATTAATACAAAAACATATTTGATACTTGTCGCGTATTTCAATACCGCATGCTTCGAACCAATAACTTGTAAAAATTCAATCTTGGCAATTACGCATGAAATCACCAATCCAAGCACATACTGTACATTAAGCCTTTATCCTAGGACAACATTTTTTTAATAAAACGCATCACGAAGAGAATATTTAAAAACCATCACAACCTCTAAATTTCCACATACCAAGCACGCGATCCTCACTTTTGCTTTGAGTTCATTTCTTTTTGCAAGTATAGAAAACTGCTGATATGTTGGCGCAAAGTGTACGACGATTTTGACTGTATCATTCTAAAAAGCGTATAGATCACCTACAGTTGCATTCGAATCTCGTATATACATATATAGATAGACACAACGCGCGCTTATCGCGTGGTAACGTTGCAAACAAATTGAAAAGCAAATCAAAAATATATCTACACCTTGAGCCCACGTAGAAAACTCGTCAGTACCTCCAACGTCCGTTTTGCAGGTGCAGCAAGCCGTGGCCCAAGCCGCGCAACAGCTCCAAGCCCTTCAGAAGCAGCAGGCCCTCCAGGGCGGTGGCGGTGGCCTCGTCGCCCGCGGCCTCGGCCAGCAGCAGCAGCAGCAACAGCAACAGCAACAACAGCAGCAGCAACAACAGCAGCAGCAGCAGCAGCAACAGCAGCGCTCGCCCCCGCCACCGGGCACACCGCCAGCGATCGGCAAGCCCTCGTCGGCGAGGCTCGAGCCCTCGCCCGAGGAGACGACCGACCTCGAGGAGCTCGAGCAGTTCGCCAAGACGTTCAAGCAGAGGAGGATCAAGCTCGGCTTCACCCAGGGCGACGTCGGCCTCGCGATGGGCAAGCTCTACGGCAACGATTTCTCACAGACCACCATCTCCAGGTATATAGAAAGAAATTGAGTCAGATCGATTTATTGTTTTGTTTTGTTTTTTTTTTTTTTTTTTTTTTTGAGGAAACCGTTGGGTTCATTAGTATAATCATTATGTACAAACATGCTGCAATATTTGTTGGAAAGACAAAAAGAAATTGTTGTTAGATAGAGGGCGGAAAAGAAGAAATAACTTTACGCACTCGTGCGAGACTGTAGAGCCAGGCGGCCAATTTGCGCGCTTCTCACACCTTCCGTCGAAAAATAACGTTTATTTCAATCTAGCGTGATAATAAGGGATCATAGGGACCAAATTCCGACACTAGTTATCACACGAGTTCGTAAAGTGACACTTTGCGGCAGACATACGAAAAGAGCTTTCGCTTAATTAACTTTGGTATATTCCATAGGTAATAATTTACTAAATCGACAAAATTTCTATCTAAAAAGAAATCTTCAAATTATATGTATCTTGACAAGCAAAAAAAAACGTAAAATCCAACGGACATTTTAATAGTATTTAAATATTTTAAATGTATTTAAATTGCATAAGGACATTTAAAAGTCTTCATGTAACATTTCAAATTCCCGTTTCAGGTTTGAAGCTTTAAATCTCTCGTTCAAAAACATGTGCAAACTGAAGCCCCTGCTGCAGAAGTGGCTCGAGGACGCCGACAACTCGCTAAACAATCCCAACTCCCTCTCGAATCCAATGACGACCCCGGAGGCAATCGGTAGGCGGAGAAAGAAAAGGACCTCGATTGAGACGAGCGTGCGCGTCGCCCTGGAGAAGGCATTTGTCCAGAATCCAAAGCCGACCTCCGAGGAAATTACCGTGCTCGCCGACACGCTGTCGATGGAGAAGGAAGTGGTCAGGGTCTGGTTCTGCAACAGGTAATTTCATTTCTAGAAACTATCGCTGCCCTCGCTCCCCCGCCAAACCTTTCCCACCGCTCTCCTCCTGGGGGGGGGGGACTATTTTACTATTCCGCGGACGATTCTACGATTGTGCATAAAAGTCCTTTTTATTCCTCCCATTTCGGATTTCGAGCGAGGGGCGGGAGGGAGGAGGCGCGCGAAGGGACTCACGGCGGGCGTCCCCTTCTCTCTTTGGGCAAAACCGCTTATCAAGACCCCGAAATCAGTCCCGGGTAGCTTCGGCTTCCGAATGCTCAATTAGTGTATTCAAACGTTCTTTGAAATCCCAAAGCTATTTTAAATCTTTACGACCCGTGGCTTCTGAATATTTGCGCGCGCGCCGATTCCCTTTTTCGAGTCCTGTGAACATACGTATATAGCCCCGGACGCGGAATGCGGCAGACTAAACGCGCCTATTGCAATTAGAACTAGGGAGAGGATGAGAGGACGGTTGTTAAAACATTTATAAAATAACTTTACACCCCTCTAAACTGAAAATCCTGACCTCAATGTGATTTTTACAGCTCTCTCACGGTGTAAAATCAAGTTTCAGCTACTGTGGAAGTTAATTTTTACCTTGTCCATTCGGCTCGGGACTAAAAAATCTATCGATTTAAAAAACCAGCTGTCGCACGCTGGCGTAATTGATGCTATTTTAAAATGGACATATTAGAGGCGGTTTTCAGCACTTTTTTTTCAGCACATATGAAGACACGCGTATCGTAATATTATTCTCCTTTAATCAATCCCACCTTAGTTAAGCTTTCCTATCTGCTTAGAATGGGCAAAGTAAGTGATAATTTCTGCATTTGGACTCTCTTACTTTGCGTACTGAGAGCTCAGTGTGATTATCACACAGGTAAGGCTCACAGTTTTCATGCATCTGTAAATTAACTTTTGAGCATCTACATTAGAAATAGTAACTTTAGACACTGGTATTCAACAGTATTTTACATTGCGTGAGACACAAAATCGTATTAAATTTATGATTTCAAGGTGAAAGTAACATAAATGATTTTTTCTAACATTGAGAGTAAAATGCAACACCATTCTATTCAGAAAGCAAAATGTCGCTTATAAAACAATGCATTGAAAATATCATTTCACGCACTTCATAAATACCGAATAATTTATTACTAATATCATTAACCGAAATTCGACATTTCGTGCACAAGTAATTCATCATGCTCGCTTCCTCCGCGATGGAAATAAGTAACAGTACAACTGTGCCAAAACGTCTACTTTACGCACTGGTCCGATAATGCGTATTCTTAAAATCTCGAACGTTTGCGGAAACAGAAATGATCTAATTAACACCCACCTATCATGATTTACTATTATTTATTATATATGTATGTAGCATAAATAACAAAAACCAATGACCAAAATTAACCTTGCGCTCAGCGCCACTGAGCAAATCATGCTAAAATCAGCCGTGCCCGTTTCAGGCGGCAGAAGGAGAAGCGGATCAATCCACCGACCGCGGCGATGGGCAGCCCGACCCTGGCCTCGCCCGCGCCCTCGGTCTTCGCATCCCTCGCCGGCACGATGTCGGGCAGCCCCCTCGCCCTGACGACGCACACGTCGCCCGGCCTCGGCCAGCATCCGCACGCCGCGCCGCTCGGCTCGCCCCTGCCGCTGGCCCTAGTCGCGGCCTCGGGCGGCGGCGGCGGCGGCGGCGGCGGAGGCGGTTACGGGCATCCCCACCACACCGGCAAATCCTCGTCCATCCACGAGTGACAGCAGCTCCATCAGCCATCGGCGGACAATCAGCAGCAGCAGCAGCAGCAGCAGCAACAAGACGCGGCTCTATTGTACCGACAACAGCAGCAGCAGCAGCAGCAGTACCAACCGCGACGACTGATGTGCAATCTAACCGATTTCTATCACTAATTGGAGCGGCCGAATCGTGCAGAGTCCCGTTTGAAAAAGGACGCGGCCTCGATGTGATCGTAGGAGCGAGGTGATAGACAGGAGAAACGATGGACTTTAGTCGCCGTTCGATGCGAGTGTTACGCGTGTGTGTGTGTGTGCAAGGCAGCTTCCCAATTCGTTTCGCGTCGTTGCGAGTGTCTATATATATATTTATACATATATTTATAATTATGATTCCGACCTGTCTTTGTACATTTTTCGTTTATTTATTTATTTTTTTTTTTTAACGCGAAGAATCACGGGCAACGACGAGACTTTTCTCGCGATGAGAAAATATTCATTATAGATCTATGCAAACACATGCGTTTCTGTGATTTTTAATGCGAGAAAACTAGAAAGGAGAAAAAATTCGTTACCGTCGATGATAATTATAATTATATTGTATGCACTAGTTGTGTTGATTTTATACGATTTATATATATATATATATATCGCTCGCACGATGCGAAGACGGAAGCTCGATCGGTTATACACGCGCTCGTCGTTGATTACAGTCGACCTGCTCTACATGCTCTTATAATAATTTTCTATTTTTTTTTCTTCAAAGTATTAAACGAATCTGGACGAATGACGACAAAGGCGTATATAAATATATATGTATAGTTTAAAAGTTCAAGAAATGAATTACGAACGATAGCGTAAATTTTTATGTAAATAATTAGGAGATTGTTTATTATTATTATTATTATTATTATTATTATTATTATTATTAATATTACTACTACTACTACTATTATTATTTTAACTTAATTTATACTACAAAATAGCCGCTGTTCTTCAAGTTGGGCCGCGAGCGAAGGATCCAGCAACGATTGTGCAAAAAGCGCTACAAAATGTATATCGGGGGCAAAGGTTCGTAAGCGACTATGCATTGTAGATTCTCGCTTGGGCTTTTGCCTCTCGTGCATCGTGTCGCTCGTTCCCGGATCTTTCGTCGACACATAAACACACGCGCGCGCATACACACACACACACACACACACACACACACACACACACACACACATACAATAATGTAACTCGGACAAAACGGCAAAATTGTATTTTAACGTAAAGGAGAGCGCGCTACTTCCTTCGATCGATTTGCCTGATAAATGATTTTTTTTGTTTTTCCTAATGCCACGGGAGCCGCGCGCGCACATATTACAAAAACATTTTTAATAATGTGTACGACGGATACTGTGGGGGGAACGGTAGCTGTGCGTGTGCGCACTCGAGTTCTCATTCTTTGAAGTAAAAATAATGAATAAAAAGAAAAAGATTTGTACAAAAATTGAATACAATATCCCGTTTGCATTGTGTAATTAATATTATTATTATTATTATTATTATTATTATTATTATTATTATTATTATTATTATTATTATTATTATTATTATTATTATTATTATTATTATTATTCCTTATTGTTTGGAGCTCTCATTGCGCTCCTCGCGGTTATGGGAATTAACGAATGCCGTTCTGCGTTTTATTATGTCGTTATACTGTAATATTATTAATATATGCTCGAAGTCATCCACGAGTACAAAGTTCCTAAAATGAAGCAGTGACTGTATAATTGTATTGATTATTATATATAAATATATATGATTAATGTATAATTATATTAATAATTAATATTAATTATATATTTATATACAATTAATGTGTATTGTAAATATTGATATTAACGCGAGAGCCGTCCGTGAAACGAGGCGGCGCGCGCACGCGTAATGTTGCATGAGTCGACGATGATGTTTATAATAATCTTTATTAACGGGGGCGCATAATGACGCTCTTTCCTGCGATTTTTACGATTTATATATATATATATATATATATATATATATATATATATATATATATATATATATATAATGCATTATGTATTATTTGAATTGAAATGAATATGATGGAAGTGTATAGAGAGAGATCGAAAAAGAAAAGGAGAGTCTCGTAGGATCTCCTCCGCTCTGCTTATCCATCGTTGCGATATTTTTAAACGATATTCGCATCAGCGTATATAAGTAAAATCGTCTACTTTACTCTATATATTTATATAGATATAAAATAAAGAAGGATCAAACGAAGTATACAATTTAAACTATATAAAGACAAAAAATAAATAAGTAAAAAGAACAAAAAAAAAACAACAACAACAACAAAATAACGATAATAGGTAATCATATAAAAAGCTCGACAAAAAAACACGGCGAAATCGGACTTCTTTTTTTTCTCGCACATGCACT
>JACCIC010000012.1:687500-740000 GCA_018907035.1 Sycobia sp. Sy_11 | reverse complement strand
TTTATTATATATACCTGCAAAGTTGCAACTAAATTCATCAAACGGTGTGAAAATGAGAACTTTTTGAGAATATTATTACCAAAAATTATATATAAAATTTTCAACATGCTCTCATTTCCAAACGGTCTTATGAATTCTCGTAAACTTTTGCATCAATGTAGAATATATGTAAATAAAAGACATGGTTTACTGAAATTTGCAACAGTTTAATGTTTTTATACAATATTTTGTAAAACAAAGCAGTTGTCACTCAATTCATGTGAAATACCAATTGACAGCGCATTAAGGAATATATTATAGATAAAATAATTCAGTACAAAATTTTAACAAATTAAAAATTTTCTATCAATCTCTTAGAGTTATACAATAACGTTGTTTAATTGTTGCAGTGATACTTCCAGACGACAATTTGTATACAACGTTAATTCATTTGAATAGTTTCCTTTAAAATGAATGTTTACCGAAAACTGAATTGAATATATTTTATATTTTCCATTGAAAAATAGATTATATTAGATTATATTAGACTTCGAGATGCGTGTTACAATACATAATTTATATTTCCTTAATTTTAAATACCACCTACTATAGGATTCGGTGTTACTAAAATAATTCTAAAATTTAATTACGGAATATAAAAATAAACTAGAAATATAATATTCATTTAATTCCATTCATTATATGTAAATTTTTAAATAAAAACTTCAATAAAAATGTAAAAATTCATGAAACTTATGTATTAAATAATACATGAAAATAATATAATTTAAATCACATAGTTATACTAACTATTTAAGTATTTGTCACTAATAATATAGAGTATGTTTATTTAATATCAATTGAAAACAAAATATATATATATATAGAGAGAGGGAGAGAGAGAGGGAGAGAGAGAGAGAGAGAGAGAGAGATCGTAATAGCAACTGGCCTTGTCGAGTCGGTGTGGCAGATAGTTAGAAAAAGGATCGTATTTTTAAATATTAGAATTATGCAGTAAAATAATGTTAATTGCGATTTTATATTTTAAAATTTTAATATAAAATTAGAATCGTATTTATGGTCATGTAATGATATATTGTTAGCCATTGGCACAATTATCTTATATATTTCTAACATATTGGTCAACAATAATATAAATTTTAAACTTCACCTGGCGTGGCCGGCTGTCTTAGTAACGCCATCTACCAGCTAAAATTTTTTGGTACCGTCGTCTTATGGTCGCCCTATTACTTATATTCTTGTATAATATAAGATTTTTTTGGTTTTACCCATAGACTTATGGAGGGTAGAGAGAAGGAATGGAAACCCCGTTAAAATTGTTTCAAATTATACGGACTCAGGGACAGAATTGGTCATAAGGCGACGACACCCTGTGAGGTTGCTTTTTCAAATGCATGCATTTGAAGAAAAGAGAGTGGGGGTATACAGTGAGCGAGGAGAGAGGAGAAGTTAAATCTCTGTCCCCCTACTTTTGCTTCTTTTCTTCCCCTTATTGACTTTAGCTTTTGCTTTCTCTCTCTGTTGCACGCAGAACCATCGAGAGAATTCCAAGACAGCGACATGTATCGGACAACTCTGAACTACCATCTTCGGCTAATTTTTTAAAAACTTTTCCCAAGTAAAACGAGCTGAGTTTCCTCTTCCTCTCTACTCTCCATACATAGACTTACATAATGCCATAAACCTATATATTATAGACCGCGCGCTTTGTGAACAGACTTGAAGCATAAACGAAATTGAGGAAGCAATACAAGGAGTCGTGTTGTCTCTCTCTCTCTCTCTCTCTCTCTCTCTCTCTCTCTCTCTCTCTCTTACAAGCGAGAAAGTGGGGAGAAAAGGGAAGTAGGGAAACAGTAGCACTAGAAATATACACAGCAGAAATATATGTTTCTCCTATACTCTATACCATTGTTAGTTTTGGACTGCCTCCCTACTCTTTCTTCGGAGCAAGAGAGAAAGCACGACTCCAGGCCTATATCTGTCCTTCAACATGGATTTCAGAGCATCCGTTTAAGTACGCGATCTAATATATGTCTATGCATAATGCTTATATTATGAAGAGTAGAGAGAAGAAGTTGAAACTCCATTCGCTTTACATTGGAAAAGCTTACCCAAAATTAGCCGGAGATGGTAGTTCAGTACTGTCCGGTAGACGTCGTTTTCTTGGAAATCTCTCGGTAGTTCTACGTGCAACAGTAAGAGAGAGAGAGAGAGAGAGAGAGAGCGAGCAAAAGCCAAGGCGAATGAAGGAAAGAAAAGAAGCAAGGATCGGAGAGAGAGATCTGAAGAACAGAAACGTTAATCGGTTTAGTACTTCGGTTCTTCAGATTAATATGACACTTTCATCACCTCGGACAACTTTGGGACATTTTATTTTTTCGTACATAGGAGAATTTTGTCTCTCTCTCTCTCTTCTAAAGTGGTTATATGACAAATCAAATTAATACTAATTTATAAAGGCAAACTGTTTTTGTTCGAATAATTTAAATAAAAACACTATTGACCCGATTGCTCTGAAATTCGAAATATATATTCTTGAGACAGTGTTCTGTATAATATTATTGGTTATATAGCGGAATCGGTGTAACTCCTCGGCGTTGCAGCCGCTGTAATGACGTTCTGGCGATTGTGGAGACTCTGGCGAGACGCTCTTCGACGGTAACGCATGCTCAACGTCCAGGCCACGGTATGTGGCGTTATGATGCTGAAGCAGATCGGCTGTCCAGACCACGCTCCCTTATTCTAATTCTCGGTGTTTCGCGCAAGACGCATCGACATAAAGTGCCCCGGCTGCCCACGGGTACTTTCTTATTGCGGTAGAAGCTGACTGTTCAGGCTTTCCTTTTCAGCTGATCTTACCAAGTGGCGAGTTACCAGTAGAATGTCTATTCGTTCGCGAAGGCGTTCATTTAATGGTCTTAGAATAGCTGCTAAGCTCTTATGTGGTAGAGGTGTCTGTCCGTGGTCCGCGCTCGAAAGGAGCTCCTCTACTCAGCGTCTCTGTTATATAGCCTTCACTACTATCTTGCAGGGCTGGGCCTTGTCTTCGAGGTCCGCGCTTTACTCCTTTGTGATTGTCGGGGGAATTCCCGCTTATATTCTCTATTAGCTTCGAAGTGATATAATTAATTCTTTTTACAAATTAAACAAGAAAAATGATCGCAAAATAGAAAGTTACTTTGCCAATAAATCTGAAACTATGTATATATTTATGTGTATATATATATATATATATATATATATATATATATATATATATATTTATTCGCTCCTGTATAAAAATAGCGATATCCGATTGTGCTCTTCAAAAAGATGCTATTTTGAAAACTATTTGTTTTATTTCAATTTTAATGTGCAGCACTAAGTAAATATTCGTGATACTTCATTTAAAATAACAAAATATACGAAATATAGATATATTTACATCGTACAATACGGCTTATACGGGGAAATATTGTAGTTTCGTGTTCAGGTGGTAGAATACGATGCCCAGGTATCCCAAGACTAGTTCTATAGGATGTTTCATGTTTGGACAATAAATACGATGACCTGAAATCTCCCGATGATACTACATATTTAGGTTCGGGCAGTAAAATACGACATCCGAATGCCTCCAGAGCGCTTCTACGGAGCGTTTCGTGTTGGTAGAATACAGTAGAATATGATGTCCAGGTATGTCGGAACATTGTAGTTTTTTTATGAAATGAAATATTCACTTTTTACACTCAATTATCGATTGAAAACTGAAAATTCGTGAACATGTGTATGAAAAGTTTATCAAAAATTAGCTGGAAATGGTAGTTCAGAGCTTTCCGGTAGACGTCGCTTTCTTGGAAATCCCTCGATAGTTCTGCGTGCAACAGAGAGAGAAAGCAAAAACCAATTCGAGTGGGAAGGAGAAAAAAAGCAAGAGTAGGGGAGCAGAGATCTAGCTTTCTCCTCTCTCCACGTTCACTGCATACCCCCACTCTCTTTTCTTCAAATGCATACATTTGAACGAGCAACCTTACAGTGTATCGCCGTCTTGCGGCCAATTCTGTCCCGAAGTCCTGTCGTCTAATTTGAAACGATTTTAGCGGAGTTTCCGCTCCTTCTCTCTACCCTCCATAGGGGGTAGGTTCTGCCAGGTTCGGCTAGTTCGAGTTGTGAGTATGTTTATCTATTTATTGTTGATGTGTGTCCATTCACAAATTTTTTCCGGATAATATAGATATAGCTATGTTTTAACAGGTGTTGCAAGAAAAATAATTTAATTTTTTAATATATGCAAATAGTTTTGCGTATAATTTTCACTGCTTTTAATTGGTTAGATCTTTCAAAAGTAAAATAACGTAGACCATTAATTTCCTTTAGAAATTCAGATAGAGTATTTTTGTTTTTAGATATTTAAAGTAAATATACAGTTTTAAATATATTCGCTGGAAAAAATTATTTATTAAAAGGCAGCCAAATTATGAAGCTGTAAAAATAATATATAATATTTATTACTTAATATTTTCTCTGAACAGTAATAGAAATAAATAAATTTTAATGAAATAGCTCTACATTCACTAATAATTTAAAAAAATATTATTTTCTACTTAATACTTCTATAATTATTTGTGAAATTATTTTATAAAAATACATTTAATGTCAAAGAAACATTATTATAATATAACCTATAAATTTTTTTAAGCACAAAATGTCTAAATGGATAAGAAAGTTTATTATTAACAAAGTTGGTTCCATTCATCCTTTGGTAGCTGTAGAATGGAAAACAAAATTATCTGCAATGTATTTACTGATAGGATGGCATCTATTTGGATACACTATGTATACATTGTGGAAAAAAGAATATCCTGATATAAAGACTGGTATAGTATCAGTCACTAATAACATGAAGCAAATCAAAAGAAATTTTTTTAAATAAATAATTAATATTTTTAGCTTCTCAGTATGCAAAAGTGCTAGGAATAAATAATGCCAAACTTGCAAATCTTAAGGAACTTAACATTGAGGACATGGATAATTACTCAAACCTTCCATCATTACATAATGGTAACAATGAAAATAATGAAACACTGCAATAAAAATAAGCTGCACTTTAATAGTAATAAATAATTTGTATAAAATATTTTTAAAATTTGTTTCATATAAATATTGTATTGTTATTTACGAATAATTTACATAGATTAAATTAACTCAAATCTATAAATGCCTAGAAAAATAGTGCATTATTCTGTAAATATTAAAACCTTTCCAAGTTAATCATTTATGTATTTGAACTAGTAGATTCATCATTTAATTCCTTTGATCTTTGTTCTATTTCATAACGAAGAGCATTTCTAAAACAACAAAAATTATATTAATTTTTTTAAGTATATTTGATTAGAAAAATTTGTATTTACCTGTACTTTTCATATCGCATAACAATTTCTCTAACTTCTTGTGTAAATAATCTTATCAACATTGCATTAAAACAATCAAGTTCAGGTAAGCGAAACAACTCCCATCTTAATTTTCGATCTAAATCTACAGAAGCTCGGCTATAAACATACAACCAATGAGGAATTTCTTCATTAATATATGGATTAGCTGGAACTAAGACACTGTGTGAATGAAAGTTTGTATGTTGTGGTGGAGGTACAACCCTTACAGCTTGCATTTCTGATGGATAACATGGATGCTGATATTGAGCTTGTCTAGTTATATGACTGCAAATATATATTTTAATTATTAGTTTAAAAAAACAATCAGTTAAGAAGTATATAATAGTACGAAGAAATAATTATGTACGAAATAAGTGAAAATAAGGATATTCAAGGCACATTTGAGATAAAATTTATCATTTTGATATAATATATTTTTATTTAACCATATAAAAAAATTAATAAGTAAAATAGAAAATATAAGGTTCTTTTTATAAATATATATTTATAGTATCAAAATATTTAGAAAATTCCATATAATATAACATATTTTTTGTGCTTATCTTAAAAAATATATATCAATTACATTTAAAGTTAAAAAACACATATATCGATTAAATTTAAAGTTAACAAAATAAGCATCCCTCAGAGGCTTATGCATAGTGCTTCACTTCTATTCAAACCTATTTTTCTTAAAATCTATTACATTTACAAAAAAAATACAGAGAACATAAAAGATGTATTATATCGTACTCTAATATTAAAATTTTTATTATTTTTGAAGATAAAAGCAAAAAAACATGCTTTTTAAGGGATTTTCACGTTGTTCATTATAAAATTCTTGTCTGTAATTTTCCTATGATATTCATAATCAATGGCTCAAAATACACAGGTATGATGTTTTTGAGAATTTGTATTAGTCTATTGCTTTTAAAAGTTTATCCTTTTTGTTATACATATAATATAAAATATAATAAAAATAATTTATTTCACTTACTTTACATAATAAACACCGTATTCTTGAGAATCTATTCGTTCCCATCCAGTTGGTAAGCCTTCTTTTTCTAAAGGATGAGACCAGTGCGTAGTTCTGGTATTATGGTCAACATAATATTTTCTTCCACGAAGTGTAAAATAAACTGACCAACCAAGTGGTAAGGGCAGTTCTTCTGATTGTTCATTCCTTGATTTTGGCCTTTCTGATAATGTATGACTGTACCTAAATTTATTTCAATAGTAAAATAACCTTAGACAAAAAATATTTATGAAAAATATTTATTTGTCCTTATTCTTAATAAAATAATAATTGTACCAAAGAAAAAATTATTAAATTAGTAGCATTTTGATAATGAACAAAAAATTTTTTAATATATAGCAATATATTGAACAAAGATCATTTATTTTCCAAGAATATATATTGAACAATAATTTAAAAATTTTATAATCTAACAAATTAGTTTTATGAAGATATTTATTCTATTTTGAAGATTTTATACTTATATCAAAAAAGTAATTGAAAATAAGTCGAATTTTAATAAAATAGCAACAAAAGAAAAACGAAGGTAAATAGAAATATAAATTTTTAATGTAAAAAATGTAATGTATTCTAGTAATTCAAATTATTACGTATATTTTATCCAAGTCACCTGCTAGACTTGTCAAAAAGATCATAGACATCTAATCTTAAACAACCTAACTGAATTTAAGTCATTTTAAAAAATAAATATGACTATTTTATTAGTGAGCAAGCAAGTTAACTAAAAATTAACTCTATTAAATGTATAATATTATTTTTTAAGTGTTACATTATATTCTATTTATCATTCTAAATATAAGATTAGGTCATCTTGTATCTTACTAATTTGATTTGAAATTGAATTGATTTTCTTTTTAAATTGCATTGCATTAATGAGTATCAAAATTTAATTTAGAATTATAATTGAATTTATTTCATTAGAATTATAATTGAAAGTAAATGGCACTTTTGTAAGAAGAGATTGTATTGTAATTGTACTTAATCATATTTAATGAAAAACAAATTACATTTTGTGCTTCAAAAATAATGGAATGAAATTTTAAATATCTTTCAAGAAACACTATATAAAAAAAGAAATATATAATTATAAAAATAAAGAATATCATATCTACATAGAATATCATTTTTCTTTACTAAATTATTTTTATTGTATCTCGATACCAGTTGAAATACTATTCATAATAAAAAAAATTTTATTATATATTCTGATATAGTTCTAAAAAAGGCGCCACTTAAATTCTTTTTGGACATAGTTTTATTCTATGTATTTTAAGACACCTATTATAAACATCATAAAAAATATTACAAATAAAAGTTTTAGATTATATTACAATACATCTCTTATGTTTTATACAGTTTTCATTCAAAACTAATTTTAAGAAATCTTATTGTCTTTGTTTTATTTATTTAAAACATTTTTTAAAAATCTAAACATTGTGAGACATATTATAGCCTTTCATGGCTTAAACAATGAGACAATTTACATTGCAATTTACATTTTTTTTTTTTCTATAATCTTTGTAATCAGTGTCTCAATATATGTATAATACACTATATCCAACAAGAATCAGAACAGTATCGCTTTCTTGATTATATCTAGTTTTTTTTAAATACCCTGTATTTTGTCTATATTGTGTTTGATGATTATATTCCTCATATCCATTATCGATATCATAAGAATAAGGTAATTGTAGTGTTTGTTGACCTATATCCAAGTGGTATTCTGAACCTGCATACTGATTAACATATGTATGAGATATTGCTGGAGATAAATTAGATTGATATAAAGGGGTTGCTGTACGTGATGGCATTCCATCACTTGAACTAGAATTCATTGATAGACTTGCAAATCTGTATTAAAAATTAGATGAAATGATTATTATAAAAAAATCAAACGAATATGAACAATAATAAAAATTATAAATCAGAAAAATGCTTCTGTTCTTATAAAATAAATTTAATATAAAAAATATATCAAATAATACAAAAATTATTAATATTGTTAAGTTTTTTAAAGCAAATCTTAATATATTTATGCTGCTTACTATAAATGTTTACAACCTTTGTGCTAAGTCAGGAACTGAACTATTCGGTGTATATTTTCCTTCATGACTTCCCAATCCAACAGCACTTAATGTAGATTTTGTATTACCAAATTTTTGTACCATAGTTGGTTGCTGTGAACTGATAGGCATTGATGATGAAATTGCTTGATTAAGTCTGCGTCCTCTTCTATTTGGTTCTGTGGTCCAAACATTGATAACTGAAAATTAAAAATTTTATTTAATACATAATATATTTTCTTAATGTAACATTTTTAATGAAAATTATAATTTTGAAAATATTATTAACAGACATATAAAACATTTGACTCTCCTGAATTAAATATCTAAATTATGATATTTTTTTTACTTTGTTATTCTTCAATCCATAGGATTGAAAGGCATAAAAATTATAAGTATAAACATTATTTTTCTATTTCAGATTCCAGGATAAATGTCTAAATAAATGAAATACTGGGATAAAAAGTAATGAATAAAATAAAAATAAGTTAACATATAAAGACTTACTAGGCATCTCTGGTGGAGTGTCCTTCTTAACATATTTTCCTACAACACCCTCCTTAATAGTCCTCAAATCTTTATTTTTGCGCGAGAGCATACCCTCTTACAATATTTTTCTTCAATACTATAGAAACGTTCAATAACAGATATAAATATTTGCATAAATTGAATATCAACAAATTGGTTTTGCTGCGTTGTTGTAGACAAACGCATGATGTTGAAATTCGACAAGTGCGGACCTATAAAGAATGCTCTGAAACATCCGCATCTTGAGTTATATTTTATTTTATATATATATATATATATATATATATATTAAAAACAAAAAAACCACACTAGAAATACTGAAAATTGCTTCGGCCTCCAAACTATTTACTAAATCATTGGTATCTGTTTATATCCATTTGTCACTTGCTGCTCCAACGCACTCCGCAGTGTTTGATAATTTTTGATTGTATCGTAAATCTTAATGTCTGTATCAGCTTCTACATATACCATACTATCTGCTTCTATGAAGGTCTTTAATATGCTTTGTATTGTTATATATACATATAATAAATATATAATTCATAATAGTTATAATTTACTAATGATATGTATACATATGTATATGTATATGTATATGTATATGTATAGATTTCATGGAACTCTTCCTTCTTGCTACTTTGCTAGTGCTTTTTGAGTCTTTGCCGTATGGCGTATATCCCCATCCCGTGCCGGACACCTGGTCCCACACTACTGCTTACAAGGTAATAGGTATACTGCTTCTACTAGCTTCTAGCTCTGGTTCTAGCCTATGGTTCTAGCTGGTTCTAGCTACAGTTAACAAAGATAGACGTAAATAGATGTGCAAAACCCATATAAAAAGTGTTACTGCCTCAAGGCTAAAGTTATTACCCTAACATACAGATGGCGCAATCATACTTTTTATTAAAATATATATATTTAAATAGAAAATACCATTGCGTCATCTATATGTTGGTGTAGTAACCTGTAATGAAATCAAAGAAGAAGCAAGAAGCAAAGCCACCAGCCAAGTATGCAAACTTTCAACCAATCACAGTAATTGTGCGAGAGAGATAGAAAAACCCCATAACCCGGATCTCTCTCTTGCATCTTTCCTCAGCAGCTTCTTACATGCAACCTCCATGTATATATGCTCTAAGGTCCTGGGTAACACCATTTAATTGATAAAGAAAACGTCAGCCGCGTCTACAAATGAGCTACTGCGTCAAAACAAAACTGACAACTGTGGCACTGTGGGGGTTCAGAATAGGTGTTTATACATACTTAAAATATTTATTTAAATGTTGCACTTGCACTATATTTTGTAAATCCATAGCATTTTAAAAAATAGAATAAATATGACATAATTGTTCACTTTATATTTTACTTAAACACATAAAAAAATTAGATAAAAATAATTTTTCAATTAAAAATACTTCTCTGAATAATTGTAATACATGTATTTTATTTAAAAATATAACCATAACATCAGCCATAAATGACTGCTTTCAAAAGTACTATATGGGCTATAAAAAGACTAAATGGGCATACATTTAGCTGTGAATTCATCAAAAATATTTCCAGATTTAGTTATATAAACCTGCTAATATGTATGTCATTTATTATAATCATGTTTATTTCAAGGATCATGTTGAAGAGCTATTTTTAAAAGCTAAGAACATTTATACAATTACTGATTAAACTTTTTTTTTAAAATTTAAGAAAAATAATTTCAAAAGTTTATGAAAAGCTATTTTTAAAAGAAACAAATATTTCTATAATTATTAATGAAAAAATTAAGCAAATTGAACCTGAAATACTTGGTCAAATTAACAATAAATGTTAGTTTTATAACGGAAGAATACAAATAAATACTTCTACCTTTATAGATATTTGTAAAGTAAAAACACCAAGACAGTTAGAAAAAAATGTCATTTACATAAGACATTTCATGTACAAAATAATAAGCATGAAAAAACTACATGCTATAAAAAAGTTAAAGGTTTTAAAAAATATGAATTTTAGTTTTTAGCTAACATTAATTTGATGTATTTTATGATTTTATATGGAATATTTCAATTTATCCCTCAGACATGTAAAAATATTATCAATAAAGTGATTTAAATATTTCTAATATATTTATAAGAACTGTTCTTTTCATTCATTCTATTAATTACTAAATTTATTACAATAATACTGTTCTTTTATTCTTAATGTTTATTTTGAAAATTGAGAGCCTTTCTTTTTCTATCATCAAATGGTTGAAAAGCGTTCATTGAGTCATAATTTGAAATAACATGTGTGCTCTGTAACTGAAAGATGTACTGTCAGAAAGTCATAATTTATATTGTTATATATGGAATATTATTTATATAATTTTATTTTTGTATGTGATGATACAAAATAATTGTCGATCAATCTGATGTTCTATAAGCTATGGATGAACTATTGATTAAATGTACTAAGAAAAATTGAACATTATACGTTTTAATAAATTAATGTGAATACATAAGTAATATTCATTTGTTAATTTAGTATATTTTATATGTCTATATAAATAATAGAATAAGCATTGATTAGGATTAGTAATTATGCATTAAACTCTCTATCTTGTAGGAATTAAATGTGAAGAATTTCATATAAGACATGGTTTAATATTTAGTTTGAGTTTCATTTACATTTTATCACATTTTATTGTACTTAATTTTTATATAGTTATTATATACCTATAGCTATTTCTGTGTTTAGAAGATCTCAATAGTTTTATATTGAACAAGTTATATATTTTTAATAATTACTTGTTTTTTTATCATTATAGTATTTTGGGCATATTTACAGATAATTTGTCATTATACGTTTCAGTATAAGGAACATTTTTATTTTTAATATTTTAAGTAGACAGTTATTTAATAAAAAAAATTTACTTCTATATTAACTGTTTTAATACTTTTTTAAACTTGGTTAATTACATTAATTTCAATAAAATCATCAAATATAACAATCACTAAATAAAATTGTTCAAAATTTGTTGACAAGAAAAACCCTCAAGATATTCTTTACTAATTTTACTACAATTATGATATATACAAAATCAACCTTTACAAATCATTTCTCCTTAAAACTTCATAAAAAAATAAAGATATCCGAATCAAAATTCTCAACTTTAGAAAAGAGAAATCAAAATGGAAATATATTTATTTAAATTGTTAATTATCATGATCAGATAGAGATTCTCAATATTTAACGTAAATTCCAGTCTTTTAATTTTGTTTGTCGAGTAATTATTCCAAATTCCTTGACTAATGTTAATAAATTTTTTTTAAATAGAAAATAATATAATATTTTATATAAAAGTTTATATAGAAAAAATAATAATCGTTACATTTAATTGAAATTGTAAAATTTTTAATTACAATAGAAACTATCTCTACAAAAATTAAATATTTGTTGCTCGATTTAATTTTTTTGTATAATTATTTATTTTTCTCTTACACTGTTAAAAAAATTCATTAAAAAACAAATGTATTTTTGTACCAAAATTATGTAACTTGAACACGCTATACAAATGAATTCTTGACTAATAAAGATGTATCACTACATGATGAATATTTTTTATTCAGTATGTTTGTGATACAAAAAATATATTAATTCATATACAATACTATATTAAAATATTTATGCTGTAACTATATGTATAAATTATTTCTATAAAAATATGTTTTCACAGATATTTTAGCAGTACAGGTTTGATATTTTGCATTCTTTTTTCAGAGAAGTTAAATTTACATTGTAAGTAAAATTTGCATATAAATAAATTAAAATTTCTCTTATAAGTCACTAGAATTTCATTGATTTATTTAAGTGTACTTAATACTAATCTGAAATTTTGATTTCGATTTAAAATTGAAAATAATATAATTTATAATTCAGTATATCCATGACTTAAAAATCTTGCATTAATTTATAAATTATGTTTCTAAATTGAAAAGATTATAAGATGTATTTTTATATACAATTGTGTAACTTAACAATATTTTATTAAAAATTAAATCTTATATAAACTGAAATTACTGCTTATTAAAATAATAACATCGGTGAGCCAATTTTAGTACTATATCTAAAATAAAAAATAAACATCATTTGGTGTTCTATATTATTTAATTACATACAAGTCCTAAGTAATCATCCATTAATGTCCCTATTGCAAACTAAAAGAAAATAAATATGAATGTATTTATAATTTTATTAAACAAATAATTACTTTAAATTAACTCAAACTTACAATTCCATTTGCATCGACTCTTGTACCAACAATTTTTAATCTTATTTCATCATCTGCTTGAATTACGACATCCTGTAATAATACAAATTAGGCATACAACTAACTTTTCTTTAATAAAAATGACAAAGAAAAATTCTTAGAAATATTAATAAATATAAAAAATAGAAATTATTTAACAATTAAGTACCTCATCTTTGGATTTATAACATGGTGGATTTACATTTGGACAAAATTGCATATCTGCTGGTATAGACTAAAACATTTGATATTATTTAAATAAAAATTAATAATTTAATATATAAAATATATTAAAGATAAAAATTGTTATTATTTAATAATTTAATATATTTTGTTATATCTATAAAATTCTTACATGATGGGAAATAAAACAAGATAATGGTCCAATTTCTGCAAACATTCCAACCTAAATAAATATAGATATAGTTTTTGTTTATATTTTTTTTTAAATTCTTCATACTTTATTCATTTGTTTTTTTACCTTATTTACTTGAGTGACAATACCATCTAGTACTTCTCCTTTGAAAGGTCTAAATACAATTGCTTTATATTTCACAGGATAGACCACAAAACCTTGACCTGGTTGAATAATACCAGCACCAATATTATCAATAGTGGTTACTGCAACAACGAATCCATATTTACCAGTGCAGTTTCCCTCAACTTCTGTATACAACTTTTGTTTAACAGTATCTAGTAATTGTGGTCCAAAATATCGAGGATGAAGGAGAATTTCATGCTCTAAAGATATCTGAAAAAAGTATTTTTAATATGCTGTGAACTTTATTAAAAATTATGTAAACTTACATGATAAAACATTTTTAGTACACGTTAAAAAACTAATTGATTAGCATGTAATAATGTTAGCACTATTTATTAATAACACATTTATTTCATTCGTGCCATACGCTTCTGTTTAGAGCTAAAATACTTAAAAATAACACATTTATAAATCAACACTTATAAAATGAATTACATCACAAGAGCATAATTTAAAAATGAACTTAAATATATCAATATTTAAGCTTCAACATTCGTCAGTATTGTGGTTAAAACTAAGCAGTGTGTGTTAAGGCTATGATAAAACAACGAACCGAAAGAAAGATTGCGATTATGGTGGCCCATGGAGGGACGCCGGATGGCCGATTGTATGAAGTATAGAAGGTAGAGAGGAGTGGAAACTCAGCTAAAATTATGTCAAATTACACGGCATGACTTTGGGACAGAATTGGCCGCAAGGCGGCGACACCCTGTAAGGCTTGTGACGTAATACGAGTACATTCGACGTGTCACGAAACCGTATTTTGTCGTGTCCTTTTACATTCCTTTATCACCGCGAAATATAATTATGTAATTTAAGAAATGGCAAAAACGATAAAGAATAAGTATTCTATATCTATAGGAAATATGCATTTTATAATAGTTTATAAACACAAATAATATTGGATTATTTGATAGCGCGAAGGACACGGATAATAAAAATATATATTATTCATATAGAATCGATATGCATGGGCATTCTGTTCAAATAAATATTTGAACTACATTTTATAAATGAGTTCGACCGCCAACAAACCTCCATGCGCATAGCTGAATTAGCTAGACGACGCACATCTATGACCGCCGCCAACAGATGTTCGTTAGACCGAGGAATTCCCGCAATTAGGCGACGCTGTATGGAAGCAGCTGCAGCGCACAACACGAGCAAGGGAGAGGGACGGTCGATGCACGGATTGGCACTCGTTATACCCGGGGTGGGGAGTTGTGATGTATGCGGGGGTGTACATGGAGAAGTTTTTGCGCGATGAAAACACTTTGCTTTTGGCAGCCGCTCAGTATAACGATTCTTAAATAAAGCTATCATTTTAAATTAATGTCTTGTCCTTATTTGTATTTATATTCCCTTTTCTTAAATAAGTAGTTTTATCAATTCTTCACATATTTTAATTATATAATATAATAGTTTTAATTAATATTTTAATATATATATATATATACATTCATTAGATTTTATTCATTTTTCGGAAGTACTGCATACAATTTCGGCTAGTACATTTTTCGCGCGCTAGTGTTTATTTCTTTACAGGATAGAGACATCACAGGCTGCTCGTTCAAATGCATGTATTTGAAGAAAAGAGAGCGGGGGTATGTGGGGGTATGCAGTGAGCGTGGAGAGAGAGGAAAGTTAAATCTCTGCTCTTCCACTTTTGCTTCTTTTCTTCCCTTTACTCGATTTGACTTTTGCTTTCTCTTTCTGTTGCGGGCAAAACCATTGAATTTCCAAAACAGCGACGTCTACCGAAGAAATCTGAACTACCACCTCCAACTAATTTTGATAAGCTTTTCCCATGTAAAGTGAGCGAAATTTCCACTCCACAGACTTATATATAAGACCGCGCGATGAAACGGACGCTTTGAAGCCCATATTGAAGGGCAGAGATGGGCCTTAGTCGTGCTTTCTCTCTTGATCCGGGAAAAGGGAAGAGACTATGTATGTATGTAGTATGTATGCAGTATGTATGCAGTTATTATGTAGTATGTATGCAGTATGTATGCATGTATGTATGTGTTACCGACTCCTTTGAATTATTTAATACTAGTTATAAAATTAATCTGTTGAACAAGTAAAAATAAAATAAAAAATATAATATATTTAATTTATCGTAGTTTTGTTATGAATTCTATATATGTATATATTTTCGTTATTTCAAATAGATAATAAAACAATTGCGAAGAGGAAATTTAAATTTTATTTATCTTTAAATTTTAATTTCATTTCTTTTTGATAAATGTAAATACGGTAAATTGTTTGAAATTAATTAGAATCATTTAACGAACTTTCTTACTCCAAACAAGATTTTGAAAGAAAATCTGTAATAATAATTTAAATATACATTATCATGTACTATTTTTTCCTATTAATTACTATTATACTCATTCTTTTTTTTTGTTAGGGCAAATATTGCCTGTAAAAATAGTAGACCAAAGATATTAATAATTTTTTTTTGTAGTGTCAGTCAAATGTAGTTGGCAATGAGATAGGATGTTTAAACATGTGTTCGTATTAACAACTGATAGAACTACAATTTGTACAATCAAAAACTGAGGTTTATTTTTCGCCATTTTAAAGAATAAAAATAACTATTTTATTTGTTACCGCTCTTTTCAATTCTTTTGAATATTGATATGAACAATTAGATTTAAACATTCACCAATAATAGTTATGATATCAATTAGAAACAATTAATTATACATGACATAATAAAATTAAAAAATAAATGTTAATTTAAATTTAAAATTAATTTATAGCTTATCAAAAAAAGGAAAAAGAAAAAAAGGTTTTTTTTCTTTTCTTCTCGTTGCGTGCGAGGGCCGTGTACAGCACTTCCCGACCGCGGTCGGCCGTCGGCGGCCGCCGCCGTACCCCCCCCCTTATCCCGTCCTTCTTCCCCGGCGAACGGAGAGATGCGCGAGAGTCCGCTGTGAGCAGCCCGAAGAGAAGAGACTCCTTAGAGTAGCCGAAGAGAAGTCTCCGTTGTTGAAGTCCGAGAGGAGTTGGGTTTGATAGGTGTGAGCTGGATGAGAGAGGGACAGCAGGGAGATCAAGTAGAAAGGGGTGTAATCAAGGAGGAAGACGGGAAAAAGAAGCCGTTAAGCTAGGGAGGCTTCGGCAATGGCGAAAAGCTGCGGGAACTCGCCCGAGGAGTCACAGACCAATAAGTGGGCGACGGCCGCTCGACGGATGCCTACTACCTTCGAGGTCCCCTTCATCGACACCTGCCCCAGCAATCGACAGTGTGAGTATCCATCACCCGGCGACGAGCCCTGCAGACGATTCGGCGGGACACCGTGTGTGTGCAGCGAGCAGATTTCGCCTTCTTCCTTCCTTCCTCTTCCCCTGTGTTTTTTTTGTTTGTGTTATATTAAAAAAAAAATTTTTTTTGCTAGCGCGCCGGGACGCGGGACGCGATCGGGACGTGCCGGATACGTGGGTCGGATTAGAATAAAGCATATTGAGTGAGAGTGCGGACGAAAGGTCAGGAGAAGAAAAGGAGAAAAAGGACGTTATAGTAAAAATAAAGTATGGTAACAAAATAAATTTTGCGCGTGATTTCTCACCACCACCCCTTTCCCAAACACTTTTCCTTTTTCAGGCCAGCGGGACATCCTCAGAGTTTACTTAGGTGAGTAAGTGAAGTTTATCAAAGTTGTGTGCGTGAAAAATTTGGTAAGATAAACCAAACCTAAACTAAATATTTTTCGACGGCATCACAATATATATATTCCAAAAATATGAAAATCTATCAAATCATTTCTGAAAAGAATTTCTTGTTTATAATTACCTCCTTTTTCTACATCTATTCAAATCATAAACATAGATCAATTGCTGACAATGGTGATTATGATTATCTCAAGGTTCATTTTTTAAGCGAATTTAGATTTTGTTACCATATAATTGTTATTGTTAGAATATCTACAATTATCAAATTTTGTTTCAGTGTACTTAATTACAAAAAATGTTTTAGATAATAGTTGTATATCTTATCAAAATACATTTTCTTATACCATTCGTTGATTTTCTACAATCAACATTTCTCAAGAATAATGTCTTCGAAGGTATTTGTATTTTGTATAAACGTAGAATTGTTCAGAGGATCACGAAACGAAATTTTTCTGCAAAAATATAGTTTGTGGCGGAAAAATTCATAGAACAAAATAATATTTATTTTGATATGCTCTATGATTCTACTTTTCATTTTTAACAACTTTTTTTATTTTATAAAATAAATTTGAAAACCACGATTTTTATAGAGTTTTAATGGATTTTGGAATAAATATTTCATTTCCGTGTAGAATTTTTGAGATATTCGTATGTCCCGGTCAAAAAATAAAAGTATAAAGGTTATCTGACAAATAGGGTGAGAAATCTAACTGAACAGGGGAATGTGGGGCATGTTATATACCCCTTGTTTCATTCACATTTTAAAAAATTATATATAATTTTTAGATAAAATAAACAGAGCTTGACAGTTAAATAACTAAAGGTTTGCTTTATAAAATTGTAGTTTTTAGTAACAATTTATTATTTCAAAACAATAAAAATTTTACAATTATAATAGCGGGCCATGTTTGGGCTTGACGGGGCACAGTTGGTTTGGTAAGTGGGCATGATGGGCACGGAGTAATTCAATGAAAAGAAACATAATTTTTGTCTGAAAATATTTATTATCCCAATGGGAAAATAACTAAAATTATTTAAACATTTTCATTGTATACTTATATATTAATATATTAATATATTGTATATTGCTATTTAAACAAAAAAAAATTCATTTCTAAATTGAAATATTAACTACTTGAAGACGAAAAATAACAAAAATATCATTATAAATGGTAATAGTACTAAGTATCTCAATAGTCCGCTATCCATGTCATAAAACACCGCATGCGTGTACGTTCGATATCGGTGCATTCAGCGCGTGTGTCAATAATTGCGTACTGTGCAACAATATTAGTTAAACATATAGGACTTGATAGGATAAATTCTCAGCTTTCTAACGGAATTAATTTCATATCATAAAAATGCTATTTTCACGTTCAATTTGGTGTTTTTAAGGATAGCTATCAACGAAATTTTGAGCACATACATTTAATTTAATAAAAACTGAATTAAAATAATATATTTTATTAAAATTGTGTGGTATACAATAAATTTGCATCATTATCAACAATTTTATACATATTTCAGTAATAAACATTTATTTAAATAACAAAAAATTCGATGCCCAACTGACACACCTGCCCACGCCATCCCGTACGTCTACACCACTGCCGATGCTTTAGGGAACTCCAAGATGAAATTGTTGATTGTTTCTCCAGAAATATTATGAGAGGATAACATTATCCAAATGAATATCTATTCAAGGATACATAATTGTTTACATAGATATTTTGTTTTTAAGCCAAAAATGTGACATTTTTATAGTGAAGCATAGATTGTCAACGAACTCTTCATTATAGCTTAAAAAATGACTAGAAAATGGGTAATGAAATAAAAAATCAAAAAAGTGATTGTTATTCGCTTGTTATCATCTATAAACAATATACTACTCATTTGTAAAGAGAAGAAGAGAACCACTTTTGTTCCGTACAATATTTCTTTAATTTCTTTCTATCTATTTATGAAAATATTTGTATTAAAATCAACAGTTTGCGTGATGTCATCGTGAATATAGCGAGTTAACCGCTTGAGTTTCATAAAACTACGCTATATGAAATGTCATTAAGGCAGTATTCTACTTCACAACTTTAAAAAAATTTTTTTTTTACATTTTTCGAAAGTAAATATATTCAAGAATGTTTGCTCAAAATTTTAGAAAGATTCTAGTAATCTAACTATACTTTTTAATCTTTCAAACGCACTTACCTGAGCGCGCTATTCCGACCTGCCCAGCGCGCGCGCCGAAAAGCCATCTACCTAGCTTGTTTGCTGCAGCAGCTGTTCCCCTATTGTAAATCATTACACCTATATATATATATATATATATATATATATATATATATTCTCATCAAAATATATACCTTTGCTTCTCAATATTGCCTTCCCTTTATAATTTTGTTTCTGTATTTCGAAGAAAACTGTGAAGAAACCAAAAGTGAAGACTGCTGCTCTAAGTATCAAATTAATGAAGGAGTTATCTAATAACTACAGTCTTGCAATTGAAAGGAATTCAAATTCATTAGAAGGCATGCGAAACGAGATCTGAGCCGGCTATTACCACAAAATCTCAACAGACTCCAAACCACAGCATACGTACTGTTCAGACAGCTGCTGTAAGTATAAGAAGGCCGAAGCAAACAAGGCTTTAAAAAATTATAAACATCGTCCTGCTCTTGCTAGTGACGTACAAGAAGTGCTGTAACCGATCTACGAAGATCTAACAAAAACGAAATTGCTGGAGAGATGTTTGGGCAGAAACACTCAAAATAATAATCAGTGTTTCAACTCAACAGTTTGGGTTATGACACCGAAGCATGTCTATAATGGAAAAAAAAAGTTAAAATTGCATGCCCCACTGTTGCTTGCTTTTTAAATGAGGGATTCAGCCCACTTTTGAAAATAATGGAAATTATGGGCCTGAAAATCGGCCAAACCGTCATAAAATTCACTAATATGCGGGACCAACAGCGCATGGTTCGAGAGAACCGCCGCTCGACTGAAGCTTCTAAGGAGAGCAGAACTCAAAAAAGCATACTAAATTAGATGAAAATACTCGCCTGGAATAAGTTGAAGGCATATTGTATGGTCCAGTCATCGCTGATTGAGCGTAAGATAATTTTTTTAACGATTTTTCACTTACAAAAACTTTAAACGCGTTTTTCTCAAAACAGCGTTTTCAAGTACCGTGGTCATGAAAATTAAAAAACTATTGAACCGATCCCTGTGAAATTTTGAATACATATTCTATATGTTTGTATCAACCGCTCTAACTACAATTAACTTTAAATTTTAATTCTAACTATATTTTGATTACAAAAAAGACGGAAAAAAGCAATTTTTTTACTGTCGTATTTTAGCCGCCATTTTGTTAATTTTGCACGTACACCAAATATTCTAGTTAGATCGGTTTCTGGAATCATACTGAACATACAACTATTTGATTTTTTTGTTTCAGACCATCCGTCGGTAAGATTTTACGACCATGACAACGTTACCTACTTTTTGAGGTGTTGGCTTTGATCATACTTTACATGTATAAAAAATGTATAAAATAAATAAAAAAAATTTTTTATGTTCTTTTTATGTACTTCAAGAGTGTATTTATGAAGCATTTCAAATCCTAGATCCATATCTTCAATAGCATTCTCAAAAAAATTTCACAAATATAGCGTTTTTTTCGATGGTCTAAACTAGAATACTGCCTTAAGAAATTAGAATTGACATCTCTCGAACTGCTCTACTAATTTCTTAATGATCTTTTAATATATTACTCGGTTGTTAATTAACTATATGTCATTAAGGTCATATATGTTATATGTATGTATTTATGTATGTGAATTACTTAAATGCATGGAGATGTAAACATTGATCTAATGTTGTGTGTATATTTTGCATTATATCTTGTGTAGTTCATTGGCCGTCTCTGGAGCGGGTTTTTCTAAGAAGGATTTCTCTCACTGGGTTTGCCCTTAGGTTTTCCCCGCTTCACAGGGAAATGATGGCAAATGCGGAGACGGCTGGATAAAGCGGTATATTGTATGGTTCAATTGTCTGACAGACAAAACTGTACGCTCATCATATGTCTTGATCGGAGTACTCTCAACGGGGGAGTCATGTTCCGTACAATATTTCTTTAATTTCTTTCTACCTATTTATGAAAATATTTGTATTAAAATCAAGAGTTTGCGTAATGTGATCGTGAATATAGAGAGTTAATCGCTTGAGTTTCGTGAAACTCCGCTATATGTAGAATCATTAAGAGATTAGAAATGACATCTCTCGAACTGCTCTACTAATTTCTTAATGAGCTCTTAATATATTACACGGTTGGTCCTGATCGTACGCGTTCAAACATGTATAAGAGCTGCCCGTAGTATAGTGTATGAAATACCATTATGCAAACTTATTTATTAGGATGAATGAAATTTAGTGACAGTTGTCTTTCGGTCCTTGTCATGATCGCACTTACATTTTGTATACAGTTGTCGTTATTAAAGATTTCGTACACGTTAACCCACTTGTTTTTATTTATGGAAACGGCTACATGCGATTCATTTCGAGTGTAGTGTGCACCGCTCCATGGTCCTTCGAGCCGGATTTAATAAGTGTCGGGATTTCGGTTGAATCGAAATTCAACAAGTGTTTAATGTAAATAAATAGTGAAGTGCTAGCAACGTATTTTTATTGCGAGTGCCCGTACGTAATTATTTACCATCCATACCCTGTCCATATATTACGTCATACTCGGTGGTCGAGAATAGCAATCGAGAGGAAAAATCAAGAGGGATTTTATCACTATCAACGGTGTCTCTACAACGGTACAGTAAGAAAGAACCTCCAAGATTGTCCAGGTAGGTCTGCTTCAAATTTTATCCCCGACTCCCGTTTCCTTTCCATGTCTATCTTTTCATCGTAATATTAAAACCAAAAATAGCTGAATTAAGAGCTTTGATAAAGCAACGCGCAACAATCGAGGCGCATTCGACAAATTTTAAAAAGCTATTGGATTCGTTCGAGAGAGGAGAGAAAGGTGAAAGAGAAGTTTCACGATTAAGAGTTTATACGAATTGTTCAAGACATTTGTGCTCCGTATGTAGCGGTAAACTAGGAAAATTTTTGTCAGCATTTTCCTTCTTATGTCGGCGAGATGTTACAGTAAGCCCTTACCTCCGCGTCTCCATAAATACCGAGAACTATCTGGAGAGCAGATGCGCCGAGTGTTGTAAGCATGAGAATAGCTGTTGACCATGCCGAGGAGGGGAGGGAGCTGTGAGGGCACGTAGGAGTAATAAAATTCCGCGCGGTCACACGGTAAATATGATCTCTAGGAGTGTGCCTATGGAGAAGGACCGAGAGGAGTGGGGCGTTGATTTTCTGCGGATGGGAAAAACGCGAAGGCGACCGGCAGTATTGTCCGTTTCTTCTCTGCGTGTGCATCATTCTCCGTAAAGTATTTTTGTACGCTAAAAACTCGAACTTCGTACTTAAGTGTGTCACGTATTATATTTTGTGAGTGTTTCGAAGTGGTGCTCGTGTCAAAACAGCGACTCCTGCAGAGCGTCCTCACGTCTCTGTGGTGTTTTGTGTTCGTTTTCTGCCCTCAGATCGGCAAAGACGGCCGCATTACAGTGTGTGTCCGAGACGTCGGAGCTGCGGTGCGCCTAGATCTTGTGAAAAACACCTTCTGCTCGACTGGGGATTGACCGTAGACGAGCACCATCAGCATCATCTCTCTCTCTCTTTCTCTCTCTCTCTCTCTCTCTCTCTCTCTCGCTTTATCTCTATCTTTCTCTCTCTCTCTCTCTCTCTCTCTCTCTCTCTCTCTCTCTCTCTCTCTTGGAATGGCCGGTGTGTTCCAGGTATCGTATAAGTGAGGTAGTTTAATTTCTGTATTTGTGTGACTGTGAAACTGAATACTTTGTAACAATTGTCGTTGTCCTCGGATTATTTATATTAATCTACTTTCTGTGTTTGTGTATTTATTCAAAGATATTTATTATATAACACACTGATATTTAAAGGGTTTTTCCCCCACCTTATGACTGGGGTTTTTTATGCCGGCTAAATATCAGTGTTTAGGTGTATTTATTAATTAAAGATTTTATACGTTTAAAAAACTCCCGTATATTTATTTACAAAGATCCACCTTTCCGCCACTTTAATATTGCTATATATTTATATAAACTTACTTGATTCAGGTAAGAGATACTTGTAATTATTATAAATTAAAAAACACGAATAATTTAAAGGAATCGTTCAAGTCCTTTGACGGTATTCAAAGCGCGATCGAAATATTAGATGACAGTGCAGAACAATTAGAACAGCGATTCGAAATTTTGAATACTTATCTAGATTTAATTGCAGCGTCAGAAAGTTGTTTAAATAACATTTTAGCAATGTCACACGCGAATGATAATATTATTGGTAATTCAGGGCATCAGACAAAGCGACGTATAAAACTTCCGGAGGCCGACTTACCGTGATTTTCGGAAAATTATGAAGACTGGCTGTCGTTCAAAGATACTTTTAGATCAATGATTGACTGCCAAGACGATTTTTCCAGCGTGTAAAAACTACAATATTTAAAGGTAGCAATTGTAGGAGAAGCAGTACCAAACAAAGTCAATTGTTGATGAAAATTACCAACGCGCGTGAGATGTACTCGAAAAGGCTTACGTGAACAAGCGATTAATTATCTCACGACATCTCAGTCCGATAATTCGTTTGCCAGTCCAAGAACTCGAGAGTGCCGAAGGGTTAAGAAAACTAGCTGACGAACTACAACAGCGTGCCAAATCGCTTGCGAACTTGGACATTAGTGTAGGTGAAGAAATGTTAGTACAGATCCTTGGAGAAAAACTGTTTAAAACCACTACAGAGAAATGGGAGGAATCGATAGAGCGAGGCGTGTTTCCATCGCTAGAAGATATGATCGAATTTTTATATAAATCAGCTTCTAAATTATCGAAACGAGAGTCGAATCACGCATCTTTCGGAATGAATAAACCTATAATAAAGGCCTTTCACCCTGCACAAAGACGCCCACCCACTGATAAAGCGTCTCGGCCGCTTTTTTCTACTAGCGTAAAAGTAAAAAAAATACCTAACTGATTTGTTTATCAAGGTGAACATTTCTTATCTAGGTGCTCGAAATTCAGCGAATTGTCTGTCAACCAATGCCTCGAGATCGCCAAAAAAGCGTCGGTTTGCAATAAATGTTTACGATCACATGAAGGTAAATCGTGCGAATTTTTAAACTGTCAAATTTGTAACGGTCTACATAATGGTTTACTGCATTCTTTCAATGCATGAAATCTATCACCTACAGGTGAAATATGGTCAACTGTTTCCTTGGCAACACAAGTGCCTTTTTGCACTCAGTTAATTCCTACTGCGCGTGTTAATATTTTAAACAACAATTTGCAACCAATTTCTTGCCGCGTTTTACTAAATACAGGTTTTTCTGTAAATTGAATGACAGAAAATTTAGTCGCCAAGCTAAGGTTTCCAAGGAAAAAGTACCGCGTTCCTCTAGGTGCCCTCAATCAGTTAGCGACTATAACGAATAATAGGCTTTCTGCATCAATTTGTGCAAAAGATGGCAGTTTTATTTGAAATTAAGTGACCCGAAATTTTTGAAACCTTCACCGATCGATGTTTTATTGAGGTCGGGCCCATCACTTTCTACCTTTTCCATTTGTCAAATTGAGCTGTTGAAAAATGGCTTGCAATTTTATTTCCAAAAACCCGATTCGGATGGGTAATTGGAGGAGGCTGCTTCGAAGAAAGTACGAGTCGCGTAGCGTGTAACTTTGAGCTTACAAAACGATTTGACGCGATTTTGAGAGATTGAAGGGCACTCGCAAGTTTTTCTCTCCAACGAAGAGCTTGAATGCGAGAATGACTACAGAAAAAATACGATTCGCGATGTCACTGGTCATTACATAGTAGCCTTACCTTTTAAACAAGATGAGCAAATATTGGAAGAGTCGTGATTTACAGCTTTAAAGCGGTTAAATGCGCTATTTAACAAATTTAAACGGGATCCAGAATTTAGGGTCAACTACTTCACAGTCATCGAGGAATATATAAGATTAGGCCACATGTCCGAAGTTCACAATAGTTTAGATGGAGGGTTTTATTTGCCTCACCACGCCGTTTTTAAAGCTATGAGTGTGACTGCCAAACTTCGAGTCGTTTTCGTTGGATCGGCCTCAGGAAACTCGACCTCAGGAACGTTTTTAAATGCCATTTTAATGATTGGCCCCACTGTTTAAGATGGTATGTTATCACTCTTTTTACGTTTTCGATTTTTTAAATACGTCATGTGCACGGATATTGAGAAGATGTACCTGCAGGTACGTAAAAATAATCGAAAATTTCAAATAATTTTATGGAAGATAGATAACAACATTGTAGAATAAGAATTAAATACTGTCACATTTGATCTGGTTTCTGCCCCGTACTTAGCAATCCGTACGCTTCATCAGCTGTCAGATGATGAGGGACATAATTATCCTAAAGCAGTGCAAATTTTAAAGAAGGATTTATATGTTGACAATTTACTGACGGGCGTGAACATAATTACTGAAGCGTGCGAAATTAAGCAGCAAATCACGGATCTGCTGCCGCGAGGAGGGTTCAACTTGCGTCAATGGATCGCGAATGAAATAAAAATATCAAAAAAATTAGACAAAGGTCAAATTGATGTCAATTTTTATCCACAGGGTGATAAAAATATTAAGTCTCTGGGACTTTCTTGGAACGTGCAGTGCGATAAAATTAAATACACGGTCAACTCAATCGAAACAAAAATAGCAGTGTCAAAGCGCACGATTTTAACGGAAATTGCAAACATTTCTGATCCTCTTGGATTATTGGGTACAGTCATTTTATTTGCAAAAATTTTAATACAGCATCTTTGGCAATTAAAACTTGACTGGGATAAGACGGTGCCAAATAATATTTATACACTGTGGCTGAATTTTTGTAGTCAATTACATGCACTTAAAGATTTCAATTTTACCAGACACATAATTATTTCATACGCGAAAATTATACAGCTTCATGGTTTTTGCGACGCCAGTGATCGCGAATATGGGGTGTGCATCTACATTCGGTCAGTGGATAAGCATAAAAATATTAGATGTTCCTTATTGTGTACAAAATCGCGAGTAGCGCCATTAAAAACTATTTCTATGCCGCGAATAGAATTATGTGCCGCACATTTACTAGCAAAATTAGTTATACAAGTAAAAAATGCCTTAACTTTTTCTTTTAATGATGAATTCTACTAGATCGACTCAACAATAGTTATACAATGGATTCAAGCGTCACCACATATTTTAAAAACGTTTGTTGCAAATCGCATTGCAGATATTCAAAATAAAATTGGCACAAAAAATTGGTCGCATGTCTCATCCCAAGATAACCCTGCCGACGCTTTATCACGAGGTCAGTCTCCGCGGGAAATTATTGAAAATCTATTATGTACAGAAGAACCGAGTTGATTAAAATTAAACAAATCAGAGTGACCTTTGTGACGGGGTCACAAGGAAGGCTGCAAACGCATTCGCGTGCGCAGTAAGCAGTCGATATTTCGGACATCGCCGGCGCTGAGCGGAGAAAGAACGCGCGCATCGAATAAGGCCTCTCCCCCTCTGCTGCGCACGTGTGGACCATCTGAGGAGCAGCGACGCCCGAGAAGCGGACGAGTCCCGAAACGCGGCGTATCGCCGAGAGAGAGAGGGAGAGAGAGTGAGAGCGCGTATGCGTGAGAGTGTACGTGTGGGTTTATATGCGTGTACTCATGTGGGTGTGTATGTGTATTGTAGCGTGCGTGCGTACATGCGTGCGTATGTGTATGGTTAGCGTGCGTGTGTACTCGTGTGGGTGTGTATGTGTATTGTAGTGTGCATGCGTACATGTGTGCGTATGCGAATGTTAGCGTGCGTGTGCACTCGTGTGAGTGTGTATTTGTATTGTAGCGTGCGTGCGTACTCGGGTGCGTATGTGTATGTAAGCGTGCGTGCGTGCGTGTGTATGTACGTTTAGAGAAGAGTGTAGTACTATGAAAGCGTGAACGTTGGTGTGGCGTTTGTATGTGTGAGTGTAATCCAACGTAGTGTGATCATGTGATGAGAACGTGCGAGCGGTACGTGGATTGGCGGGTTCGCGCCGTCAACAGCGCCTCGATTCCTAAGTATGAAAAAGCGGGGAAAAAGATTTTGCGAGAGTGCTGTGTGGAGTGTGGTGCCGAATAGTTGGTGGGTGATCGAGTGGGTCGTGAGTGGGTCGTGTAGAGAGTCGAGGGCTTTGTAGTTGGTGGGTGAGAATAAACGGGTGCTTTGTTGTGCGCACCGGGCGGGTGTTAGCGTGTTTGCTCGGCGTGTGTCAACGAGTGGGAATTAGAGTAATAGATAGCGGGTAAGCGCCATCCCGTGGCTGCATCATCGAGGCCTGTTCTTGGCATCGTCGGAGAGCAATCCAGGAGGGATCACGTGAACGTCGAGGCCATCGATCCGCGGCATCCCGTCGTCCAGGACGAGAGCCGCCTGGGAGGACTTCGTCGGCGCCGGCGAGAGCGGTGACAGTAAGGCCCGGTTTTCTTTCAATTTGTATAGCGTGCAGCGTATAATAGAGAATTCGCGTTATTGTTGCGAGTCAGACTGTATGTCGGAATCGGTTGAGCCGGTGGTTCCCGAAATCTTAGTAGTCGAGGCGAGGAAACGGATAAGAGTGATAGCGTGAATGATAAGGTGTAATCGCGGTAAATATCGTGCCAATTCCCGGGTACGATCGCTAGGCGGATCCCCTTTTTGTCGAGAAGAATATCCGATTACGAAAGGCGTAAGAGAATGTATGAGTGTATAATTATATTGATTGAAAGTGTGATTACATAATAAATTGTGCCCGTGGTACGGGATTCTGCTTTCCAACTTTTGTGTTTTTATTTTATAGCAAATACCACGTCACACCTTCCTTACACGTTCCCATAGCCTGCAAGTTGCCCGAAACCCGTAAATTCGAATGTTTTTTCATGTGCACAGATGATTTTATTCAAGTACTAAACAAGTTCTCCTGCTTTTCAAGATTAAGATGTATCATGGCTTATTGCTTGCGTTTTAAAATAAACAATAAACATTGTGGTCCACTGCACCTGATAGAATTACAGAGTGCAGAAAAGTACATTGTTAAATTAATACAAATGCCATTTACGCGTGATTGGGCCCATAACACCGGCACTAATGTAAATTGTTCAAATAAAAGAATTTTTCTCTTCAACCTTTTATAGACGAAGATGGAATATTTCGAGTGGGAGGCCGGTTGAAAAATGCTGTTATACCGTATGAAAAAAGGCATCCAATCATTTTACCAAAATCACACGTGACCGATTTAATTATTAGACACGTTCATTTGAATAACTTCCATTCAGGAATTCAAACCACATTATGTTTAACGCGCCAAAAATATTAGATAATAGATGGCAGAAATCAGGTGTGAAAAATTATACGGAAATGTGTGCGATATTTTCGTGCTGCTCCGCCTACCGTCGAATACATAATGGGTGATCAACCATATGTCCGTGTCAATCCATCGCGCCCGTTTTCTAATATAGGAATAGACTACTGTGGTCCATTTTTATTAATGAAAAAAGGCACAGAAATAAAAATTTTATAAAAGGTTATGTAGCCGTGTTCGTTTGTTTCGTGGTAAAAACAGTACATTTAGAAGTTATCAGTGATCTGACAACAGAGGGTTTTTTGGCCGCTTTAAAACGCTTTATCGCTCGTCGAAGAAAACCTCAAAGCATTCATTCAGATAATGAAACGTAGTTTGTAGGTGCAATGAATGAATTACGAGAAATATATGAACTATTTAATAATGAGAAACATCAAACAGAGACAAAGAACTTTTTAAGCGAGCAAGGAATAAATTGGAAATTTATTTCCCCATTGTCACCTCATTTCGGAGGTTTATGGGAATCTACGGTAAGATTGTTCAAACACTATTTTAGTTGTAACTTCACCAATTTTCACAATTTAATACCTTTGCACCGAAATTGAGAATATTTTGAATTCTTGTCTCCTCTCTCCTTTATCCGCTGAACTTAATAACCTGCTTGCCCTTACTCCCGCCCACTTTTTAATCGGCGATACATTAAGCAGCCTACCTGAGGGTGACGTTACCGAAGTACTGAGCAATCGATTATCCTATTGGCAGCATATTCTTAAAGTGAAGCAAGATTTCTTGACTAGATGGAACAAGGAGTATTTGAACGAACTGAATATGCGCCACAAATGGAGTTCGGAAAATCATTGCATTGATGTCGGTTCTCTCGTTCTTCTAAGGGAAAATCATGCCCCTTCTATTCATTGGGCTTTAGGAAGAGTCAGAAAAACTTTTCCACGTGATGACGGAGTAATAAGAGCCGTCATGGTAAATACTAAAGGGAGCAAATTGAAACGCAATGTAAGGCAATTAACACCTTTACCAATAGAACTAGAAAAGAATGTACAGTGATCGTAATAAGAGTGCGCTTTAGAATGATGAATGTATGATTCTTCTGTCATGATTTGTGATGTAATTGTTTATTATAGGTATTTGGCTATAACTTATTACTGTACTATTTAGTGATTATTTCGGAAATTTAATATATCCATATGTAATTAAGGTCATGTGTGTTATATGTATGTATTTATGTATGTGAATTACTTAAATGCATGGAGATGTAAACATTGATCTAATGTTGTGTGTATATTGTGCATTATATCTTGTGTAGTTCATTGGCCGTCTCTGGAGCGGGTTTTCCTAAGAAGGATTTCTCTCACTGGGTTTGCCTTTAGGTTTTCCCCGCTTCACAGTGAAATGCTGGCAAATGCGGAGACGGCTGCATTAAACGATATATTGTATGGTTCAATTGTCTGACAGACAAAATTGTACGCTCATCATATGTCTTGATCGGAGTACTGTCAACGGGGGAGTCATGTTCCGTACAATATTTCTTTAATTTCTTTCTACCTATTTATGAAAATATTTGTATTAAAATCAAGAGTTTGCGTAATGTGATCGTGAATATAGTGAGTTAATCGCTTGAGTTTCGTGAAACTCCGCTATATGTAGAATCATTAAGAGATTAGAATTGACATCTCTCGAACTGCTCTACTAATTTCTTAATGAGCTCTTAATATATTACTCGGTTGGTCCTAATCGTACGCGTTCAAACTTGTATAAGAGCTGCCCGTAGTATAGTGTATGAAATACCATTATGCAAACTTATTTATCAGGATGAATGAAATTGCATATAGTTTTCATTATAACTAATACATTTTGTATATAGTTGTCGTTATTAAAGATTTCGTACACGTTAACCCACTTGTTTTTATTTATTGAAACGGCTACATGCGATTGAGTTCGAGTGTATTGTGCACCGCTCCATCGATTATTTTTTACATATTTCGCGTATTTTCATCGATTTCTTATTTGTTAATATTTAGTAATCTTTTTGAGAATAACAGTGTGTATTCGGGAGCATTTGTGCAGTTTTTCCAACTTTGAAACTTGAAAAGAGACGGGAAAAACTCTGTGAGAGTCAAAAAGAACAGGCAAAGGCTCAGTGAGAGCTAAAAAGCACATATCAACTTTTTGGTGTCTCAAATATGTAATTCTTATTAAAAATTAAATTATAAATAAAAAGTTACTCTTTTCATTTTATAATCTGAAGATTATTTTTCAAGATAATATAGAATTCAAATAAAAAAAATTAAAATTTTATGAAAAAGTAAATTTTAATCAAACTTCTCGCGATCCTAACCTGCGCGCAATAGAATTTATTAAAAAATATTTATCTCAAGAAAGGAAAATTAGATATTATATCGCAAATATCTAAAAATTACCTAAAAATATATAATGAAATTGGACGTTCTCTGGTTTTCTTTAGCTCTCTCCAGTTCTCTTCGACTCTCTTTCTTATGGCCCACACAATGTTATAGATGAACTTTGATGTACTGTTTACTTGACATTGGATTACAGAAGAGAAGCACGAGAGCTCGGCGAGAGTCGAAAGAGAACTTTTGCAGAACTTGACTCTCAATCGGAATAGCCCCTCATCTATAAATGTATAAATATATGAATTGCATTTATTTGGCATTGTAAATGGCTTTCGTTTATAGGTATGAAACAATGTTTGCACAAAAATTAGCAAAGAAATAACAATTATAATCAGCAAAATATCTTTAGAAATATTAAAAATAAGGAAATAATATAAATATCAAGTTTTGATAGGTTAGAGGATATTTTATTTATTATAATTATTGAAAACATAATGCATTCCATTATTTATTATTGTTCTGTACAGAAAAAAGACTTCTTTATTTTTAAAATAAGAATGGTAGTCGATCACTTCCGCGTGTCTAAATTTTTATGCGTAATGAATAATTATTATAAATGTATTTGTAATTATATTTATTTCTGGTTTACATTGGGTGTAATAGATAACAGTTCCATGTCGTTCATATTTACTGGGTCATTTAGCGTTTCTCTAGACCCGGGGAATTATACTCATTAAGGGATTATAACGGGACTCGCCAGAATGGTGCAGTAGACCCTTCACAATTAACTTGTTCCAACTCGAGAGCATGAAATCATTACCTAAATTGATTTGTTTTACTTCAAATCTGTCAGAGTCAGTCGTCCTGCGTACTTTCAGGAGAACATTTCTATCTGTATACTTTTCGTGTTATTAAAGAATTATTTATCGTTATACCTTAAGCGCTGTTTTATTTTTTATCATCAACTAGCTACATGAAAAGAAATTTTAGTGTAGCAGACACCAACTTATCACCAAGTATTTTGAATGGTGATTGTTATTTATTGAAATGAAAGCAATTAAACAATTTCAAAATTATCTTATTTAAATTACCTTGTTTGCTCGACGTCTGGAGATAAACTGAACTCACGTTACTATGCAACTATAATTCTTTTTTTTTTATTTGTTGTGCCGCGAAGTTGCCGCCGAACTCTCTCTAGAACATCAACTTTTTCAATCGCTTCTCTGCCTCCGACTCGAGAAAGCGCCTCGTCAATGTTCAGAGCACACATTTATTGCACCAAAATTTAAAATCTATTATTTTTCGAACAAACCTCTTTGGTCAAATATTTTATCATTTATGCCCGCAACGCAGGTTCGGCCAAATAATAATTATTTAACCGTATCATTTTTCTCTGCGTTGCTTCTTAGATCAAGGGCCGGGGACCACCCAGGACTAAGTAAAACTCAGTCTTGGTCGATGCTTTAACATCGCCAAACACGCTAAGGCATATCCAGGCCACAGTACACGTCGCGGCAATAAACGTGACCGCGCACAGTTTGACCAAAGTGTTGCTATTAAGGTTAAATGACGATTGAAAGATTTTAATTAACGTGCTTTCAGTTTTTACATTAAATAGACGTTAAATTACTTTCTACTGGTTTTCATATAAGTGATGATTATTATAATTTAATCCATAACAGTGATCGAGGAAGTAGAAAACTTGATTTTATTGATGAGTGCGCAAAAAACTTGAACGAAGTTGGCTAAGATCTATTTGAGAAATGTAATGGAACTACTACTAGTTAAACTATCATTACACCTACTATTACTGCTACTAGCACAACCATTCTAATATCTCCGACTAATATGGATTGGCCTATAAATGCTATACCAATTATAAATATATGATTTAACAATGGTTTCTCTTGGCGCGATTTTGCTCCCAAATCATAATTTCACTGACAATTTTTTGAATAATCAAAAACCGTGAAAAGTTTTGTCCTTGTTTGTGTCTTTTTATTAAATAGATTAGAATAAAAATTCTAAATTTAGGCTGAAAAAATTTTAAACAAAGTTAGTGATGACCATCCATTTAAAAAGTCATTGACGTAGATATGTGTACCAAATAATATCGGAACTCTCTCTATACGACAGTATTGGCGTTGTGTTTAGGATTTAATATGAATAAATTATTGCATTTCTATAGAAGTACAATTCCGTTAGATAAAATGTCGACTTCCAATATCCCGTAACTAAAAAACGATAATAAATGGAAAAATGAAAAACCTTCTCCCTCTTTCTCAACTCAATTAAGCATTGGTTTATCTGTGCAGAAATACAGAGTGAAAATATATACAAAGCACATTCTACCTCTTTGCACCCTTGGGAAAACTAAAATTTCAAAACATGACAACTTATAGTAAAATCTGAGTACCTATTATTTAATTAAGATAAACACAAACATTTTCATAATGATGAACCGACCGTTTTACGTTAATCGTCGATGAATCAGCGAGAGAATATGATTTTCTGTACGGATAAATCCACAAAACTTATAATTTCGTTGAGATTAAATTGTTTATTACAGAAAAAAATTTCAGCTTAATAGAAACAATAATTGCGAATAACATTTATAGATCATACTAAAATACATTTTTTTATTTCTACGAATTCTTTCTTTAAAAATGGTATAAACCAATTTTTATTTCCAATCATACCTAGAAAACATCAAAGATCGCCTCTTCCTATCTTCGAAGACGTATTCCTAGAAAACATCACTTTTGGAGAATAAGTACACAGAAAAAACAGAAGCATTTCAAAAGAAATTATAGATAACATTTCGGCTTGAAGCATTATTTACAATTTTTATATATTTCTCAAAACAAATGAAAAAAAAACAACAGAATTTCTATGGTTTCTTTTATGGTTTTTACTAATAAATATTTGTAATCATTGGCTCAAAATATACAGTTATTTTCGAATTTTTAAAAATATTTTTTATTGGTTTTGCTGTGTGATTAACTTAATTATAACTATTAAAAAATTTAATTATATACAAAAATCATTTTTCATTACAAATTTGGATACATTGCTAAACAGAAAATAAATTAGTAAAAGAAAAAACTAAAGGGGTTGAAAACCTTTTTGACTTTCACATGATTGATTTGTAATTGCTCTACATATTGTCTACATTTTAATCGCTTCAGCATCATTCTACTATAGCTACATTTTACATACTGGTGTAAATATATCTATCTATCTATACATATATATATATATATATATATATATATATATATATATATATATATACTTTCTGATCTCTTGACATACTTCTTCTTCGCACGTATTTTGACATGCACAAATATTACTCATCTTGTATTATTAACGCGTAACTTTTATAACGTTAATCTTATACATTGCTCAAAAACAAGTAATGCATGCGATAATAAGATAATTTATTATTTACATGTATTTATTTACAACCATTATTAGCACTATATAAATAGAATAGTTTTTAAATAGCTGTTAACTTTTAATATTTGAACAGATGCCAAAATTCAACATTGATAAAATTGTTCGAAATATAAACGTGAAATATAAACACTACGAATGAATTATTTTCTACTTTTTAAACATTTTATTAAGGGGATTTACAGTTTACTGTTACACATTGGTGTAACCACAGTAGGATTTTGAAGAAATCGAACAATTTTTTTTTTACCTGGAAGGTATCTATAATGTCTAAACATCAAAAGCGTCAAATCAAATAAAACCAATCAAAATAAAACGTCGTTTAATAAGCAAAGCATGCTAGAAATGAAATTACTCGTTGCATCCTCGGATTTACGCAGAATAATAAGGAGATTTTTAACTCGACTATATGAGCGGTATTTCTAAATGCATTATCTTGAATTAAGATATATATATATAAAATCATCGGTATTTCTACTTAATCGATTAATGACCGATTTTCATCTAATTTTAACGTAATCGTACAATGAGAATACAAGTTAGCCCGATTACAAACTAACTATAATCAGTACATTCAGGGGAGCGCGCGAAGAGAGACTCTCCCTCTCTGGATCAGATATCTCCGATTAAAGGTTTATGTGCGCACACAGACAACCCCCCTCCTCGCACACACACACACACACACACACACACACACAAGAGAATATAAAAGGATTTTTCAATATTCCAAACTGTGCAAGCGTTTAGCTACAGATCCTTTTATTTTTTAACGGCCCCGAAAACAAAATTAAAACTGAAATTCGTCAATCTGTAATTATCATAGTAGAATTAAAAAAAATATCTTTCTTGAGAAAAATCACGCGAAGGCGGCGAACAGTGGAACAAAATGGGCCAAAAATCAACTTCGGCCCCACGTTATAGTTGTCCATTCAAACCGATTTTAGTGCTTTTCCTTTCATCTTCAAATCCTACAGCTCTTATGATCTGCAGTTTTTTTTTGAAGATCGTTCACATCGCTTAAAAATTTTTATTCTCTCGTCACGAAAAATACAGCCGAATCGCGACTTATCTCTCACTATCAGGCTAATTAATGAGCGTAATTCCGACAGGTATACAATACCTATATAAAAATTTTAACTAAGAAAAATAATGTATTTTTACCCGCTTATCAAGCATACAACATTGAGAATAGCGAGCGAGAAGATATTACATAATGGCCGAAATAACGAGAGCCCCATGAAAAAAAAAATCACTGTTTTCTCATTTAACTCGAGAAGTTTTGAAAAATAGTTTGCGAAATTATTGCAGGACCTCAATACATTATAACATATTGTCGTGAAATATTTTTTCATTTATACGTATTTTTGCTGCAAATGAGACGCACTTGCGAGTGGAAATAAAATGGGCCCGAATCGTGTAAGGCGCTCTGAAAATGAAGTTGACCGAGAGCCTGGAGAGAATCGTCGAGATATCGTCAATAGAGACTTCTCTTACGATAGAAACTTTTGTAACAGTAATTTTTTTCTGTATTTGCTTTTCGTTTTATGGCATACTTATTTTTTCTTCTTCTTCTCTTGTACAGTTTATATCTTCTCATGACCGATAAGGAACGAAAGTTACACTCTTGAATTGTTCCGCAATTCATGTTTACCAATTTTACGATCCTCTCTTTGCTTACTTCTTTCGAATCAAATTTAAACTTTTTTTTCCCGGTATCGTCTGCTTGCCTTGTCAAGTTAGTGTTTTACAACTGTATAATTTTTTTTATTCTTCTTCTCTAAAACAATATGTAGATCAAATTAAATACATCTATATTTGTCGCATGTGCCTCCTTCATCTTCTCGCTTTTTTTAGTTTTTTTTTTTTATTTTTTTATTTTTTTATTTCTTTTTCCGCGAGAGTTTAATTCAACGCGGGCGGCTAGAGCGTCACTACCTTGCCTCCCAATTGAGGATCTGAGAAAAATATTTTCAGTGCACACCGAAACATGAAGTGGTTAATACTCATTTTGCTGACCGTCGTCACTATGGCCGCTGCCGACTGTAAGTATTACAGATAAATTTATACACAAACTAGTGAAGCATTTATATACCTGGTCAGATCCCTTTTATACAGATATACATACAAACATATATGTACATATTTACACATACATAATTATGTGTTATTAATAATAATTCATTCGTTCCAGTGGTGCCCAACATGTTTCAAGAACAATGTAACGTCGCCCAGAACATTCTGTGTGTCATCAAGTGCCTATTCGGCGATCATCTTTGCGTAAAATCCGACGAAATCTTGGGTTACACTTGTACATGTATCGATATTTAAAATAAAGCGATTCATTAACAAATATATAAACTATAGTTTAATTTGCCACGATAATCCGCCATTACAGAGTTAAAATGTACGGGGCGCATGACACGAGCAATTGATTATAACGCAATTCTTGAAAATATTACGCGATAATTTCACAAATGAACCAATGAGAATTTGGCCAACTTAATGTTTTGCACTCCTTAAAGTGCGATAAAAGCTTTTTGGAAATTTCATTGCTTCTAATATTTTCTAGGCAACTTTCTGGAGTGCATAAGAGCTTCCGATAATTCCGCAGAAAAATTATTAAAGCTAATTGTCAAAAATTTTCAATGCTTTCGAGACGAGGCACAGTATGAAAATTTTACAGGTAATTATTATGCTCTCAACAATTAACAATTAAGCACTTTTTTTTTATATATTCATAATTTTTTAAAGCAACGATACCTCATTGTTATCGGACCGTGCAAATATAGTGGATATAATGTGAAATTTTTCGAAATCGTTTGCTTTGAGTAAGTGTCTAAATACATTTGCTATTTTTATTTAAAGAAAACACGTTTATGTAAATATATATTATATATATATATATATATATATATATATATATATATATATATATATATATATATATATATACGTATATATATATTATATATTTAAAATCTTTTTCTATTATCTTGTGAACCCTGAAAGCAAATTGGTGATAAGATACCGTTGGAAATAACATGTAGTATATAAAAAAAATTTAAGCAAATAGTATGATTAGATACTCTTCTAGTGTAACTAATAAGCTATGGATAATAATTAAGAAAACGATCGAAAATTTGATCAAACATCCGAATAATAAATTTTCAAATTATTTTTAGTTTCTTTTTACAAGAGGGCACAATTGTTAATCAGAGATATATGGAATCATTATGAAGGACAAGGTCCAGATTCATTTTATGATTTGGATTATCTGACCATATTTGCCGATTATAGAATACCGCAAGTTCTGGCGCATTTTGAGATGTTGCAATACAGCGGCTCATTGCAAGAAAAACTTTTGAATAGTAAGTTACTATATGCTCCTACGACCAATATTGTAATTTATTTATTGCAACTTAAAACTCATTAGTCATTATCGTAATCAAGTTATTTCGACCGTAATACTTGATCGTATAAGTATTCCTATGATCGCGTTTGACATTTAATTGAAAATTATAGGACTGCATATTTGACGACGACTTGTAGTAGTCGTAATAAAATATTTCGAGTTAAGTGAAGATTTTTTCAAAACAAATTTAAATATTATAAGCTCATTTTTACACAAGAGTAATGTATAAATACCAGCGGTAACATTTATTTCTTTATTTATTTTTCTTGTAACAAGGTTGCAATTAATTCATTACTGAACGCGTGTTTTTCGGCATCCTTCGTAAAAATGTAAAGAATTGCTTATTTTTAGATACGCATTTGGAGCCCGGCGGCGCCGAAGAGGTAGAAATACGCGGATGTTCGATCGAGGCAGTTGAGCAAGTTGTGAAAGAAGTAAACATTTTGAAAAACAAGCATTCGTCGTCGCGCGCGAACGATTTAATTATAAATCCAATGATTATTGATGACTTTCTCTGGCATTATCGTGTACGGCACAGTAAACGATTACAATATATACCGCACCATAAAGTTAGAACTATATTTTATTAAATGTATTAATTACGAGAATATATATATATATATATATATATATATATATATATATATATATATATATACATATTATATTTGTTCCATTTTGTTTTAGAGTGCGCGAAAAAACTTTTCTTATTTTATTTCTTTCTCAGAATTTTTTTACTCAACGCTTGCAACAAAAAAAAAATCATATAATGGTGATTCAGTATAATTTTTTATAATTATTTTTTTTTAGATTGTTAGCAGTCATTATTGAAATCACTTTCGCAAAAATTCTTAAAAATTTTACGCAGGAGCACAGAATTCTAACCTCATAATAAAAACTCGTGCACGAAAGTTTATTTATTTATTTATTATTTCTTTTTCTTCACATATTATCTGCTATATTACATACGCCACTTTCATGAATCATTTCAGATCTTTTACTTTGTTTCATTACGACGAATACATTTTCTTCGAATCCTCGACCATTTTTGAGTAATTTTCAAATTATTCCTTTTTTTAGCGTACACGTACACTATTTAATATATTCAATAACTTTTATCTTCAGATAAATCTGCCCATCGATAGAAATTAACGCCACGCGCTGCGTTACACTTACATTGTATCCACACACTTGTCCCTTATACAATTAATTGGCATTATTTTTATTAGAAAATATTATTACCATAGCAGAGTCTCGTTGGCACTTGTTTACATCGGTAGCTGATGAATATACGCGATAATACGTCGATTGCTTGGGATTGTGAGTGAAACTATCGTGATTGACAGAGTCAACTTTTCAATTGATAACGTGCCCAGAATAATCGCATGGAAAAGCGTACATATTCGTACGAATGGTAAATTGTGGATAAATTCAGAGGAAGTTAAACAAAATTCAGTACCCCTGCCCCTCCACTCCCCAAGAATTCGTTATTACAGTACAATAGATGTCCTCGGCAGAAATTTATAGAAGGACCTCGACTGTGATTTAAGTCTTTATTTAAGTTATTGGAGTTGCGGACGCAGGATCCGATAAAAATAAGGAACAGGGCGAAATCTCTATGCAGAATGGCTCCTCGTAAAAGCGATGCCAAAAACAACGTGTTAATTATCCTTTTAAAATAATATAAATAATGAGCACTCTCGTGAGTCTGGCTAGGAGAAGCAGTGGCATATCGTATATATATATATATAGCTTACTATATATGCCGATGTATACGAAAGTGAACTGAAAACTGAATTCTTCGGGTACAGATAATAAATTTACCATTTTCCATCAAAAAAAAAGAAAAAGAATATAATAATTGGAATACTTTTCACACTGTACGGTTCCATTTAATCCAAAGAAGCTGGGTTTGATAAATTCAAGGAAAGCAGCAATAATTATATAAATTAGGTAAAATAATAAATTGTTCAAATATTGCGATTTTAAACTTTAACTTTTAGCCTCAATAAATGCCATTGAAATGATGAATCCTTCCTGTGGGCCCGTGTACAATTGTTACTGCTTGTGCAAAGAGAGATAATCAAGTAAGTCGTGATAACTTTCTACCAATTTTTATTTAAATTTCTCACTAATAAATCACATTGAAACTACTTACTTCAATTCATTTATTTATATTCATATAAGATAATTCCAATTATTTGCATATTTTTACTTAAATAATTAAAAACTGCATTGTTCATCATAGTTCTACATCAGTGTTTTTATTAATTCTATACGAAATAATCCATTTTTATTACTAAACATGAACATTTTTTCCTGGATTAGTGTAAGTGACGGATATATTTCTTTTTATTTTCTTTCGATTCTGCATTCTCGTATATTTTGGAAAGGTTTTGGACAATTTTGTCAGTGCAGGGAGCAATTGATTATCTTATTCACAAAAGCTACGACAAGACTACGTGTAAAAAACATTAGAATTACGATATTTTAAATCCTTTTCTTCTCGTAAATTCGGTGATTACATTAAAAATGTTTGCAATTAGAAAGTACATAATTTCAGAATTTTATTTATGCCCTTATTTTTCAGCTCTAATCGATTGGTTCCACCTTAATAGAAGTAAAGTATAGCTGACAGAGTCAATAATTAAGTAATATAACTATATAAAGTTGGTATGCAGTAATAACGCATAGACATTTTTGTTAATTTATGCCTGTGCTACGAATAAAATGTAATTTTTCATCTAAATATAAACTCCTCAATATCTTTCATACATATATATATATATTTTTTTTTTTGAATATTTGAATTATATAGAATTTTTCAATTTTTTTTTCACTTATAAATATTTTAACATTTCGAAATTTAAAGCAGCAGTGTATAAAATCATTTTTTAAAACCGTCTTCGTACACCTAGCGCAAGCCGTCTCTAAATTCTTTCGAGAGAGATCTTGCCGTTAAACTGTGAAGTCGTTTCGGCAGCTGATTTAATGGTTTTTGCGACGATTTCAACTTTCTAGGATCGGTTCCGTGCAACTTTTCCAAATCCTGAAAAATTAACAGCGATGAATGTTTTTTGGATTTTATTTTACGTCAAGAATTTTATTTTCAACTGTCAAAACTTACCGACTGACCGGCGATATTCTGCTCCCGATACCTGTCGTTGAAATTTTGAATGAGCATCTTTACCGAGGGCATTCGGAATTTCGCGCTCAGATGGCTCTCGTCGTAGCTCAATCGGCCATTTGACAAGCAGTCTTCCGGCGACGAGACGGGCGAATCAGTCTTTTGACTAGTGAATATAAAACCGTGATTTCGCGCCTCGTGCTTTCTATCGACTTCTTCGTCATCCCCATTGCTTTCAATTGAATTCGGAGCATACGCGTCGCTATCTTTATGACACTCGTCGGACATTTCATTGTAGTAAAATTGTTTATTATAACTAGGAAATGCTTGGAATAGCTTTATTCTCGAAAATAATTCGTTAGAAAAATCATTTTTTAACGTTCCAATACGCTGCCTCGCGTTATTTGTCACAAAATCACAGCTCTCGTTAATTTTGCCAATGTAATTCATTTCTCGAGATTCGTTATCGACGAACGTTTCTAAATAATCTTCGCCCTCCTCCGCACAAGTTATTCTTTTGATAGGCCGATTTCTCAATGGACAATTGCCATTACAAATACGCGGCGATTCTACGTTAGACGGGGTTTCACAATCTGTGACTTCAGTCCTGGTGCTCGTTGTGAAAAAGTGATTCTGTAACGCCGCGTCGATTCCCGAACTGTCTTGATTCAACAATTCTCGTTGATTTGCAAATTTTCGTAATTTTTCATTAATAAAAATTCGATTTTCACGAAGCAGTGAATGGCGGCGATTACTTGAATTTACATGAATATTGTTTGTATAACTATATGTATTATTTTCAAAAACTTTTTCATTACTCGAGCCGCGCAGCGAGGACTCTTCGATCACTTCGACCGTATTATTTTCACGAAGATTGTTATCGCGAATAGACGCGCGAAACGTTTTTTCTGGCTCTGCCGCTGACGATTTTCTATTATCTTTGTTCGAGAAATCAGAACTCGTATCGACAGCATCGAAGGTATCCTAAGGCATATAGAACATTTTACATTGATTCAATAATTATTTCACCGATTGCATTAAATTAATTTTATCATTTATTTAGATAAGATTTAAGTCAATGTCGTATAAAAATGCATATTTAATATTAATTTGTACAAAAGATTTTTTAGAATGCATCTCGTTTACTAAGAACGAAAAATTTAATCTTACACAATTTTCAAATCTCTATACGTAATCGGTACGACTGTTACGCGCATAAGCGTAGTAAAAAGTGACAACTGATTTTGTCTCGCGGTTGTAAGATTTTCTACAGTTATTACAAGCAGAGCCTTCGGACTCTTTAAAATCGTTTTAAAATCGGATCGTTCCTTTTTACGATAATCCAGAATAAATCATAGAGCTATAAGCAATATTTTTTTTTTTTTTTTTATTTGGCTTTTTGGAAACCTTATATGAGGTTTCTATAAGCAATATTAATAGTTCCTATTTAATACGAAACACTTACTGTTACTGGAAAATCATTGCATTGCATTCGCGGTCGAGCGATTGAATCGGCTGTCGGGGACATCGCATCTGTTCTGTAGGAAAAATTTTAATAATAACGTTGCAATTATCTATAAACTTTTCAAAATATGTATATATCATTAAGCTATTAAAACCATTTATAACTTTAAACGTTAGAGATTATATATATATATATATATATATATATATATATATATATATATAATATATAATATATAATAATAATGTAATACAACGTTAGATTAAGCTGAATTTCTTATAACGTTATTCATGAAATATCTTACAACATAGTGCAAAGTATATCATTAAGAATTATCATTGTTAAAAATATATTATCAAGCAATCAAAGTATAAATTACTGTAAAACGTCCTTACCCATTGGGAAATTTGGGACAATTTTCAAAAATCCTCTCGACACTCTTGCTCCTCTCAGCGCGCTGCCTCCGCGTCGGACGTAAATTTTCCTCCGTCGATTCCCTCTCTTTCTGCCCCCGCGACTCGGCGCGCGAATCCGCGCTTTTCGCGCTCGCCTCGCCGCCGAGGCCACCGCGGCCCCCGATGCCCGTGGGAGGCGCGTCGCTCGCGCGACCCACCGACCTGGCGGATCCACGCGGGGCGCTGGGCACCGTTGACGCGACAGCGCCGCGCGACGATTCCCACGGCTGGGAGCTCGGCGAGGCCTCGGCGGGCCCCGGCCCGCTGGCGAATCTCGGACAGATGTTCCTGATGGCCAGCGATAGTTCCTCCTCGATTTCGTCGTCGGACCCGCCGGAACGCTCGGAGAGCTCGGAGATGTCGTCGACGTCCCTGTCCCCGATCAGCGCCCGATAATTCGCGGCCGAATTCGGCACGAACATGCAGACGAATTCCTCGTTATCGTCGAGCGCTTCTTTTCGAAATAACCAATTGTCCTTCCAAGACTTCGTAAACAGCTGGGTATTCAATATTTCTTGAATTGCTGCGTGGGGGGGGGGTGGAAGCAATTATTATTTTACTGTGGATTGCTCAATGTATAAATGATACACCGATGAACAAAAAAGAAGAATAAAGATTTCATTTTATACAGCCTAATAACGATATATTGTATGTTTTGCGTTATTTTTTTTCTGTACGGAGTATGTCAAAATGATACGTCAAAGTTATAAGTCCCTCCGCAAGCATCGAACATTATACACGCGTCAACGATATATTAATACGGTTAACAAGTTGTTAAATTATGAATATGAGAACCTCGATTTTCGAACCTTCGGCATCGCTAATGATGGAAACTCGTGTCATATTCTTTTCTGATTTTCGACTTTTGAATATTGGAAATGCCAAAGTGGATCGTTTTCACATTCAAAATTGAACTTTTTTCAATGGAATACCTTATAATATTCGTTTACAAAGTAATTTAAATATATATATAAATCAAATAAAATAAAAGTTACAAAGTTCAATTAGGTATTTCGATTATAAATATAAAAGGCTCAGTCGAGTAATAAGGCAAAATTTGCTCCCACACATACTAAATCGAAAATATTATTCATAATCGTAGGCTCGTATTCGTATGATGAAATTTCTCCAAAAACTAACCTTCAAATTATATAAAGAGAGAAAAGCAAAATTATAAAAATTGTTTATTCTAAAAATGGCTCAGTAACTTCTAATAAAAACATATTTATATTGTAGATATTAATAACGCCATTTGTGAAAACATGAATTACAAGTGTTAATAAAAACTCTTTGAATTTTTTATAAAAAATATTTTGAGATTATTTTCTGAAGCGACTATTGCTATGCTCTTTGTAATGTATAATATACGCTTTATGTAACTATTTCACGGAGATAAAGTATTTTAAAAAAAGAACTGGACAAACGAATTTTCACCTTGCAGCATTCTATTAAATGTTAGATTTCATGGCATTATTTGAGCATTGTTTTTGTAAGCCTTGGTAAGTAAAAAAGTTGTTCTTATATTTTGTGTCTTACCATTAATAACACCATTCTCCAAATCAGAGAATAAGCACTTATCACAGATGTTTTGTTTGTCAAAAAAGTAATTTTCCATTTCTTCAATCCTCTTTTCAATCTGAAATTTATTATATTATTTAAGTTCATATTAATTTAATATAAATATATATATATATAATATTTGGGTTCTTATTTAAGCTAAAAACAAGATATTTGTCTTTATTACATCATTGAAAACAGTGCAATAAAAATTATTGAATTACTTGACTAATTGTTGTATATCAATAGTTAAATTCTATTTATGAGAAATATATATCGAATTTTTAACGTACCATTGTTTTGATCGGCCCGAATAAATTTTTCCGCGTTTGCGTCAATGTAACTCGAGAGCAACAATTAAAATCATCGTTTAAACAACTAGATTCTTGAGTTTTCATATCAAATTCTATTTTAATTGTATCTGAAACAAAAAAAAATCCATTATACACATATAGCAAATGTAATTACTATCAAAATCATTCTGCTTGTCCAATGTCTCATTATCGAAACCTTATAGATCTGTCCTCCTTTTGCGTATTTGAGTTAATATTCGGGTTTTTTTTACATTGTTAGTCATAACTCATTAAATACTCATTAATTACTCAGTAATGATAGTTACAAATTCTATGACACTGTACATAAAAAAATATTTAATTAAAACATAGTATAGGATATTTATGTAAAGTATCATTAATCAGAAAATACCTATAATCAGTAGAATTGTAATTTTATTACTTAAACCAAAATTGAGTTATAATTGCATATATGTTACGGTTAATTTGTGTAATATGGTCACTTTGCGTAATGATCGAATACACCATTATAAATGGTAATTTTGTGCACCATGGTCGATCAATACGAAAAGTGCTCTAAGCTACATATGTATTATGGACAGAAAGCAGAAAAAATAATTCAGGAAGGATCGAAATTTAGCCCGTTCCAAAATTATATCTCGAAGGTCGGATTGGTCAAGGAAATAAACAAGAAGATCCATATTCATTATTCTTTTAAAAATAATCTTCTCAATTTTAAACGTCATAAGAAATATTTTTCAGGAACAAGGATAAGGTGTAAAATAATGATTGTGTAATAAGTTCTTTTATGAAGTCTCGATATTTTAAGAAATGAAGGCCACTCTATTATTCAATCGACGTTCTCTAATTAAGTTTTGTTTATTTCATATATTTGCTAATAATTGATAGTGTTTTAAACTCTGTCAATATATATATATATATATATATATATATATATAGAATAAATCTTCATAACTGTAAATTAAATTAAATAACTTAATCATCTTATAACTATAACTGAAAGTAAAACTGAAAAGAAATCTTAGATGTTAAAATGCCGTCGACATATTCGAAAGTTTGCGACCTATATTGTCAGAAATATAATTACAGATCGGCATATTTAGAATATTATTGATTTAAGGTCACATTTATATGAGCCGTTATATTTGAAAGTGGTATAAGGCCACTTTTGAAAAAAAAAAAATAATTAATGATAATTGAGTAGTACGTAGATGTTCTCTTTTTATATTTATACTTATATATATATATATATATATATATATATATATATATATATATATATATAGTATAATATAGATAGAACAAGATTTCTTATTGATAAAACAAATCACAGGAATTTATCTTTAAAAATCTATCAAAAAAAATATATTTTTTTAAAAGTAGAATAAGTCCATTTCTTATTAATAGATATTAGAAAAACATTCTGAAATGATAATATAAGAACTATATATATATATATATATATATATATATATATATATAATTTTTAAATATATAGACGTAGCGCTTATGCAGCAGTGGTGTTGCCTTGTAGTTTAAATTAAACGTTATCCATTTTATAAAACTAATTAATGTGGAATAAGTATTATTTAACCAAATCTTATCTAAGCAGAAAATTAAAGTTATATAAGGGTAAATAAAATTATAAGTTATATATATATATATATATATATATATATATATATATATATATATAAGTTGTATAGCTACAATAATATAACATTGAGATAAATAAAATTTTATTCAGTTATTAAACAACCTCTGGAAAAGACGATATAATATATTCCTTATAGTTACGACAGTGATAATAGTAGGTATAACTTCAGAATGGGGAAAAGAAGAACAAAGATAATAACAAAATCATATAATATTTTAGTAATTGTATAAAATGTTCAGATCTACGTCAAGCGAGAAAAATATAATTATTTTTTACTTTTATATTTTACACTTTATGTATATCTTCTCTTGTGATATAAGTGAAATAAATGTTTTATAACTTGATTAAAGTTGATTAAGCATCTATTTACATAGATGTATTCGTTTCAGATGTAGCTTTTTTTATTTATATATTTTTAATTATATATCTCCAGTTAAAATCGATATTATTTATAAACATATATATATATATATATATATATATATATATATATATATATATATATATGATAAATTATTATTGGAAGTATAAAAAGTAATTTAAATGTGCGAAGAACTAATACATATATCTTTAAATTTTTTAAATTCAAAGATTAATGTATTTCTGAATTAGATATAAAGTTTTTTATTGAATCAAAGATATAAAATTTGAATTGATATTTGTCCATATTCGTAGATCAGTACCAACGCAAACTCTTCAATATCTCAAAGCAAGAAAAAATTGTCTTTATATGAGTAATTGAAATATAACGGCTCACCTGTTCGTAAATCTATTGTAATTATTGTAATTGTATCTAATTTATGACTGTTGCAGTACCATTGGAAAGTAAGAACAAATGAATTTCGGAAATGTGTGAACTTTATCGATTTAGAAATTTTACAGTCTACCTATACTGAGGTAAAAGGGGTATTTTTTTAAAATCTGACGCAGACTCAATACGTAGAAGATAAATTGGAATTTTACTTATTGCTGATAGGTGATTTCTGTAAAGATTTCAATGCAGGATTTTGAATAAGTTACAGAGTTTCGTTAATGTATATGATTTCGTATTTATAATTTTGACTTTATATATGTATATATATATATATATATATATATATATATATATATATATATATATGAATCAAACGTTCCTTTAGATTGTTTATAAACTTTATTTTATTTTAGTAGACAAATAGATGTATCAATTACCTAAATAATTTGGTGCTTCATCACTTTTCATTAAATTATGCTCACAATCACTATGAATTTGATAATAATTATCGAGAATATGTGAATTTCTTTTAAGATACATTCTGAAAATGGAAAAAAACATTTCGATTTAAATTATTATTCTAAAATCATAAAAATCAAATTGAGTTATTTTTTTAACATAATGAATAAATACATACTTTTTTTGAAAGCAGAAAATGCAATACCAGTTGTCAAAGAATATTTTATCGGGTCGAGAACATCTTTTCTTGCATGTTCGAGCTCCACATTCGCAGCATCTGACGCCTTCCCAAATAAAAAATGATTTTAAACAATACACACAGCAGCTATCGTCAGTCTTTAACGTAAATTTTTTCCCTTCTTCCTTCTCTTTTGATTTTTGCGAAGTATATACAATTTGTTGTCCGTCCGTTTGGCTCTTCTCTGATTTCCTAAAAAGATAATACACCTGGTTAAGTATATTTTAATGTAATATCTATAATGCAGTCTGTGAAGCAGTTCCATTCTTAAAATTATATGTTGAAATAGTTTTAACATAATATGAAATATTTAAATTCTTCATAGTATAATAGTTTAGAATCAGTTAATTTCGTAAAAAAACATGCTTAAAATTGTAAAAATGATTAAGTTTAGAACAATCGTAGAAATTACTATTTATATAATCTTACCAACAATCGCAAAAGGAAATACATGTTTCAGAAAAAGACAATTTCATTTCGTTACTCAACTAGTCTATTGAATTAAGGGACTGTCGATATCAATTTTTACAGATAGAGCAGAAAGTACTCTCTTTTAAATAATATTATACGTAAACATAACACTACTGTATATTTTAATTAATCGCAGTTTATTTAGATCTATTCTATCCTAATGCGAAACGTCTGGGAACGAGAACGCTTGTAAAATCTGATTTGCAGTATTTGTCCTAAAATTTACAAAATGATTAATTTCCTCGTAACTTTGTGACGATATAGACTAGCCCTAAGTCAAGGATATGATGAACGATAAAAATAGCAATAATGCCCGCATGGAAAGTTTTTTCAACACGAGCCTTTTTTGAGATCTTGCATATTGATTATTGATTTCAATAAGGATTCTAATGGCAGCATGAAGTGTCAACGTCACTTTTTAGGAGATATTTAACAATAAATGTGATCATATTGTTGATTTACATTTGCATAAATAAGAAGGAGAGGCTTTTACATATATGCGTGACTGATTTGGTCCGGATTAAATGGCGTGACCCTAATTCTTTCCAAAATGACTTATGTTATAAAGACATTGTACTTTCTTATTTACAATCGGCACTTCTCACTAACTATATCGGTCAAATAAATTTTTTAACGAAAATCCATTTTTATGAACCAAATTCGACAAAAAAGACTATCGTTTTACGTAGAAAAGTTCTTGACCTATATCTTCGTAAATATGTAGTTTCTTAGTTACTTGTATAACGCTAATTGAAGTGCGACTAAATTTCAAGTGCTTATATAATTTCATCTAACCTGTTTGCAATTGACTTAACTTAAGATCGTGGAATAACTAACAAACTATACGTTCGAAGGCATTGAGTCATTGGAACTGTTAATTTTTTTGGTTTGCCTGAAATGTCATTCTTTCCTCCATCGCTACTATGTAAATGGTCTGGCAGACCCGGACTCGAACTACTGCGCACTTTGTAGAGATATACAGACTCGGGGTTCTAGAAAAAGTTGCCACGTGTCAGTCAAATTTACCATTGCTGATTTCATGCGCGAGCACTCAATTCTTTTATGTAGTAACAAAATAAGCATTAACCATTAAGCAATCAAGCACCAACCATTAACATCCTTTCCCTAGGTTTTGTCGTTTAAAAATTATTCGAGCTCGACAATGCTTCGCGATCGATTAAAGGAATTAGCATTCGATAATAATTGATTAACTATTTTAAACGTTGATATTGATAGACATAGTTTAAATCGTGACAAAATATCGATATAGTGCACATTTTATTGAACAGTAGCTTCCTCGGTCTTGGATCTTCACCCGATATTCACGAGGTCCAGCCAATTCATAAGATTTATTCGAAATTGATGGCGCAGACGTCCAAGGATTGTCCTTGTGCTCTGTCGATAATCGTCGCAGAAGCTAAACGAATACGGGGAAATCGAAGGCGTTCGAAATTGAAATGGCGAATCCGACGCTGTCGTTGCAATTCGCGAAAAATTCAAACGATTCTCCGGCTTCGTATTTATCTTTCAAAATAGTTGCCTCGCATGATATTGTTCCTTGGTTAATTTTTTTTTTTTTTTTTTTTTTGCCTTTTTACGACAAGTCCACCGGTGACATTACCAAGCCGCGGTTCACTTAGTTATCGCAAAGCGTAACAATTCTCTTCCAACTTTGAATTGTAGATTATGCGGTGTCAGTACTGGCAGATCCAATGAATTTCAAAAATTTTTAGAACTTTTTACCGGGTTTTGAAAAACGTACGTTTAAACGGTAATTTAAAAACGTATAAAGTTCTCAGAAAATATCACTCGCCCCTAAAAACTGGATAGAACAGAATATGTATATGATGATGAGATCAGCAATTTGTGTTTCAAATACTTTTTAAAATGCTTTAAATTTTACTAGATAAATTTGAAAAATTATTATATTTATTGTTTTGTTGTTGTTGTTGTTGTATTTAGTAATCAGCGCCCAAAAACCATAAATATACACATTTTTAACAAAATCTTAATTATATATAATATAATCCTATAATATAATCCTAAGAAAAAAATGGTCTTTTAAAAGTTATATTTTATAAAAACCATTTACAGAGCAATCCAGGCATTACAAAAGAAATTTATTAAAATCATTTAATCGTTTATAATATATATATATGATTTGTTAAATGAAATGTAAAAAATTTTAATTAGAAATATTACATATATATATAGCTTGATATGTAAATAATTGAAACAAAATCTAAAATACCAATGAAATTTTTTTCACCTCCCCTCCCCACTTCTCCATCCAGACTGAGCCAACGCCTATAATAACGCCCCTGCTTACATGGAATTTCGGGTCAAAAGTAGAGATTTACACGAGAAAAATTATTTGAACTAATCAGAGTTATATCGTTCAGTCCCTGAACAAAATCCATTAACCATATATGTTTCAGCCTCTTCTCCTCGTAAATTCATAACTTCTACACATTACACCATAATATTTAATAACAGATTACTCGAATTAATTATGAAGAAGATCATCATTGGAAATTCTAATTTTAATTTAGATAGAATTTTGAAGAATCATTATGAGAGTATCAGTAAATTTTTTTTAATAGATTTTGGATTACGTAAATCATGCAAACCTCATCCCGATAAAAGTAGACGTTAAGTGCACTATATGCACGTATTCTAAAACACACATTTCCTTTAGCTAACAGACTTTGTAGTGTATTTAAAAAATCGTTAATTTTAAAACAATGAAGTTTAATCGTACTTTTCTTAAACGAAAAACAAGGACAACATTTTTTGAACAAAAAATGGTTTAAATTAATAATATAGAAATAAGAAACTAAGCTAAAGAATAAAAGAGCATCCAAATATAATTATAAAATAATTTATAATGATTAATTTTACCTATAACCATGATTATTATTCCATCCATTACATGAAAATTTGGCCAAGAGCATTTATTAAATACCAAAAATAATAAAGCCGTAGAAAAATGTTAAGTTAAAAAAAAAGTTAGTCATTTCTCGCTCCTCTCGCCGATCGTTGATTATTTTATATATATATATATGTATATCTATATGTGTGTGTATATATGTGTGTGTGTATACACATATATATTAATCCTCCCTATCGAAGAAGATCGCCGCCGAGCGGACCCCCGGGCTCTCGTCCTCTCTCTCGGATTCTGCAGTGACGACTTTTACGATCATGACTTCGATGGTCACCAGCAAAAATATAACCATAAACGTTGCCATGTTGTATTTCTCTTGGCCGGGCACGACTCTGTCGCTTTCCACTAGCAGCGAGGACAATAACGACGTTATGAAAATCATCATGTTTTCTCCGTTACTTATTTTTCTTGTCTTCTTTTTTATTTTTTTTTTTCTTCTTTTTTCTTTGGGTCGACGTTTGTAAAGGCGAATACAAGATTTACGACCTCTGTTTCGAAAATTCTTTTCGATGCGTTACGTAAAACCTACTCTAGATTCTCATATCGTCTCTGTTCAGAATCACAAGGATCCAAATCATTTTAACATTATATAAACCATCTTCATTCACGCACTATTTATATCTGTGTATGATACTTTCACTGGTTGATTAATATCGCTCGGGTCACGTTTAATGGACGAATTTGGATGATAAAATGTATTACAGTTTATTTCCTGGATTAACTGCCACTCGATTGATTCAATATATAAATATATATATATGTATATAATGAAGAATATGGAACAAAGAATACACCGTTGCCGAGCCCATGTGTATAAAAATTC
>JACCIC010000012.1:385000-685000 GCA_018907035.1 Sycobia sp. Sy_11 | reverse complement strand
TTACATCTCAGTTTTTCCATTAAATAAAATGAATTAATGAATAAATGTAAGATTTAACAATGTCCTTAGACCGACTCGTATGCTTATAATCACTTTTTCATTCAGCCTGCAGTAGTAACGATTCCAAAAAAAAAGAAAAGCTAGACAAAAAGATGTTTCCTTAAAGTTGAATGGGTAACAGATTAGTATATCTATAGCAATAATAATGTACTAAAACATTTTATTATTATTTTGAAGCATGAAAAATAAATTTTGAATAATGAAAAATATTTCTCATTATTTCACTTAGTTTCCCGTATCATTTTTGTAAAACTAAAAATCCTATATATGAAGTTTAAATTATTTATTAAAACTTAATGGATGAGATTAAAGCTCTCTCGTACATTTGACCACAGCATAATGGTCTTGGCAAAATATTCGTCTACGTCGGCTCATGCACACACGTAACAGATTTTATATAATGATCATGTAATGTCTATAATAATGTTATAGCATTCGCGTATATGTAACTTTACATTATATGTAAGAGAGTTCACCTATACTTTGAAAACCTGTTCCAAATTATTTCGTCCTGTATAAAATCTGTACAATTTGTGCGTTAGTCCAAACAATATTAATTAAATAGAAAGACGAAAGCATATTAAATTTTTACAAAATCCGCCGTAAACTATTCAACATGAATGTTATTTGTATATATATAGAAATACACTTATAAAAAATGATTTTTTTTTATTCTGTCAATTAAATGTACTTACGGAATTTGAAAATTACAATTGCGCTTACGATTGACTGTTGTAGATTAAACTAACAAATATTTTTTTCGCTCTTACAGTCTTTATGAAATAATATAATTGTAATTATTGGGTGTACAAATAAGTTTCCGCCGTTTTTTTTATAAAGACATAAGAATTTATTGTAAAAAAAAGTATAAATAATGTCATTCAAAATATTGCCCATCACTTTTTACTACTTTTGACCATCTTTCGGGCAGCAAGTGGATACCTCGTCTAAAAAATTGCTCATCTTTTGAGGCGATCCACAAATCGACCCATTTCTTCAATTCCTCGTTGGAAGTGAAGTGCTGCTCAGCCAGACCATGAGTCATCGACCGGAATAGGTGGTAGTCTGAAGGAGCAATGTCTGGTGAATACGGCGGGTGGAGCAGGACGTCCCAATTTAGTGCTTCTAACGTTTCCTGAACAATTTTTGCAACATGTGACAATCATCTAAAAACGAAATATCGTGCCTTTTGGCATATTGTGGACGTTTCATCTTCAATGCTCGGCTCAATTGCATCAACTGTTGTTGGTAACGTTCCCCGGTGACGGTTTGATTGTGTTGGAGTAGTTTGTAATAGATTACTCCAAGCTGATCCCACCAAATGCACAGCATCAGATTCTTGCCATGAATATTTGGCTTTGCCATCGAAGTAGGAGCATGCCCGGGCTTACCCCATGACTTCCTATGCTTTGGGTTGTCGTAGTGAATCCACATTTCGTCCCCCGTCACGATTCGATGTAGAAATCCTTTGCGATTTTTCCTTTTGAGCAATTGTTCGCAAGCGAATAAGTGACATTCGACCTCTAAGCTTCAGTTCGTAAGGAACCCAATTTTCTTGCTTTTGGACCATACCCAGGGTTTTCAGACTTTATGAAATAGCTTACTGAATCACTCTGAACTCTTGTGCAAGTTCTTTTTGCGTTTGGCATGGATCTTCCTCCAGTAAAGCTTTCAATTTTGTGTCACCATACACTTTGGGCCTTCCACTGCGTGTTTTGTCCTCCACGTCAAAATCGCCACTTTTAAATTTTTGGAACGACTCCCAACAACTTCTCTCACTTAAATTAACCCGTGCAGAAATATACTCGGTATATCCCTAGTTCGGGCTAGATCCTAGTCAGTATTACTGACGATTTCCTCATGTGGGTAATACTCGCCAGATCCGAGTTAGATTTCCCTACGATCATCTAATAATCGTCATATATTAATTATTACTTTCTCGAATTTATTCAGATTTCCTTATCTTTCATTGATGTTAGAAAGAAATACGTGTTTTCACTAGTCAAAATTTTACAAGTAGAAAACTTAAGGAAATTATCAGGCTTTCTATCTTGGATCTAGTCAGATTTCCTTAACTTCTCCCTATTTTGGAAAGAATAGCGTTTTTCTAGGCGGAATCTGCCAAGTAGCAGAATTCAGGAAATGGTTAGGTTTTCTGTTTTGATTCTAGTTAGATTTCCTCAACTTTTTCTAATATTGGAAAGAACGATGTCTTTTCTAGTCGAGACCTTATGAGTACGACAATTAGATATTATTTATATATATATATAAGTGTGTGTGTGTTATATATATATATATATATATATATATATATATATATATATATATATAGTATATAAACACCCGCAGATCTTTCCAACATGGGAAAGAATTTAAAAAATTGATTTCCTATGTATGTTTTATCTTGTGTTTATAAAATTATTATATTATCTTAATTGCTGTACGGGCATATGCAAAATATAATATAGTAATCCCATATTGCGTTTTAGCATAGTGCATAATGCGTTAGCTTGCGAATCGTAGATCGTGGGTTCGATACTCAGCTGAGGTCGGAATTTTTTTCATCGAATAAAATATTATATGTTCAGCAGAGGTGTTAACATTAAAATTGACAATAATTAATGTATAAAAAATATATTAATAATTATTAATTGTTATTGTAAATCGTAATACGTAATAGTCATATAGAAAATAATTTATGAATGCTAATTAAATGGTATGCGTCATCTAAATACGTAAATATATTTTTTTTATTTTGAATAAATAAATATTAAAGAGTCTAAAAATTATTCACTTGATCGAGGAAACAAAATTAGGATATTTTATGAATCGTCTTAATTTCTAGATTTTCTGACTAGATTTTGTCTAGTTTCTAGCTTGGTAGACCTACCAAAATCTAAGCTCATTCCCTATTAAAAATGCTATTAATAAATCAGAACTAGGATCAGACTAGATTTCCCTTCTGGGTCCGAACATTTGATAAGGAAATCTCACCTGATACTAGTTAGATTCGAGAATAAATTTCTACACGGGAACATCACCATATGCTTCTAGGAGTAGCCGATGTGCTTCAGTTACAGATTGCTTTAAATGAAAGAAGTAAATTAACAATTCCTGCAAATGACGTTACTTGGCTCAAAACTTAACATCTTAACACGATAAAAACTAAGTGATGCTAGCAAAAAGTCAGAGGTATTAAAAGGTTATACTGTTTCCAGATGTCAAAATATATTATACGACTTTTTACAGCTGACAATTTCGATGTAATCTTATCGGTGGCGCCATCTTTTCAAAACGGCAGAAACTTATTTGTACAGCTAATATAATGACAGCACCCCAACCACTAAATTTACCGAATCGATATATCTGCTGCGGCCAGAGTTTGTATGAATTTTATAAAGACAGTGAGATCTGATAAACATATTTATTAGTTCAGTGAAGTTCACATGAAATGAACAATTTATATACAAAATAAAAGGGAAAAACTACGATTTTACGACTCTGATTTTCTAGATTCTTCATTCGAAAAAATATTATTTGTATTAGCGGAAATAACAAAAATCCTGTTCAAAGGTTGATAATATAAATAAGCTACTTATAAAGATATGAAACTCAAGCAGCTTATAATATTAAATCAATACTTGTCTTTTACTATTATTAAACATTTATATTTTAAGAATTATAAAGACACGTATAGATGTAGTCGAAATTACGGATTTTTAGTAGTTTTATATAATATTTTTTTAAGGCTAAAATGAACAGTGAATCGATCTATTATCGATCGCACCAATAAACCGTACTATTTTAAATTATTCAAATCTAATAAGAGAACAACAGACAATACATCAGAATAACGCAGATAAACATAAATAGAATTTATGATATTAATTTAATTTTGCAGTTAAACATAACGCGCGTCTTTATTTTCAAATGACAAATTTATTTCGTTCCTAAAACTATATATATAGTTTTTTCGATGTTGAACTATCTCAGAATAAAGTAGCAGTAAGTATGAGAAAAATTCTGTAATTCGCATGTACTATATGAACGTCTTTGAAGTAAAATTTTTCTTTTTTTTTCATCATTTCAAAGTTCTGGAAATTTTCATTGCATTATTTCTAGCATCGCTGTCTATAAAATGCCAATGCAAAGCAGTAGTAGAATAAATAAAAAAAAAAAGAAAAAAAAAGAAATTTTTCGAAATAAAGTGTATCGAATGAATTGAAATCGCATCAGCCTCGTACCGTGCGCATGTATGCAGTAATAAATCATTTGAATGATGAATAATTTATACGTCGCGGTCACAATCAAAAAATGCCAAATTATATACGCACCTGTCGTATAATCTATAAATATATCTTGTATTTAGTTCCTGGTCTAAATATTTGAACTAAAATAAGATCCGAGATAAAATTGATAATATCTGATAATATATAATAATAAAATTAAAGATCCTCTTTTTCTAAATGTCTTATAAATATGTAATATTATTTATTTAATCATTTTCTGTTTTCTGTAATAAAAGTGTATTGAAGTGTTTATATGAATATGAAACTGCAAAATGTAATCCAGTGTTACTTTTGCAATTAGTAGAAATATCTCTTTACTAAAATTTTTGTTCATCTAAATGATTACAATGAAAGTACAATGTGTAATTACTTAAAAATTGAGGAAATTTTTTTTGATCAAGGAAGAAATATTTTTAAGGTCGTTATCGAACCTTGCAGTAAAATTTTAATAAGTTAGATTTCAATATATTTGAATAAGTTCGAAAAAATTTAATTAAGAGAACGTCGCAAATCCCGTTTAACAAAAAAAAAAGAAAACTTATAATCAATTTAAGTTTGAAAAATATCCCTATACGTATAATATATGACTAAAATATGTTGTATTCCAACACAATATTAGAAATCTAATATTCAGGTATCGTAAGATTTTGCCAAGAAGGCTGATTTCATCTCTTAAAAATATTGCTTTGCCCGATAAAAAGAAACGTATATCTCTCTTTTTTTTTAAGTACTTGAAATGATTTTTAAGTATACTTTACTATATATTACGATTACATTCAAATGAGCCTGCAGCATGTGGGATACTTTTCTTGTTGGGTCTTTTTATAATTAATTTTTAATTACAAGTGTAATTAACTCCAAGGTAATGATCTAAAAGTAATTGAAACATTTCAAATTTCGTGAGAACCCTTCTTTTAACGAGAATTGATGTTTTGTGAAAAATAATATATTCACCTAAAATTACTAAACTCAGTATCCTTGTAATTTTATTTTTGGAAACAAAGTCAATTTTTTTTATATCGCTTTATTATTATAGTTATCTGTTTACCAATTAACAAAAAAAATTATAAACCTAATATTGTAAAATAAGAAGATACTTTTTTATTATAGTTGTAATAGTTAGCGAATGTATTCAATGATATCAAAATATATGTAAAAATATATGTAATCAATATTTATTCCAAAAGCATTTCTTCTCATATGTTAGACGATGCAACTAATGCGAAATTCAGTCTTATTAAATTTTCGATTTCAATTTTAAATCCATAGTACTATTTTATATTTTACTATAGCGGGAATAGGCTAAGTGCCTGATTTAATTTTTAAAAAAATTTATAAATCGATCGATTTTTTCAAAGATATGTTTAAATATTAATTTATCCGCATTTTTATATAAATATATCGTATAAATGTATGCGAAATCAATGATTACTGCGACGCACTATATAATTGGATTTTTTAAGTAAGTTTATAATCGAATATATCAAGACATTCTTATTAATTCATTGAAAGATTATATGTTTCATTTTAATTACCAATTGAATTTCGATTAATTGGCTATTAATGTTACGTTAACATAAATCGCATTGATTACGTTCACTCCCACTCCCAATAACACTTTTTATACACGCAGCACGAAAAACATTCGAAACTGATTATAAAAGCTCTTATAAAACCGATCGAACTCTCCATTGTGTCTCAGTTCGATTCTGTCCTCAAGATGCTCGCTTCGTATGTATAATGACTTTTAGATTTGATACGGATTGTGAACGTTTCGGTGCGAATGAGAAGTGCGCGTAATGCGTTTTACGATTATCGCCGAAACAGAGATCATCTATAGCGGGACGCATTTTATATATTATACAATATATTGAATTATTGAATTTTTCGAAGAGCTTCTCCAATGATTTGTGTTAAATTTCTAACGACGCTATTTCGTGGATTAATAAGTTTGTTTATATATATATATATAGATCTAAATGATTTCATATCTGAAAGTAGTGCGCGAAAGCTATTTGTTTGAGTAGTGTGTAAAAGTTACATAACTCGAGATAAGTGAGTTAAACTCATCCCGCAGAGTTATCAATAATGTATCCAATAGCCGCGATATTATAAATCAACACAGACTTTTCGCGCCCATTGACAATTTCGGAGCATAAAATTTGTCCCTTCATCGCGGCTGGCACGTCGCAATTTTTGTTTCTGCTGCTGCTGTTGTTGTTATTGTTATTGTTGTTGTTTGTTGTCGGCTGTCGGCTGTTATCCAGCCGAGATAACAATAAGAGCGCATAAGAGACGTATAGCTCGCCGATCGCAAACCGAACGACAATTTATATATATATATATATATATATATATATATATATATATATATATACATATACCCGTGCACGCGATGAACATTAGAACGGCGAAGAGCGCCGCACGAAGTGATAATCTGGCGTTTTTTTTCTTCGAGCGCTTTTCACCGCGCTGGCGCGCAAAAATATGTGCAAGCCTCTCCTGCTCCCCCCGTACCGTTCTTATCTCATTTGATCCGTAAGCCGCGTAATCGATATATATATACATATATATATATATACATATATATATCCTTGCAAGTAAAATTACGAAGCGAGACCGAAGCGCGCACGATAGACGCGGATAGCGAGCCGTTTCGTTTGAGGGCATGCTATGCGGTGCTGCGATTCGGCGCCGAGTTGACCCTCATCATGACGTCTATAGCCATTTCCGTAAGTAATTTTTCTCGCACACGCGCAATTATTACAGATGTCGGAATCGACACGCTTTGGCCGTATTGAAAGATTCGAATCCGTAACGACAAAAAGAGAGAGAGAGAGAGAGAGAGAGTGTCGCTTTGTAAAATGATGCTAATCTTTCTAAATTCTGTGGGCTGTCAAGGATTCGTGATACGTCAAGCGAATCGTCCGATTTTCCGGATTTTTTAAAAAATTTACGCTTACGGAATGGGGAATTAAAAATTGTTATTACGATTAACATACATGCATGTACAGAACATACATCAAAGATATAATAAAACTATTATCATTAGGAGCTTCAAATATTTATCAAAATGTTTTTTAACGTACAAAATAATATATTAATTAATTTATTACTCTTCTAACACATTAAATATATCACATTTAAATTTTTTGAAATGTTTCAATATTTATATGCTACCTAATATCCGCTCCATTCGTACTCTATACACTCTAAATATTGCACCGATCTGAATATTCAGGTTCGTGATGATTTTTTACTCGACGCGACTCGAATTCTCATTCGGTTTTTTTTTTTAAACTGAAAACTTTATGGCCTCGTAGCTATTGCCAATGTTTATGCCTTGGTTTTTTTTCCACAACCGCGGGTATATCAGCACATGTATACACGTGCGTGCGTCAGTCCTCAAGCACGTGCACCTGTATTATAAGCTCCGCTTAAACGATTGACTCATTTTAATATTGAAAAAGGTTAATATTCTTTGCATATTTTTTATGGCACTTTATACATGTATATATATATATATATATATATATATATATATATATATATATATATTAGATACAAGACAATTTTCAAAAATATTTATATTTAACTGTAAATTTAATACTTAGTATTTTATCTGATTATACGAACAGCGCAATAAGTTTTCTTTTTGTGCACTTAATAATCTTAACAAAAAAAATGATTGAAAGCAACATTAAATTATAATAAATACTTTTCTCAGTACCACTTCTAAATTTTATTGGTTTATCAAATTTTATCATGGTTTTTTTTAGATTTGCGCTACTTATATACATGTTAAGGATAAAAATTAATTTTAGACGTACAGTAAATAAAATTTTTTTTAATTAATTTTTTTAATTTCAGTTTTTAAAAAATAGCATCCTTTAATATGAATTAGAAATTCTAAATGTTTTGAAATTATTATATTTTTTTATGCTTGTCAACTAATTTTGAAATGTTGAAATATTTTTGTATTTAAAATAAAATTGTCTTATTCGAATTCTGACATAACATTTTGACATTTATATTTTCTGTTCTGCTATTATGAAAGGGCTATTATTTCATGATATTTTTGGCTAAATATCCCAAAGAGTTGAATACATAATTCACGTTTTTACGAATAAATTAATAACGATATTTTTTCTATTTATAAGTCAACTATTTTTTTTATTTAAAAGTTTAATCTTTATTAAAAATTTGAAGAATAATAAAATCTCTCTTGCTTTTGTGATTTAAACTCTTAAGAATTTCATAATAGAGAATAAATTGTTTAATCATGAAATATAATGTTTCGTATATTTCAGTTTTTTTTACGATCCAAGATGTAAAATATATTTTACATTACGAATGATTTTGATTTTTCAATTACACAATTTTTTTAATTACTCATAAATAATAATTGTAATAAAAAGTTTTTTTTTTAAAAAATAAAATTTTTCTCTACACTAATAATTTTAGTTCTCAAATCTGAGAAATAATAATAATAAATTAATAAGAAAAATAAATAACGAGAACATGCACAATTTGCCAGAAATTTATTACAATATAAATTCAGTGTTCAGGAAATTCAAGATTTCCGGATTCTCCTCGCGAAAACGAATCGTTAGGCAAACGAATTGAAAAAGGAACGGTCCCAATCGAAAACTCAAAGTAATGGCAAAGGGATCGCTGGAAGTTCGGCTGAATTCGCGGATCTTTATCCCGAGCGACATTTGCATTCCGCGCGATTGATATACGCGCAAAAAAAAAAAAAAAAAAAAAGAAAAGAAAAAAGAAAACAATACCGAACCCGAAGAGCCTCTGGCAAAATCCCCACTACGAATACTTCCGCAATACATAAATATATGTATATACATATATACGTGATCCGAGACGCATACGCGGAACATTCCTCGGAGCTTCGGAGCGCATTGTGTGTATACAGAAGAATATCGTCGCAGACCGCGAGGGACTCTCGTTAACGTTAGCGTACGCGCGTCGCCGCTCTCGCTCGCGCGCGCGCACACCGCCTTTATCTCCGATTTACCTTGGACTGTCAGTCCGCGTCTCGCGGCAGCTTCGACCGGCCGACCAGGGTGTCGATACGTCGTTTCGCCGCGCGCCTCTTCCCGAGGACGGGCTTTACGCAACCTCGCCGGCACCGGGACCCGGAGCAATTGCGACTGCTGTCCGGGCGCTGCTCGGCGATCGGCAGTATGAAGCCCAATAATCAGGGAGCTCGGCCAAAGGTTAGTGGAGTAAAAGTAAAGTGTGCCGCTTACTTGTCGATTGGCGATCGAACGTTGGGCTCGGCATAGTATCAATCGGCAAGGAACAATTGCCGCAAATGGCTGAGAATCCTTGATGACCGTGCGCTCCGTTATGTCGATGCCTCGATTCAATGGGACGTATCTACGTCGCTGATTAATTGCAGATGTTTAAAGAAATTTAAAAAAAAAAACAAAAAAAAAAAAAAAAAAATCCTTTAACCATAAATGAACTCAAGTATAAAAACCATACGCATGAATATGGCAAAAATACGCCTCCGACTTTCACGCGATAAGTTTCGTAGGTATTAAAGAAACTGCGCCTGCGCTTCCATTTTCACTTTAATGCGCGTCAATATAGTGATATCTTAAGTAAAGAAGAGAAAAAATGACATCACATTCCTCTTCGAGAAAATCACACGCATCGCTAATTTCATAAATTAGCGGTACGTCCCTAACGAAACTAATTAAAAAATTCTCGGTTGCATTTGACTTACATCGTCGTTCGCCGCTCGTTATCTGTTAAGCATCAATGAAAACTTACGGGGGGGGGGGGAAGGGAAAACAATTAAAAAAAATGTCTTATTCGTCTTTACAAAAAATACAAAGTTGCGAGTTATCCTTACTTTTGTTTCAAAATTTTATTGATTTAAAGTAAGGCTCCTTGCTCGGTATTAGCGAGTCTGCTTATCTAGAATTAATGTTTTATTTACCAATTTGTATTTAAAACGTTGGATTATTTTCTTAATAATATTTTGTGTATCTAGTGTTAAATTATATGTACATTTATTTAATTAAATGGAAGTCACAGAGCATTTTTTTAAATTATTAACTGAAATTATTTACTGTTCTGAAATGGAATTATATCATTTAAAATTACATTTATTTTGATTTTCACTTTCAACTTTATACGTTTATCTTCATACTTGGCGCATTCCATTAGTATCTGTTTTACATACAGTCTCGTTTCGCAAGAGCTGCATTCGGATTAGACACATAAACGGATAGTTTACGTTGCTGAAAGCGTGAATTTTTAGATTTGTTTTTTCTTCAATATCATCCTCATTCCTTCCTTATTGCACCAATAATAATTATAAACTAATATTCGCTGTATTAGGGATATTTGATGGAATTGATTAATTAAATCAATATATTTTAATATCTTTTAAATTTAAGCCAATAATACGGGATTCATATAGTTCTATTTGATTTTATTAATTGATAATTTAGGTCAGCTGTAATTATATTTTCCTGGATTACAACTTTCGTGTTAATTTCGTAAGGTAGTGCATTATCTATGAATAATTTTTTTCTCATTTGCTACGTATTTGTTAATTCTAGAATAATATTTTTAACAGTATCTTTAATTATCCAAGGGAAAAATTGTAGTATGAACTTTTTATTATTACATAACCGTTTAAACCAATATTTACGATTAGTTTTACGTTGACAACTAGTGTTCAGATATGCTTGTCATTTGTATATAACTAGTACTTATTATATATAAACTATATAACTAGTACTTTACAATATTAGTAATTATTATTTTTATTAAATTATTGTCTTTTACCGTGTCTTAAGGGGGTCACCTTTAAATTGGAAAATTAAAAAAAATCATTTGAAATATGTCATATATAGTACGAGTATATATAATTATTCTTTCTACAATAAGTAGAGAACATCAGCTATTATTTAAACAGATTAAGACCTAGTTCAGTCCAAATTATTTGAAGATATAATAGGAAGTCCATACAATTCACTGAATGTAGAATTCCAATGAAACCAGTTGATCAAATCAGTTGAAATTTGAGGATAGATAAACCCATCCAATTATAGGTTATAGCGTCTACTTATTGTAAAAAAGAGAAGTTTTGTATATAATATTTATAATATATTTTAAATTCTTCTTGTTATTTTGTAATTTAAAGGTGGTGTGTTTCTTAGAGTTGTTGTATATTGCAGGGCTAATATTATAGAAAATGCGCTAATAATGAGCTTCATGCTATCCTTCAACGTAAGCACATCTTTGTCAAGATAAGAATTTTTTATAGAATCATAACTTATACTAACTCAACTTTTATTTATACTAAGACTGTATCCTATACTACTATAGAATTCCTGGTTTGATTTCCACTTGTTGGCGATTAATATTTTAATGATATTCATGCGAGGAAGATATTGCACTATAAAATCTAAATGCTCATTTCATGTACGCTTACGCCCAAACAGGATGTCTAACATTTAAATTGATCAATTACTTAAAATTTTTTTTATTTATCTCTAGTTTATTCTAGTATAGATGGTATATAGCTAGTAAATATAGTACAATGAATTGGTGGACTAATACAATTTATTTATTTTTTTTTTATGTTATTTAACGTCGCTCTATTAATGCTTCCAAATACCGGTGCTAATCAGCGATGGAGGTCTACGATGCGTTTGTAAACAAAGCACATGTAAATTATTACAGCGGTGCCTGTGTCAATCGGCCGAGACCGATACTAGTCCTTCGCTCTGGCGATCGAGCCATCATAGGCCTCATGCAATTTATTATATTATTAATACTAATTAAAAATAAAATGACATAATTCATATTCATGAAATAATACTGATTAGAAAACGTGCCCCTTATTTTAACTTATATTGCTCTATTGCGGAGGAAGTTAATTATGAATTCGCACACATTCCATGTAATTTTATATTTAAGCAAAGATTCCATAACCTTCCTTCACGATTACTTGTCACGTACACCTTTACTCTTACTGTATCATATAGTTGTAATACATATACAAACTTAAAAATAAGAATTATCGTGTGGAATTATTCAAATACGTAGAAATTTAAATCGATCACAACTGAACGCAAATTACATAGATAAAACTTAATACCTTTACGATGGTTGGTGGCTAATACTTGTAGTATCTTTAATTACGCAAATGTGAATGTTTCATCCAATACTATCAGCGTGCAAATACCAGTAAAGCAATAATAGCCCCTCCTTAGACGTCTAACGCGGAGATATTTTCGAGTCTACGTAATTGTTTAAAAATTCGTCGTATTGAGTGCTTTACATATGTATCGTCTGTTTTGGGTCGGTGTTTCGCGTTTTTCGGGTTGGTGATTTGACCGCTAGGCAGCAATTTTTAGTATTTTTTCCTACATACAAAAATTACTTTTTACCGAGATCGATAAATAAATTATAGAAAGCAAAGGAACGCCCTTGAAATATTTTGCTTTCAACTTCCAACAGAACACAGTATCATTCGTCTATATACATTTAATACTTTTTTAGGAGTTTTGACGCCTGTTGCCAAATCGTCGTTCTAGTGCATAGGCCTTTTGTGTACATGAGTTCCTTTTTGAAGGAATGGTATTCCAGCTGCTCTTAGAATATTATTAAGGAATGTATCTTATAAGGTATTGGCGTTTTTATATTCTGCAAAGATTATCAAGTTTTAAAATAGGTTCTGTATTTTAGTTGAATTCTTCCGTCCTATATTTAATAACTTTTTTAAATTATAAAATTTCATCAGATCCGGTAATTTCAGTCTTATTCAGGGAAGTTCAGGTAGTTTCAGATAAATTCAAGAAGATTTGGTAAAGGTTCAAATAAGTTCAGATATGTTCAGTGGGTTAGACCTATTTAATAAGTTCAGGCAAATTCAATCAAATTCAGACAGATGAAGACAGGCTCAATTATGTTCAGGCAATTGTTTCAACTAAGCCCAGGAAAGGTTAGTACCATTTAGGCAGATTAAATGAGGTTCAGATACATTCGAGTAGGCTTATTTTGATGCAGACATGTTCAGAAAAGTTCCAGCACGATCACACTGTTTTAGGCAATTTTGTCCAGTTCAGGTAGTTTCAGTCAATTTTAGTCCAATTCAGTTCAGGTGGACTGATATATTTTCAGGATTATTCAGGTAAGTTTAGTCTCAATCAGGACGGTTTAGTAAAATTCAGACAGATCAAAACAATTTTAGGCAACCTCAAATTCAGTGTTGTTCTGACCAGTTCAAGTAGATTTAGACAATTCAAGCTATGGTTATTCAAGTACATTGAGGCATCTAAGTCAAGTTTAAGTAGATTCAGACAATTCCAGTAATCAACAATTCCGGTAATTCATCATTAGTTCATCATTCTGACTGATATCAAGTTATCGGTACGTTGGTGATTCAACGGTTTCAGACATTGCAGGATATTAGCAATATGATTAGTTCGAGATTAGATCAAGTCAAGCTGATTCAAAGTGTAGGCTGATCAGGCCGTTGATAACGAAAGACTATCAATTAATTTAATTCAAATACTCTTGCGAAAAATTAGCACGAATCAATGCTCATTTTTATTTTTTGGCAATTTTAAAAAATTACCCATATTTAGGGGTTAGGAGGTCACTAAAATTAAAAATTAAAAATTAAAATCAATTAATATAAAAATTATTCTCAATTTGATAGTTTTGCCTAGTGAATCTATAGGGCGATCCTCCTTTCTTCCAAAATGAAGTTTTTATTCTTTCTTTAATTGGTTATAAATAATTATAAATATTATCAATGAGCCTCTCAATATTCTAAGAAAGGGAATTTATTTCAAGAAACGTAGATATCACTTTAAAAATACTAAGAAAAAATGTCAAGATAATTCAAATCATTGGAAATCTAAAATCACTCTTTATAATTGCGTTTTAATAAAAAGAACATTTCCAAAACGCAGGATAAAAACATGTTATTACTGGAAAAATTGGAACAAATCTTTATTATTCTTAGCTATTTAAACATTCTGAAAATGCGTGATTTGTTAAAATTCTTAAAAAATAGACAACAATTCTCAACTCAATTTTTCACAACAAGTAAGGTAACATCGAATACATAATTATATATCTTTTCTTTACCTACACTGCGAACTCTGAATAAAGAAACGATATTTCCGGTCACTCTTAATTTAGTTTTGTATTAAACAAGAATCTTTGTTTTGCATTAAATGAAAATTGCGATTTTACAAGGTCAATTTGTTTTTACATCGAAGGAATGAAATAAAAGGATTTTGTAAAAATTAATATTTATTCAGAAATTGAATACTTTGAACTTGGAATTTCCATCGAAGGGCTGTGTTTTGTAAATTGGTTTGTATTTTATACTTCTGTATTTTCTTTGTAAATTGGTTTCAAATGAAGGTAGTAAAGAACGTTGCTTTGGATTTGATGCTTGGAAAAATTATAAAAGAATTAAAGAAAAAGAAAAGGAACATGGATATAAGGAGTGTTTATCAATATACAGTGAAAGAACAAACAATGGAGGTTATATTGATTATAATTTAGTTTAAGAATTTGAAAACAAACGTCATGAATGGAAAGAGTTATTACTTCGTTTCTTTAAAGTTATTAAATTTATTGGATCTAGAGATATTGTTTTTCGAGGATCAAATTAAATGTTAAGATTCTATAAAAATCATTTAGTTGATAGCAATACTTTCAAATAAAGTATTTTCATAGATAATAATGATAATAATAGACGAATTAAAAAAGAATAAATAACGTTCAATAATTGTAGACTGAACATGTGATAGATCTCACATGGATCAGTTTAGGTTTATAAAACGTTAGATAAATAAAATTTATTCCGGTAGATTAGCACACCGATAAATATTTAGCAGATACTAGAATATTGCTTTTAGCATAAGATAGCGTAACTTATAATGATTCGGGTCAGTCGTAGGACAATGCTGTAAATCATGAGAGGTATATTTATTCCAGTTAATCTTAATTCGGCAATGCTACTAATATAAATTAGTATTTTACAATAGACAAACGTAAATCGTGTACTTGTAATAGGTTCAAATTTGAAATATAAGTATACCGTTATATTCTTAGGATGCGGATCATCCAGGAACGCAAACATTTCTGAGCCGAGTCCATCGGCCCGGAGAAAAGTTCGCATTTCTTCTTCTTCTTCCCGTGGGCTTACGAGTCCATGCTCCGGGCGGCCTAGCAAGTGCGAATCGCCCTCTACCAAGAACGCAATTGCAATTCGTTTCGCGGCAAATTATTACGAGCGGTGATCCCACTTACATTCCCGCAAGCGATAAACATGACATATAATTATTACATTCACTAAATATACATTATTTCGATGCATTAGCTGACCAAAAAGCATGTTTATAAATTCGTAATTATAATACCAAATAAAGTAATAATTTTCTTACAATTCGTATTTTCGCAGAGTCACACACTTTGTTTACGTTTCGTAATATATTATAATAACTTACTGTATAATTTAGCATAAATATTTTATCGGCTTTACTAGCTCGCTACAATCCTCTCACTTAATTTAATTACAAATCAATTTATATTAAACGTATTCATAGGCTTTATAAGAACACCGATCGACCGTAATTATGATCTTCAATGTAATCAATAAATAATACGTTAAAGTTTCGCCAATAAACGCGGATTTAGTTTTCAAATAATTGTCCTCAATTTTCATTCTTCACAATTTATGCATTACGCATATTTAAGGAGTAAATTAAACATTTTCCTGTTAACATAAATTTTTATCCAAATATACAATGCTAATTCTTGGAATTTTTCCTCCAATACATACATCAGAACAAAATGTATGAACTACAGATTTCAATGACTGAACTGTTAATAGTCGTAATACACTCACAATAATATAAAATATAATTTAGAAGGAGGCCAGTATCCGTTCGTCAAAATCAACAAACGTACCTCGAGTGACAACAGCAAAATTTACAAAACTGATAATTTAAATTCCACTTATACCTTTATAAGAATAAAAAGTGTTTTCCATTTACTTCGAAGTAAGGATGAGATGGAGTGACAAATTTTATTAAATGTTTTACCCGTGCTTGAATAAAATATTCATTAAATTAAATCGATGACAGAAACATAACATATTTTTTACAAACTCGAACAATCTAATTTTTATATTTGGCATGTATTTTGAGTTAGGTGTGCTATTTTCGAGGTATTCAGAAAAAATAGCTTTTTTCGAGTCAACTTGAGAGGCGGTTTGTACCTCGTAAAATTATTTGGGACAGACAAAAAGGATATAACTTATTTATTTTATAACCGATCTATTTTTATTCTTAACTTACGGTACAGCTTACGCTTATTTCGGCGAGTTGTAATTTCAGTTATTTGGAGAATATAGTTAAAACCAAAAAATCATTTAAACATCTTACGATCGCTGTCAACGGTTTAAAAAACAATTACTTTTCCTGCTTGCCTCGAGATCTATTAGTTATAACGTCCGTTCAAAACGTTTTAAATATTACAAAGTATCGTTCTAACTGCAGAGGCGAGAATTTAGACACTTATATTGTAACAAAAAAAGACTATAACTCAAATAAGCCAATTACGGTCCAAAACATATACCGCTGATGGGAGCAGTGCAATGCAGGAGTGCGTGGATCTGGAAAAGCAATGATTTGAAAACTGAAGTCAGAAGCTATCTTTTGCTCTGGACAAAGTTATATGACTGAGGTCTATGTGCACAGAAAATCTTATTACGCTAACACGTGCGCATACATGCGACGAATTTCCAACTCTGTTTTGAACTTTACTTCCACTATGATCAGAGACTGGATAGATAGCTTCTGATTTCATTTTCCATTCTTTGCTTCCTTGCTTCTCCTGATCCACGCTCTCGCGTATTACATTGCTTCCTCTAATCGTATACGCCCTAATATTACAACCATTTGCAAGCTGTTAAGCAGACTTTAGAATATATAAAATTAGGTTTTAAGCAGCCGTTTAGTAACATTGCATAGAATATTAATTCTTTAGCATAAGAAAAAATTTCCATTGCCCGTATTAATAGGATATTCTTTGTCATTGGGAGATTCTCGCTTTTCCCAAATTAGCTAATTATATCTCAATGAATTAATTATTTCTCGCCTATCTGATCCATTACAAAAAAAAATTGATCAACCATTTGTTTTATAATTTAAACTTCGTTCTTTCAGATAACCAGACAACATACAGATACCATATTTTTTTAAAAACGCACTTTTCTATTGATAAATTTTCTGTTAATATGAAAAAATACAACTTTTAACTGTCATTTTTACTTATAATTATTTTATAATTTAAGTAAACAGGGACCCCATTATATAAATTTTAATATTTTAATATATTAAAATATTAGAATTAAATTAATTAAATATTAAATATTAAATATTAAAATTAAATTAAACTAATATTAAATTATTATTGTTGATCTCAGAAAGTACGAAAAATTTTAAAAAACATTTCAACGAGAAGTTGTAGACATTATTAAAATACATATTTTTTTTACTCTAACATATTAATTTTTTGCCCATTTTCCCAGATAAGTCAGAACCGTCGTTTTCACGGTTTTCAATGTAAAAATTCAATTTTAGCTAAAAGCTACTGGCGCGATATTCAAGCCAATATTTTGATACTATTATGATTCGAGAATACTTCGACAGCAGCAGACGAAAAAACATGGGTATTGAAATTTTTCTGACAATCGGGGGTAAGTACTTTTCGGAAGTACAACCACCAATCTCCCAATTTTCAGTGCAGCCTTGATGGAATTGTCGCAGTTTTCTGCGAAAAAAAATCGCTGGTGCTGGAAGCATTTATTGAACAAAAGATCTGTATTTTGACGAGATCTGGAACTTTTGTTTAAATGATTTTTTTTTAAATATTTTCTAGTTTCCGGGATAAACTCGAAAAACCATCATTTTGCGAACAAAATCTGAAGTGGGTGCCTTTCAGAAATCGATCCATTTGTTAAAGTTTGACATAATTTAGCTGTTATCCTAAAAATATACAATATTTTGAGCTAATTTTTCCATATAATAGGATAAATAACTGATAAATCCATAACTATTAAATTAAACATCTTAATCAATTGTCATCTCCATTAACTTTGTAGAGAACAACGACAACTTTAATCAATAAAACTGGCATATAAAAGACGTTATTAATTTTAATATGATACCACTGCAAAATAACTTTCTATAAAAATGCAACGCTATCAATGCATCAAGAACGAGTTTTATATTAGATGAAGAACTACTTCTCCAAAATTTGACGATCGAAGCTTCTAAAAAGTTAAACAATACAACTTCGAAAGCGCGAAGATTCATTTTGGAAAGTTTAAGAATGATCGATATATATATATATATACTATATATATATATATATATATAGTATATATATATAATATCAATACCATCTAAATTTGAGAATATGACAATAATTGCAGTTTAACTCAATTAATCTTTCTTTGCTTATGGAGTCCTTTGGACGTCAACTCGTTTCTCGTATCGAGATTTCTATAAATCTATATTTATATTCAAGGTTGGTCATTTAAGGGGTGTTCTGCAGAAATACTTTTTTTGATAAAAATCTTTTGATAAAAAAATTTTGACAAAAACGTTTATTGTCGATGTACCATCTGATTATCATTCATTAATATAAGACTAATATATATATATATATATATATATATATATATATATATATATATAAAATTTGATTTAAGTTTTCTGACTATATCAATTTAGATTTATCAGTTGAGCCATCGAGAAAACTCTGATTTTTTGCAGAACACCCCTTTTACAATTAAGGCGGTAAGAAAATTATGAACCTTCAATCTAAATAAAAGTTTTGAATTTCAAATATAAAGATTAAAGAAATAACATTAATGAGAGAATATATATATATATATATATATATATATATATATATATATACATACATGTATAAAATATTTTTTTTTTTCGTTAATGTTATGTTTTAATCTGTCGTACGAAAAACTGTTAAAATGTGATACGGCCAGGTGGCCTTCGTAAATCCTCTTGTATAGTTGAGGCATGGCTCTTGGATATGCCCGATCAGTATGCCTGTATTATGAATGTCCGAATCGTCGTCCTTGAATAATAATTAATGAGACAATTTAGTACTGAAGGTGCGTATTTATTGACTCTTTTAGCTTATTTTTAAGCTTCAATTGATCGCCATTGGGGGTAGGGTCATTTTCGGCAGTCGATTAAATGTAAATTGATGTGCATGTTGCATGCAACGCGCGCGTACAAAGATGAAAGAACAATTTGGAAACTTCAATTTTAAAGGGAAAAGGGACGATTACTTTTCTTGCGAAAAATAACTTTTGGCTAAATATTTATTTCACAGACCAAGTCGAGAGGCACACTTTAATAATTATTAACGAGTCCGACGAATATCTAGCTTTGTATTTTCGTGTTTAAAATTACGAGTTTTTCAAATAAATGCTGTGTATTAGCTTGATGCATTACGAATACATAACTTGTGCGCTCTTGGACTTAAGCCAATAACTTTTTTATGTAATTTCTCAAAAAAAAAAAAAATGTTATTGTACTTCAACGGCATATTGAAAATCTTTTAGGGACAGAATGTAATACGGTTTTTTACCGTTTCTCTTTTACCGAGGCTCATACTAGATCGGCCTAATTGAAAATGTGTGCGCGCGCCCGCTTACTTAGTTGGCATAATGCCACTTAAATTTTATTATTCCATTATTCGAAGAAAAATTTGTTGTTTCTGAAATGACGCAGATTTTTAGAAATAAACATACGCTATTGTCCATATTATCAATACATAGATAAATAATGGCTACAAAATTATCTTAATTTTTGTTCCTCGATTAATCTTATAACTGACTCATCGAAGATGCAACGAATGCCTAATGGTTGCAATATTTTAAGTGGTCATTTTAAAATAGCTACTCAATGCTATCCACTTTAACGCTGTAGCTCTGCCGGGATCCGTCAAAAATTGATCTGACTTCTTTGCGTGTAATACAAAGATAATCCACATCGATCGACGCAAATATTCCATTAGACAATTATTATACGGACTGCATAAATTATGAAAAGACAAAAATTATATTTGAATATTACGACGAAGCAAAATATTCCCGATACTTGCAAGTAGTAAAATATGATTTATTTCCGCGTATAAAAGTCGCGATGATAGACGAGACGAGCGAATGAACTTTCGTTGCTGAACAAATAGAAAACGTATTCCGTCGTTGCAAATCTTCTCGCGCGTAAATTAAAAACCGTTAACCGCACACTTCGCGCCCATAATTCTCACACGAGATAAACATACAGATCTCTCATGCTAACTCACTTACGCAAGCCTTGAGTTTTCTATTTTTCGCCCCATCACAATCTATTCGTGCACATTTTTTCGACCGACTTTCTTATTTTTTTTTGTATCGAACTTAGACGATATATAGTATACATCATTCCCTTTTTTATTTTTGTCCACGAATGATTTATACAAGGTGAAAGCACGCGGCATTTACGATCGATATATTTCGCACTTATTGCGTAATGACAGACCAGTATTGAAAAAAGATTCGACGCGTGTACTTTTGATAAACGAGGGTGAAATAATCGGGGTGGTGCCGGCACAGCCCTTTCACTTTTCACTCCGCATCGCCGATCCTGTGGGGGGGGGGGGGAGTGTTGATGCGCTTATTACAACAGACGCCGAATTTGCGATGGACTCGCTCAGCTGAGAATTAACGATGGTCAATACATCGCAATCTCGGCTTGCTCGTGTCGATAAAGATTCTATCCCGATTTGCAATCGTCGTATGGGACAATTTTCGCCAAGGAAAATATAAACGACAGTGCGCGCGAACGACGGGGAGCGCAAGAAAATTATTAATCTTAGTGAGCTTGGAAAAATTCATGGAAATCGTGAAATTAAAAAAAAAAAAAAAAAAAGAAATAAGAAAAGAAAAGAATTTTTGCATAAAGATACTGGAAGTTTTGGTGTGGTAAATTTTTTCGTAAGGTAATTTTGCCGAAAAATACCATTTTTCATTTATTTCTTTAACTATGAACAATACTAACCGAATTAATTACCTAGTGAATACTACTCTACAAAAAAAAAATTGTATTTTACCATGTTTGGCACAATCAATAGTTAAAAATAAACTTATCTCAATACGTTAAGCAAGTTAAATTTCTAATACATGTAACTTTACCTTCATTCAAAAAAACGTAAGTATAAGATATAGTCAGAGGCTGTATACGACATCAATTGTTCGGAAGCATGCTCGAGCGATAAATCTTATTGTAGTAGATGGCCAGTAAAATGAAAATCTATGACTTCGGAAGTAAATGTGCAATCTATCGCATGGTAAATTGCATTTTAAGATAATATGTATGTAACATAGAGGATGTATTAGTATAATTTTGGTTTTCTTAACTTTACAGATACGCGAAGTATTAGTAACATGATATTGACGCGTAAATTGTTGGAGACACTTCCTGCTTCGTTCCGTAAGTTGGAGAGAAGTTTGAGCGCTGTGAGCTAATTAGAAATTTATGCATCTAAATTGCACTTATGTCGACTGTTCTGAATTAAATTAATAAATATTTTATCAATTTAAACTAAAATTTATTGTTAAAAATATATGCAGGGAGCGCGTTTCTAATAATGTATAGGTATGAGGTATTTAATAGATTATATCTCCTAAAATTTCATAAGTTGTCACGTCACTATATTAATGATCCTACATTCGTTAATTTATTCAAGATAAACATAATGTGAGATTTATCGAATGACGTTTTGATTTTCATACAGGCTCAGCTTTGTTAATTATGAACAAACTATAGTTGCGCCCTTGTACTTTTATACGAGAAATAACAATGGTTTTATACTTAAATGTGTGTGTGCGTGTTGTGTGTGTGTGTGTGTGTGTGTGTGTGTGTGTGTGTGTGTGTGTGTGTGTGTGTGTGTGTGTACAGTGTGATGGGCTTTGATACAGAAAAAGTAATATACTTCAACAAAAGGCATAGGGTTGAAAAGCATTTTTCCTCGAAATAAATATTTAATGTGTAAACCGCTCTTATATACTTCTCTCTAATAATACCACGCATTGATAAAAGAAAAGATAAAGAAAAAGAAGGAAAAGTCCAAATTAAGGAAGAAAAGGAAAGGAGAGAAACGTTTCTCAAGTCCCTGGCTGAGACAATAAGGGAATAGCAACGAAATCCCTCCCCTCCCCTCCCCGTCCCACGAGAAACATCAGTAGCCGCGCGTATAATAATATCCTCGCGCGCCCCCGCGTACGCGCCGTTCGAATTGATCCTCCCCCGCGCCACGGTTGTTGCGCGCATGTGCGCAGACTGATAATATATAGAATTTTATATATGTATATACGCGCGTGAAATAACCGCAGTACCTATATATATATATATATATATATATATATATATATATATATACAGATATCTATATAGGACTTCTTCCCTTCCGTGTTGCGCATATAACGAGCGCGCGCGCGCGCGCCTGCGATACGCACACCTTCTTCACGTGTATATACTATGCATGAATAGGATATATCATCGTTTCTAAATCGAGAGACACTGTGACCCCTACTGGAAAAACTACACTCGAGCGCGCGCGCGCGTACCTTAAGCGACGCGTGTATAAGAGGCACGCGCTCGTTATATGGATCGGACAGAGGGGTGGGGGGAGCTACCCTTCGATCGAAAGCGGAATGTAGAAACCCTTGTACATATAAACTTATAACGTCGTATTTTTCATCAGTCGCACTGGCGTAAAATTGAAGAGGATCCGGGGGAATGGAGGGGGGGGGAAGTTTTATCGACTCCGCCGACTGGTGTTTTTGTGTGTATATATTTATATATACGTGGGAGAGGGGGGGGAGGGACGGAGTCGATTGATCGTACGGGCGAGCGTATACTAACTAGTCGCCCGGGAGGATTTGTCGTCATCAGGTGCAGTCCACCGAAACAGAGAGACAATGCGCGAGAAATACACACGGAGAGCAAGAGAGAGGCAGATATAGAGACAGAGACAGAGTGAGAGAGAGAGAGAGAGAGAGAGAGAGAGAGAGAGAGAGAGAGAGAGAGAGAGAGTGGGTGATAAAGTGAGAGACAGAGGGGGAAGCCGCTGCCCCAGTGCTTAGGCAAATCGATATGCACGCGATAATATTGGAGCTCGATCTTCTTCCCTTTCTACCTCTTTCCCTCGGGCGCCTCTGCACCATCAGTAGCAATTCGGCGCTGCAGCCGAGCGTAGGAGTCGTCGTATACGCGAAATACCTCGTACACACGTAAAGACGAGAGCGATAAGCGCAAGTGGTCCTATATATATATATATATATATATATATATATATATATATATATATATATGTATGTATATATTGATACATTGTATATATAGGGATAGAAGTTCGCGGGACCGCAGTCACGTCGCGTCACAGTGGCCGATGGGCAATAATATACCTAATATTATATCGATATGACTTATTGTTATACATTTATTCGGAGAGGCATCGAGTCCGCGGCATCGCGTCGTCTACACGAAAGTACGGTACCCACTGGCTGTGCAGCGGAAGAGAGGCGGAGAGAATACATGTGAGAGAGCGCGGTGTGCTCCAAAAGAGCGAGGCGCGACACGCCTGCGCACTGCGGGCTCTCGTTCCAATATACATATATATACACGAGCACGTGGAGTGGGCGCGCGATATACCCACACACACACACACACACATACACAGACGCACGCGCGCGCATGCATGCATATATATTTACACAGGCGCTCTGGGCAAATCGAAACGAGACCTCTGTAGGTATTTGCGTCGAGATTTTCGTGTGTATGCGCGCGCGCGCGCGTGCTCGAGCTCTATAACTGGATACTGGTGATCTCGTCTACTATCTAGCTCTACGCTCGAAGTCTATATACGTATGAGTTTATGTGTATATGCATATATAACGAAACGATAGCCCGTGCGGAGGAGGCGAAGGGGGAGGGGGAGAAGGAGGAGGGAAAAAGAGTGAACGAAAGAGGGAACCGGGGTGGGGGAGCGAGCGAGGTAGAGAGAAAGACAGAGAGAGAGAGAGAGAGAGAGAGAGAGAGAGAGAGAGAGAGAGAGAGAGAGAGAGGAGTACGCATACAGAGCGGAGATTGAGGAATTATTATCGCCCGCAGTCGACGGTGGGAGGCGGAAACTATCGTGTCCATATAATATGAGTGCCAAGCTGTATGTTATTTACAAATGAGCAGAAATGTCCACGGAGCGTAATAGTGTGCCATTCTTATAAAAGGGATTCGTATAAGGTAAGTTCATTCATGCAAACTGTCGTAATCCACCTGTATATTATATATATATATATATATATATATATATATATATATATATATAGATACAAATAATATAAATATATATCTGTATGTTTATATGTTTATATATATATATATATATATATATATATATATATATATATATATCATCATGACTTCATTGGATCATTTCATTATACATCATATAGCAAAATAATATATAATGAATATCGCAAAGGTACAATAATAATTCGTAAAAATCCATAGGGCGCTCTTGATTAAAGAATAATGGATTTCGGATTTAGATAAAGTAAATATATATACTATACCGTTTGTTGTCGTCGAATTCAAAACAAAAATTATATATTTGTTTTTATTTGTTCATTCTTTCATTTTAATTATTTTATACGAATGAGGCACATTATCATTATTGTTTTTATCCCCGAATAGACTGATATATCAGAATTAAACATTTTTAGTTTTAAAATAATTCTTATTTCTATGCAATACAGGGACGCGCGACATTTTATTCAGTATATTGTTATGAGTGAATGAAAATCGCGTCAGATTCAGTTTTACAATATATAAGAATAATTCTCTTTGCGTATGCAGCGGTTTTATCGTGATAACGAAGTGATTTATCTAACAACGTCGATAATCTTGTTAAAATTATTGAAAAAACATTTTTTTTTTTCATCAAGATTTAAGATTTCTTCGAGCCAATTGTGCTCGATTATTTTTTATTCTTCTGCTATTAGTCCTCTCGTATTTTAATAAAAAAATTAAAAGCTTCACTAAGTTCAGCAAAGAAATAAAATCAAGCGCAAGAAAAAACTAATTTAATAATGATAATGAAATTAATATCCACTGTCCGTTGAATAATTAATTGTGAATGAAGTCCTAAGGATTTGTTGAAGTTGTTACGTTAATATTACATTTGTGTTTTGTAAATTAAAAATTTCACAAATTTTAATAAAATTTTACAACGACAGTTTTAAATAAAGTATTATGTTTTATACTTTTATTTTATATATCACAGTTCTTCATACATATTATGCTCGTAAAAAATGTATAAATTACATAAGTGAACAAAAATTTAATAAATCCAAATTTTAATATATTCTACTTTCATTTATTATTATACATAAGCCTTAAAACGAAGTTGACCGTCATGATACGTTATAAAGTTTAATTTAATACGTGCGCCCAAAGTATCATTATTTCAAAATTAATATTTTTATTACACATTAAACGGTGCGAATTAAACAGTACACTTGACATTAGCATCCGAAATAGTGTCCCACATAATAACAACAATTCATGGCTTGTTTCGATATAAGCCGTTTGAAATTAGTCGGTATATCCGAACGATAAAGACCGTCATCTTCGTCAGATTGTAAAATGTATGTACTTACGTATAGAAGACGCGTTTAAAAATTCAAACTCGATGCTGAAAGTAACAGTAACGCTTGAAATAAAATTCAGATGCATTTGAATCGTTGAAAATTATTTTTAATTTTGCGAATTAACGCTTATTTTTTAATATATAATTAAATAAATCGACATTCTGAAGCAAATATCGTTTTAATGCTTTCCAAATCATTATATTCTCAAAGATAAGATTCAAATTCAAATTTTCATAAAAAAAAAAAAAGTATAGAAACAGGTAATATATACTATATTTTAATATTACCTATTGCACCTATATTGTTACATAGTTTATTTTTTAATTTGTAAAATAATTTTATAATTTGTATTAATTATATCCCACTTAACGTTACCGAATTTTCGATTTCTGAAATAATTTATACTCTATACACATTTCTGTCTTGCAATTACTTTACTTATCTCTTTAACTAGTAATCTCATGAACTGATTTTTGCCTAATCTAATACATTGCGGTGCATGTAGATTCACAGAATACGAATAACTTTATCGTATATATAAAATAAAATAGCAAATGATATAATATTAAAATTTTATAATACATATATCAAAAAAAAAAAAAATGTTATTTTGCATAAATGCGAAAAGCAATTACAATTTCAATTTATTGATTACGTAACTTTAAATGACGTATATAGTGATATACCTAATGATTGATGCGACAGAGCTGCTAATTGTGCATTGTATACGAGCTAAACAGTCCACTAATGTGTAATATACATATACGCATATCATATTTTTCTATCGCACAAATGTAGATGACCGCGCTGGCGCAACAGTCGAAATTTTCTGTACACATAACTAAATCAATATTTCATATTTATGAGTTCTCTCGCAAGTTGACAATTTATTAAATCCCGTTTGATCGCAATAAATGTTACGATGTTTGAAAATGTATTTAGTCGTGATAAAACTTTTGAAAATCCGGAATATCAGTATACGAATGATATCTTATTTATGTCATATATAACGATACAGAATTGACTAAAACAGTCAAAATATCTACGAAAAATGTTTCTCAAGTAAAAATTTATTTCATTTTTTCTTTTTATTAATCTACACATAATATATGTCCTAAGTTTATAAATGTTTTACAAAAAGAGCTTTCACATAAACAGCGACATAGCGCACATTTAATGATCATTAATACTATGTATCACATAGAAAATAGTATAGATATGCTTGTATATTTCTGGGTCAAAATCATTTGTGCTTCGATTACTATTTTTTATGTCATAATTTTTTTTTCTTGCAATTGTGTTTCGTGTGCTCTAGTAAATGACGTACTAATGAACAATTAATAGCTGTTAAACAACGGTTATGTTTTTTTTTTTTTTTTTGTTTACAAACGATATATTTCTTACATTTTGTTCGAAAGTAGGATGTACTAATTTACATACTCTCCAACTATTTTGAGACGCTGATTACGAATAATTCCGTGGTGACAATAATGGGAAATCCATAAAAACAGGATTCTCATGTCCAATTATCAGAACTGTGAATCACTATATATAATATACATATTTTTTTTATAGTATTCTTATGAACGAGCGATATTTATCTGAGAGAAATTGATTTCAGGTTAAGCCAGAGAATTGCGATCTTCGTTAATGTTATATAGCCATTATTTCACGTTTCGAATGTTAGTATTTGTTTAAATTTTTATGCGATCTAATTATAATAACGCGGGCTTTCTGCCGATGATATCTATATCCCCGCCCCCCATTGGGTGCTTATATTTTTTCTTCAATTTTAAACGAGATCTATAGTTAGAAGCCTGATTTCGGTCGATCGTACGCAGGTAACGTGGTATGAATATCCGTCTAAATTTAAATGCGAGCTTGTCCATGATATCCAATATCCAAGAAATGGTTACCTTTTTTGAATTTTATACTATACAATCTTTTGAAAAATATGATTTTTTTTTATCGGCAACATCCGGATGAAGAGGGATGATTGTAAGCCTTTTTAAATTTAGGTGCGGGATCGACTTAAAAATGGAAAAGCTGTGTCGAGAAACGTCCAATCGTGGAGAGGTGTTATCTTTTTTAACTTAACGCGCGATTGAGGTTAAAGCGCGATTTTTATGGATGTGGATATCGAGCAATTTACAGAGATGTGTGTATAGATATGTTTAGAGCTAGAGGGATGGCCATAACGTTCGAAATTTCATTGGGATCTATTGGTGAACGCGATCTTTGCCGACTATATCCATTTCGCAAATAATGGTCGGCTCTATTAACTTTGAGTATGCACGTTTTGAAAAATACGATTTTCACTTCTGCTATCCACATACAGCACGATGTTTATATATGTCTTTTAATTTAAGTGGAACATACTTAAAGCACATGAGCTTATAAGTTATCAGTCTTAACTTTGGGGATTTACATAGAAATGCGAATTTTATTAATGCCATCCGGGTTTTCAACGATCGTTATCTTTTTAAAAGTATAAATACGAGCATTTTAACGCGCGAGCTTTATCGATGCCGTGCAGGCTCCAAGAGACGATTGATTATCTTTTTAAAATTCAATGCAAGTTTCGTTGATTATATATATTAGCCGAGGAAGGATTATCTTTTTTTTTTTTTACTTTAAACAATTTAATAAAATCCAGAGCTGAATGAGTTAAAGTACATTAACTAAATTTTTTTATTAAATTAAAGTTAAATCACAAATTACTTACTGAAGAATTAATTGTCTTTGAATCAATTTTTCTTAGAACATGTTATTTTTAGTGATAAACCTATAATTATTATTTCAAAGATTTTTTTTTTACAATTTTTCATTATGAAATTATAATAGTCAGCCAATTTGTCTCTGATTCTGATTGTAGTCAGCGTCTCAAAATATATATGTAAGATTAAAAAGATAAAAGATATAAACTGTGCTGACATGCATCACGGTAAATATAATTATATCGAATGTTCATTTTCTTATTACCAAATAAGGAACAATAAATAATTTTACATTAAATTTTTATATATTTTACATCCATATTAACGTAAGAAGATACTTAATAATAAGTATTAAGAAGATACTTAAGAATCGAATATTGAACATATAAATATACGATTGTGTCAAAACCTGTAAGTAATTTTATACGAGAAGAATAAGAACAAGTATGTAATCCGATAAGGTTGTGGTTTTCATAAGACTCGGAAACGCATATTCTTTGTGAATTATTAAGCAGATCGTTTTGATTCAGTAATACCTGTTTGATCCAGCTCGGATTAATTTGACTGGAAGAAGATCTTGAAAATATGTATCCTTGAGGAAAATAGATTATTTTCTTATATAAGACAGTAAAAAAAAATATCTTCGGTTAAATTGACGTGAAAATCGAAAAATCTACCATAAAATAATATTAAAAGAATAGATTGCTTAAACTGCTTAAATTAAGATCATGTTTAGAATTTTGGCATAAGCATAATAAGCGAAGGTTTTATTTACAATATCCAATACATATCCTGACGTCAATTACTATATCATGTAAAATACAAGCTTTAACAACAAAAGAACTATTATTAAAAAAATATGGAAACAATTTAAGAACTTTCGGTGAGGGGTTACTTTTATAAAATTCAAACTTATCATTTTTGACACTTAGATCAGCGTAATGCCTGGCCGATAAGACTCGAGAAACTCTCGTAGCTTAAATTTATTCATTTTTTATAAAACTATATACAAATCGTATTAAACCAATGCGATAATAATAGTTCAGCCACTTTTATATGTAGTATCTCCTCGATTATCTAAAAATTGACGCGCTACACAATTTATCGACTCGACACGAGAGGTGGGCATTCGTTAACGCGTATAGTTTATAGGCGGACGAAAGAGTGACGGACTCTTTCTTTTTTTTCTTCTTCTTTGAGGCAGCGGGAAGGGAGGCGAGTAATTAACACGAAGAGGGTAAAAAAGATGAGGGGTATTCCGAAGCAGATAATACTTCATTTCATTTGAAAGTAATTAGGGCTCGTAAAACGGCAATTTCGAATGTTGTGGCCCTCGTGCTTCTATTCCAGACGACCTATTTTCTTTTTCTATAAGAGTCATCAGAGCCCATTTTCTTACTACGTTCAAAGAGTTGGCCCCTCGCTGCATCAATCAAACGAAATGCAGAAATTAACTTTGAGACGATATCTGCGTTGGTTATTCGGGTCATGGACAAGGCCAAAACAAATATAAATCATTCGAACGTAAACCATTCTATCCAGAACTTTTTTTTTTTTAAAACAAAAAGTCTTCCCTCTCCCCCGAATTATCCGTAAGGCCTATCGGACACACGAGCAACTGAGTGCACCAGGTATTTTTAAGTTTACCATCGAAGGCAAAGCCTCGCGTTCGCGGTACATATTTCGATTAGCGAAGTTAATTTTAGTAATCAACATACGCTTTATATCGACAATTCAGACGCGCGTGATTAATGCCAAACTTGCAGGCGGCTGTCACAGATCTTTTTAATTAATATTATACAAAACAAAAAAAAAAAAAATGCGACAAAATTTTTTACTTAATCAGCTTTATTCTCGGCATTTTTATCATTATAGATATTAATAGAGAAGTCGGTAGCGAGAGACGCGCATGCTTTTGTCCCTTTGAAAGATCGATATCTAAATTGGATGTTTTGTGCCGGAATTTTTTTCCCTTTACACTGTCGATCCACTCGCCGAGCCAATAATTTAGAGCCGGGGAGCCATGATAAATGGCAGATTCAATTTATTCGCAACTGTACGGCGACTGATAAAATAGAATTGCACTCGCGCACATATCGCATTTGGCTCGTATGGAGAATTTTAATTAAAACTTTTATTTTTGGCCATCTTTCTTTACTTTGACAGTCGCCGAAGCATGCAACGCGACTATTTTTTGTTCCTCAACCCCTCCCCCCCTTTTTCTTGCTCCCTCTCATAGTCTCGTTTTAGCTCCTTTCTCCGTATTTTTTCCGTCTTCCTTTAGCGGCCTCACACTCTCTCTCTCTCTCTCTCTCTCTCTTTCTTTTTTTCTCCTTTTTTTTTTAATGTATATCACACGCGCTAGAGCCATTCATATTTATGCATTTTCATGCGGACGCCTGTGTACACAGATGCTCAAACACTCGTCGAGTTGACGTGCTTCAGATTTCGCTGACCCTTTCAATTCTCCTATTTTATATTCATGACTTAGCCGGCGCTTTTTCATTCTTGAAATATTTTTCTCTCTATACTTTTTGACTCGCGCACAGTGCATTCTCGCATTGAAAGCAACCTTTGTCAGTGACTTTTTCGGTCCATTTCGGCCGTTCTCTTACCGAGAATGCATAAACCGGCTTTGTAATGTCTATGTACTGCAATAAAGAACCGAGATATCTTATTGATTTTCTTATCTTGGCTTTAAGCAAGTAGTCTTGAAAATAAGTCGATTAAATGTTATACCGGTATCTTTTATTATTATACACTCCTGTAACAAAGAAACTGTCGATCAGATAATTCGTATGACTTGCTCCGAATTGTAGAAAAATTAAGATTATATCCGCTTAAAAGGTTAAACTTTGAACCGAGATTTGAAAATCAATCTATTGCTCCGTGAGAGTCTTTTCGTGTTCTTCTAAAAGCTTATTCATGACTCAAAGAACATTTTCATTTAAATAATTCTCGCGCTCTTAGTCGCTGACCCACTTCGTTGCTCGAAAACGTGCATTCGCGAACGCGTCGCCGGATCATTTCGCATTCGACTCGATAATCGGCATACTATACGCATATACATCGAATCGAGCAAACACTTCACATGCTCTATACGAAGGGATTTAATCGCGGCGATCATCGGCGAATAATTGCACGGAACTCCTGTGGCCCTTATTTGAATTTTAAAAAATTATTTATTTATTTAATTTTTTTCAACACTGGCGCCGATGTACCTGGTGGTAAAAATTAATTGTATTTTACAGTAAAAAGAAAATCCAATAAAGGCGCCAAATTCAATAACTTCCGAGGCTTAATTAAGGCATTAAATTCAATAACTACAATAACTTTCATTTTCTGCTTCGATTTTAATATACTTTCTTTTCACGATTATATTAAAATTTCGAAGAAATTCAATACTAATATTGCTTTCATTCTTTTTCACGTTAAAACGAGAATAAAGCTTCAATGAATTAACTCAGCGAGGTGTATTATTTTACGCGTCCATAAAAACGTTTTATTAAATATTTTTTATTAAATATACTCTTTTATGTCCCCTAAAGATATTACAAAGCCTAAGATATTCATCTTGTTTAGCGCCATTCGCTGTTCGTTTGTCTATTTCAATTCAATGTCGAATTAAGATAAATTTTCTGTTTCTTATTTCGGTAGAGCAACAGTTGCGTTGGCTTCATTATTGTGCAGCCTGCGCACTTTTACCACATATCTGTGCATCGGCTAATCTAATCTGATTAGGTTATCAAAATATGTATAGCGTAATTGCGCTAACCCAAATAATTATGTTTACATATTTTGACGTTATAATATCGGGATGCCTAGTCTCATCTTCTACGAACATTGTTTTATTATCTAATTATTACCGATTGAATACGTACTGATTCTTGCGATCTGTGGACAGCTATTATAATCTCTCATATAACACATACTACGAACAATTATGTAATGATTGCCGTACTGGAAAATTAGTACAATTGTATAATATAAAAACAAAGATTTTCAAACAGTTCTTTAGGCGCTTCTCTAAATTAGAAGTATCATCATTACAGAGAAAGAGAAATTATTTTAAGAAATTAATTAAATTTTTTGTATAAATAAACTTTTACTGCTTTCAAGATAATTTCAAATAACTTTTGTGAATTTACGAACATTTTACTGCTTGAAAGCTCATTTCTTCTCATTTTCATTATCCGCAATCAAAGGCCAACAGGTATGACTATAACGGATCCGGTCCAGATTAATTGAGGTAACTAGCATTATGTCTGGCGCGAACGTTCCACATCTCCAACAGTCTGATCACCTCGAGAATGAACTCTGTTCAATTTCATAGCCCACTGTCCTATTCCCAAGATATGACACTTTTTTTTGCTCACTCACACATATATCGGCGCTTATCTCTAATTAAGTTGAATATATAACGTGGGATCAGAATAACGTTTTGAATGAAAGCGTCTACTTATTGCATTTGATTCGAAGACGGGATAAGGTTTTAAGCAGAAAGGACAATTTTTGACGAGAACAACATATGTTAAAACATCGGTGTTACTATTCGTTCAATCTGGATAAAATTCATGGCCCGTCTTAGATCCCTCATTGCCGACGATTCTTTATTTACACGTTTATGTAGAATCGAACATCTAAGGTTACATTGAAGATCAAAATATTGTTTTCTATACAATTGCATTTAGTATTTTATAGTTCTTTAAAATTCATTGCATTCAGAACGGATTCGGATTTAAAAGAAAAAAAAATCTTGTTCTCGCAGTCCTTGGGCAATCAACGTTAAGATTTGTAAGTGGTCAAGCACTGATATACATTTTATTATACCATCATCTTCTCCGATATTTAAGACAATTGCATAATGCAATCGCTGCCTCTCGTTTTCAAGGTACTTTTCACTCTTACGCTAAAAAAATACGAAATGTCGTACGAAAAACATTACGCAATACGTGGACGTTATTCGAAGTGTAATTATCCAGTATTGGAATGATTTAACCGCGGATATTGGAAATAGTGTTTTATACAAATTTCCCATTATATGATTATTACATACACTCGTGTTGATTAAAATGATAATTTGAATGGATTTTTTTTTTTTTATTTTGAGAACGATCTTTCTTATGGGTTAGAGCATCCATCGATTTCGAGCGGCGTGAGAATAAATTTTAACGGCCATTTAAATATCGAATTTACATTAGCGTCGGGCCACGATATTTACTACTTGGCCATTATAGTACATTATGGGATATAATTTCACACTTTCAATTATCAAACATTTGACACTTCATGCACAATCATGTCGATTCATCTGTCGACTATGCCGTACGAATGGAAAATCCTTTACCGTATCGACACGTTTTACGGTGAAATAAAAAAAAAAAAAAAAAAAAAAAATTTCTCCCACAGCCACTTCTAATGCGTACTCCTATGATAATCCAAACGCGGCGCGCGCGTATATATTAATCCTCCGACTCTCGGCTCGACTAGAGCCTCTCACACCTGCGCCTCGGTACCGCGGCGCGAAACGGGATTGCGCCTCATTGGAATTTGTAATTTTTTTAAGATTACACATTCTCGCGGCGTATTAATCGATACATCTGCGACAAGTTATGTATACGTCGACTGTCCAAGCATCTACCGTATTACTCGCGCTTTCGATAGAAAATCAACGCGAGACAGAATTTCGGCTTAATTACGCGTATTTATGCGGATTTTTAAGAGCAAATTTATGATATTTGTGTTTACGTCCTTAACGAAATAGTACTGTAATTGAAGTAATGGATTTTTTAATGTACGTTTAGCTGCACGACTTGTCGGTAAAATGGCCACCAAGTTATTACGCATAAAATGTACGTTCATATGTTGTTAAAGAATGTTTATTGAAAATTTTACGATCTATAACTATTATTTAAACATACATGCTTTCCATAAAATAAAAGAGTAGAATTAGTTATATATCGAATAATTATAGTAATATCTGTTGTTACATTTTTTAAACGTCACTTAAGCCAATCCAGAGAATGGTTCATCGAATATTCGGTAACATTTAATATCATATATTTAATACAATTTATTTAATAAATATAACAAATATAACAAATATAAAATTTTTCTTTTTTTAAAAACCAAATTTTCAATATAAATTACATAGTATTAAATTATAAAATTAAAAGATTATCGGCTCATGGTGCTTGTCGGAAACAATATAATTGCGCATATTATATAAAAGATACGTATTCTAAGCATTTATGTTGAAACCATTATAGTTAGTTTTCTTATAATAAGTATATATTCCATTTTCATATATTTATTTTATAAATCTTAAAAAAACCATGGGCAGTAATTTAAGAATTGATGTTTCCATACAGAAAATACCTTACAAGAAACTTTCATATTTGGATCATTTGAAAACGATAATTGTACAGTTTCTGAACAAAGATAAAATTAAGGCCTTCGTATTACGTTCAAGAGCAAAATTGAATTTTTTTCTTTTATTAAAAGTTAGGACAATGCATGTATTATTTACTCGCGCGATAATTTTATATTAAATACTTATCATTTCCATTATTTATCAAAAGTTTTCATCTCTGCATTTATGTGACTTGTCTTGCGATATCCTCATCTTAAACACAGGATGTTTCTTTTGCAGATAATCCAGGGGAAAAACAGTGCCAAATTCAAGAAAATTGACAAGAGATTTATGCTTAAGATTGTAATGCTTGACAATTGAACATTTAAACGAATCAACGTTATTATTATTATTTTTTAATATTTACTCGTTATAACCGAGATAGTTTTTTCTCGCAATATGGTAAAAGGTTCCTCGAATTACGTCAAGGCCATAGAAGGTGGTCTTCAACCTACTCAGGTATACTTTAATGCGATAAAACGTGCGTTGCGCAAAGTTTAAATATACGTATGCGTTAGGATAAATCTGACTTTTCATACTGCTTCGGTACTGATACTTCAAAAAACAAAAATTAATAAAATTTATTTAGCGCAAAACATTCTTTAAAAGTATCTTGTATATTGGAAATGAATATAATTTTTTTCTTTTAATAAACATTTATCCGCTGCCTTCCTGATGCTTCGCGTTAATTTTTAATTATTCCCTCGGTACGGGATTACCGATGATAAGATAATTAACATTTTATGAATACTCAGATACTCATTTTTTTGCGATAATTTTTGTATATTTCAATATTTAAAACCATTTTTTAACCGGTATATGCTTCTACAGGACGAGCTTATAGAAGCTTTCCTATCCTATTATTGTTTAACTGTGGCAAGTGTTTAGATATAGTAAGAAAAGGTTTTTTTCTGTTATATTATCCATAAGGACATTCTAGGCATAAAACTTTGTGTGCAATGTATTGTACGAAATATCCAATCCAAATATCCAACTGAAATAATTATTTTTTTAATCGAATTAATAAAATTTCTACAGGGAAATAAAAAAACTTATCGAAATAAAAAAAACGCTTATTATTTAGTTTCTATAGTTTTTTTTTGTGATATAATCGTAAGTGGAGACTATTACAATTATCCGATGCTTCAAAGAAAATATGTGCTACAATATCAGTTTGATAACGTGTCACAGAAAAAATTAAACGAAGCGTTAATTTTAATGTTATAATATATATATATATATATATATATATATATATATATATATATATATAGAAAAATAACAAACATTTAAATTTATGCGATATATAGGGATGCCTCGTAAAGCGTATCTGTGGAAAAATATACGTGATAAATAACTATTAGTTCTTTTAACAATTAAGCTTTCAATGTCAGCTATATAATTTGCATAATTATATATATATATATATATATATATATATATATATATATATATATACAAGAAAGTAGCTTTTATCTTTTCCAGTAATAAATTTGTGCGTGCAAAAGGTAGAAGTATTCTCCCGTACAATTTTGTTTCTTCATTTGGAAGAAATGAATATAGTTCATTTTGATGAAATCAGTGTTTTTCCGCCGCATTGTGACAGTAATAATTTTATATATAATAATTATCGTTGTTTAGGAAAATGCACATACAAAACGGAGGGGTAGATGTTTCTGCAAAAATTTGCGGAAACGCTGGATGTTGTTGAGTGCAGTTAAATCCGGAATGTTGCGGAAAAAAAAACCCGAATACAGCTTCTAAAATACAACGCCGGGACGCCAACTGAAAATATATAATTAATACTTATCGATTATCTTGAATTATTTCTACGACGAAAATAGACTTTGACACATAAATTCCGTGCACGTAAAAAAAAAAACTATTTTAAGAAACATTTTACATCTTTTAAATAAGAGTAAGCTGCGGAAAAATGGTAAACCTCGTATTGGGTATAAAAGTACAGTGATTTATAAAAGTATTTTATAGAATATTTATATATTATACACTTATAAATATATTTTTACATTTACAAACTTTATACTTGCTAAATAAAAATAATTTTTATAAATAAATTGAATATACTTTTTTTTAATTACAAAGTATTTAAACCCATATGCTTGGAGAATAGTTTTGCAGGTGGGAAATATTTTTTATCACATTTTTATAAGCGTCTATAATAAATGAATGCAATAACTTGAATGTTTTTAATACTCTGAAATTAATGTAGCCTATTCTATAAATTTGTAATAAATAATAAGATCTACTAAATCTCTAAAAGAAATATTTTAAGCTACGAATTATCATTTACTAGTGAAACTTATCGATTATGTGTACTTAGTGATTTTAAAAATAAAATGCATAATAATCGTTATTTAAAATATTTGCATCTTAATACACACGGAGAAAAGAACTATAATCAAGTAAAACAAACTTAAAACGATACATAAGTAAAACACATTTTACAGACCAATTTTTTTAAATCTGTCGAATTCCCACTTGACAGTTTAAAAAAAGTATCTTGAATAAAGTTTACGATGATATAATAGATATTAAATTTTTTGTACTACACGTAAGAAAGGATTGATTAATTCTGCTTTTCTTTTATAAATTTAATATATCTAATTTTTAATTTTCTATATTAATTCTAAATATAATTGTTATACTCTATATTTTCAAACTACAAATAATTTTTAGTACTTTCTTTGGTAGTATAATTCTTACTGCTTTTCCGAGTATATAAAATAACTAAAATTTTATTTTAATACCATTATCGATAAATATAATGTTATCCGAGATACGTTATCGAGATTTGAATATGTAAATTTAAATATCTATGTTAACCTTTTAAAGAACGTTTAGCATGAAAAAACTACTTATAACTCTATTTTAAGTTGCTCTGCACAAACTCTCTAGAGTTATTGAATGCTGTGTAAATTTCAGCAAAACTTTATGTGATCTTTATGTGGTGGTGTGTTTATATTACTAATTATAACAATTCAAATTCTAAAAAATTCTAAAATACGCAAACCAGATTTATCATTATTTTTTTTTAACTTTTATTCCCCCTTGCTTCAGCGTCTTTTTGGAATTTTGGATTTATAATAGTGCAATGCATGCTTTCGATGCTCACCCCCGATATTTACAAATGAATTAAAAAATCCAATAACTGTTAGTATAATTATTTTTATAAATTTGTCAGATTTAATTATCATAAAGTACAAACTTATGATATTAATAAAAAAAAGTTCGTATTAAATTATTATACTAGTAAGAATTGGTCAAACGTAAAAATTACCGTACTTAGACTAACGTATAACGGCAATCGCAAAATAACTAAAAATATTAATTACTTCGATATTTGATTATGCTAAAAATTTCAATTTTTATAAAATTTTCATTTCAGAAATCTAAATAAAATACACTTTGATAAAACATACGTATTTAAAAATCATTTTATATTTGAAAAAAGATTGCACATTTAAATGATAGTTCTTCCAAGGATTGTAATCATTATTGATTTGCAAATTAGATGGCCGTGCATTAACGTCCTACTTCCTTATCTCTTCTTCCACGAGATTAAATTAAAATCCCTTTACATGCATACGTGCTCCATATATGCTCGAAAGTAGACATATCCGAAACTGGCTGAAGTGCGTCAAAAAGCTTATAACCATACTTTACCTTTCTAAGCACTGACAGGCTGCCTCGGTGCATCGACGGGTCCGGTAAAATTATAACAAAGGAAATGCGTGTAAATAAATCTTTCTGCTTTGAACACGACGCGGAAATTTACTTAATATCATCAATCGAGCTGTGCAGAAATTCGTATAGCAGTACAAGTACTATATTTCATCACTGGTCCGGAAATTCATTGTGTACCTCGTGAGAAAGTTTTTTTTTTTCATTTACGCGTCATAAACGTCAATAACGTCAAAGTTTTATTTACGCGTCATGGCGAAGCGAAGAAGGCAAGTCTCACAAGGTAAACAATTAATTTCCTACCGGTGTTGAACGTTATTTTACATTACGAGAATCGATAATCATGCTAATATTGTGATTTTCAGGTTGGAATGATATAAAAATAATTATGCACCAGTTTAAACATTGAGTTTGACGTTGAATAACAATAATATTCTCATTACTACGATAAAATGGGAATTAGATTTTATTTTCGCTAGTAGTAAAATATTATAACTATACGTGTATATCCTTTTATCACAATATATGAACAATTCGCTTAAATCCTTATTTTTAATTCGATATATAATAATCTTTTTAAATTTTCTACAACGACAGGCTATAGAGACAAAAATCTATAAAAGAAGATGGCTCATTCTCATTATCTTCGTTCTATACAGTACGAGCAATGCAATGCAATGGATTCAGTACAGCATAATTGCCAATATAGTTACGGACTATTACCAAGTTTCCAGTTTCGCCGTAGACATGACCAGCATGATTTACATGATTACCTACATTCCCTTCATTTTTCCGGCCAGCTATTTCCTGGATAAATTCGTAAGTCTACAATTCATTTATATCAATTATATTTTATTTATATTCATTTGTATTAATCAGTTAAAATTTATTCGTAGCATTTTTTTTCGTAATGAAACGTTTTTGTCCAACTTTCGGCAATCGAATCAATAAAGCGTCGAAAGAACTCGTCGCCTTTAAATAGATTTCATGAATCGAGCCATTTTTTACAATCTTTATAAGACGTAAATTTTTCCTCACGCAAGCGTTGTCTTCGCCCATAAATGGCTTTATCGCGTCTTTCGTCATGCCTCCATCGACCTGCTGCAAGGCTGAAGCGTATCAGTTGAAGTTTGCAGAGATCTTCAGTAATGGTCTCATGCGCGGGTATTATCGATACATATTAAACGATACCCTTCTGATCCTATCAAAGGCAAACCAGATTCTTTGATCCATCGATATTGGGATTTTCCACTGATGCGGATGGTACGCCGGACTTAAGACATGGCCTTCTAAGCTTTGGATCATTACAATGGATTTACTTTTCGTCACTGGCAACAATTCTATGCAAAACAGCATTTCTTTTCTGCCGTTGACGCAGCGATTCGTATATGAAATTATACGTCTCTCAATATCCCTTAGTTTCAATTCAGATACGACTCATTTTTCTTCCTTCTGGAACACGTTCAAACTTTGTAGACGGTTTCTTATTGTTGATAAATCAGCTCCCGACGACGCAGACAATTCCTTAAGTGTTTGACACGAGTTTTCGGAGAGCAATGGCCTGAAAATCATTATCTTCAAACTTTTTCGGTCGATCAGATCGGTCCTCTGTTATTGAAGTCGAATTCAAAACTCTATATACGTTTCCACGAAAATAGTATAGTTCTAGATTGAGATAGACTTTTATTGATATTAAAAGAACGATACGAGACAACTTTTAACATATTCAACGAATTATAAAACATTGTTATTTATGCATCGCAGAAAATGTTTATGCACGTCAAAAGATGTCCTGTGATTGGTGTTTACAATGTATAGATTACTGTAGGTAACAACTACCAGAAATACTACCTTCTACCATAATTTTTTTTAAAATAATACGAATCAATTCCAGGACGATCATATTAAGTACTTCTTATAACTTTGTAAAATGCAGCAATGGCCGATGTAGTTCAATGTTTTTAACGTCAAATTTTCAGGGCTTAAGATTCGCGGCAATAGCGGGAGCTTTGGGTACAGCAGCCGGCTCCTGGATTAAAGTTTTCAGTGTCAGCCCCGATCGATTCTGGGTGACTTTCGTGGGCCAGACGACCGTCGCGTTGAGCCAGACGTTCATTCTGTCGGTGCCGGCAAGATTGGCGGCAGTCTGGTTCGGGCCCGATCAAGTCAGCAGCGCGTGCAGCATCGGAGTCTTCGGCAATCAGGTACAATGATAAACAATTTTTCGAAACTGTACGTAGACTGGTAATAAAATAATAGTCTTGGCATTTGTATGTCGTCCAATCGAGCCGCGTGAGTGTGCGCGCATAACTGAAAATAAAGCAAGCTGGGAGAATTGATACGGCAGTGCACCCACGCGAGTGTAATCGTAAAATTAAAAGAGGGTCTGCCCCTATAATATAGGAAGGCTACTTATTCAATTTAATCTCAGCACAACTGACACTGGTTATGATTAATTATTATTAAATAATTTTATGTGTCGGAATTAATACGTTTTCCCTTTTATTGCTTATCGCTGGTAGGATAGAATCGTGCTTGTCGCTGTTTTTACATTTAAGTCTTTGTTTCTATATCTACATTCATACCGAGTTACTGTGATATGATTATATTGCAGTATTGTTACTTTGTTAACATTAAGCATGTCCGGTTATTTTTAGAATATAAAGACTACTTTAATTAATTTCTGCTCAATAGATTGTTATTAAAACATCTAGTAAATTGAGAGTCTTGCATAGATAATGAAAGATGTAAAATAGCTTTAATTTTACTAGATATATAAAATTTAAAAGTAGCAAATTATTATTTTGTCTTTTCCAATAAAATTTCTTGAAAATTATATAACTTTAACCTATTTGATAATCTAAACAAAGAGTTAAATAATATCATAAGTTATCAACAAAGAGTGAAATAATTATCGTTTCTATTTTTGTAATGCCTCTCATGCCTAGTATTTATGCTTACAAGTTTTACATCGACTTAGAATGCATATTTATAGACTATTTTTCATAATAGAAAATCAAGCATCTTGCATAAAATTTAAATATATTATGCGGGAATTCAGTAATAAAATCAGTATTTTAAATTCTGAAAAGTCGTTTTTCATGAATAAAGATTCATTTATAAATATAACAATGAGATAACTCGTCGTCATATTTAATATGATAAAATTTATTTTATTTCGTATAGAATACAATACAACAAAATTATAATTTTGATCTATAGATATTATTATGTTGTTCAAAATCTAAATCTATGTAAATATCCGCTTATTTTAATGCAATGGTTGTGTCATAACAACATTATTTTATATGCCCTGAACAACTGAAACCTAGATTGAATATAGATTAATTACATTTTAAATTAATTAAAAAATCTATATATATATATATATATATATATATATATATATATATATACGTGGTAAAAAAATTATCAATTCGTACGTTATCATTGAATATCTTTAATTCAATGTTTCAAATTTATTGCCAGTGGTATAGATATATTGTTTACTGTAACAAACGAACAGGCGAGTGACGTACACTCACTGATTAACAATTTTACCAATCTATAAAAATAACAATCTCAAAATTCATAACAATAAAACTTCTCATTTATGTATATTAACTAATTCAATAGTGCAGATACAATTTGAAAGATTGCTTATATTTGCATTAAATCCTTACTTTATATTTTGCATTGTTCAATCGAATATTTCCTAATTAATTGCAAAAGTAATTATCATTAGAAAACTATTGAAAGACATTCTAATAAATATTATGATTATATATTATAATAATGTTGATAGGAACCATTATTGAATAAATATATCATAGCTATAGGAGTAGCTTAATATCTAAAATATATTCGTAAAAAATCATTCAATTAAGTTAGGACTATGACATGGATAATTTTTAGTGTGTAATATAGAGTACAATAGTTATTATAGCCGTTATACTGCTTTTAAAAAGTTGTTTTTTTAAACAAAAGTATTTTTAATTTCTTTTAGACAAAAATATTCTTACTTTGTATGAATCTCATAGCGGAGTAAATTATAGTTTATATTATCTGTCATGATTTATAAATTCACTATACACGAAGTACTAAAATCATTCGAGGACAATTTAATTACAGTGATATTTTAGCCTATGTATTATACATCCAAACAAACTCCATTAACGAGCAAACGGCGCATTTAGCTCAGCTATTAATAATAATAATAATACTAGCTGTAGGAAATAAAGGGAGATATTAAAAACAGTACCGAGACTATATATATATATATATATATATATATATATATATATATATATATATATATATTCAGTCATAATTATTTTGAGCTACTTTTTAAAGCGTCTCTTATCTCTCTTTCTTCCCTTCTCGCTTCAGCCCGGAAGGTAATTGCGGGTAAGAAGGTCGAGTATACGCACTAATAGAGGGCTAGTTGATTGTCACATCGGAGATGCGACAGGCTTGGCAACATTTGACGACGAGTGTTGAAAAATTCGTCGCCCAAAGGAGGTTAAGGACAACCGCATTTTGTGCACGTGCGTTGTTCTTATAAATATATATATATATATATATATATATATATATATATATATATATAAAGGATAGAAGTCGCTAATGATCATTATTATCTACATGGGTGCTTAAAACTTTTCACTCGGTAATAATGTCCTTCGTATTTTCTTCTTCATTGTAATTTTGCGCAAATGGTTATGAAACGTACATTGATCCATTTCTGGGATATGCATTATATACCCGTGAAAGTATCCAAAGTATTCAACAAAAATGGAATAGCTTCTAATGCACCGCTCGATGAAACGCGAATAATTTTAATGGCAACGATGATACTAATATTTGTATACCGTAACACCCCTTTTTCGAATTCGACTCTATTCGGATTTGGGAGCGAGGCATGGAAAAAGGTAACGATATTCGCCGAAATTCTTCTGAGCTTCGGGTCTGGCTTTGAATATCCTGTTGCTGCGACCTTCAAATCGTGGATCGATGCGGAAACGAGAGCGAGAGTGTGCAAAAGTTGGAGGGGGCGTGATAAAGAGGGAGTCGAGCGATAGGGGAAACGAGAGAGATGAATGGTATACCGGAAGACAAACCGTCATATATATATATAGGGCCAGTCTAAGCCTTTTACGGACGCTATAAATTGCTTGATTGCCTTTTCAGATCTTTTAGTAATTGAAAATATCCATTAATAATGAAAATAAAAATATAGTAATGTATCTGAATTAGAGTTACTGTTATAAAGTTAGATATAAATACGATTATGTATTCGTTCAATTTCTAAAGGGAACAATTTATTATTCCTCACAACCTCTTGGCTTTTCCCCTAATCCTATATAGACTTTTATGTCATCGTTATATGCTTTTCAAATACATTATGTAATACCGAATTTCTTATTTCCCTTTTACATATGTATATATCTTGCTTTACATTAATTCATTGTTTCTTAAGATACAATTCACTTAATTTACAATCGTTACATTTCTAACAATAAATTTTTTTAAATAATCTTGAATAAATTGACGAACTTTTTTGCCGAGCATTATATTTTTGTATAAAAACAACTTCGTCCCATGTTTGATAATAATTTATTATTAATAAATATTACTCATGCATTATTATTACATCCAATACAGAAGTAAATATTATAGAGATATATAATACGCATTGATATACTCAAAAAGTTAAATAGTAAAGCTTAAAAAGTTTCAATCGGTACAAGTCGAATTCTAATGATTAAATTATAGCTCCAAATTAATATAGAAATTTCACGAAGTCTGTCATTAAATTCCAACGCCAAAAATTAGACTCGATACTAATTCTTTATTGATTAAATCTTCTTTATAAAAATGTAAGCCATATACTCCAGAAGGGGACCCAGCATCTAAGTTATACCAATATATATGTATATATATATATATATATATATATATATATATATATATATATATATATATATATAAGTCTGAGATAATATCACCAAAAATCACGATGCGTGTTATACTTAATTTTCAAAGATCAGAAAAAGACTGGGAGCTGCGGACCAGATAGATTACTCGCTGCCGCCATACATTTATTAGGCTGATTGGTGACTAAATTGTTTCCATCAGTGCTTTCAATGAAAAGATTGATCTTTAAAGAGCTCAACGCGTACTCGTATATGATTTAAGAACGTTGCAACGGCGATATATATATATATATATATATATATATATATATATATACGAATATAAATGGTCGAGAGCAATAAAAGAAGCATATGTTTATATAGTTTTGTAATTTGGCTTATGGAATTTATCATTATTATTCTTATTCTTATTATTATCATTATTATTATTATTATTATATGTAATTGATCGAAACTGTGGGCACAGTTAATTTAATAAAATTCAAATATGGAGATCGTCGCATTAAGAAAAATGAACAATTAACATTGCCCTTGCAGCTGGGCATAGCCATCGGCTTCCTGTTTCCGCCGATGCTGGTACCCAGCAGCGATGACATCAAAATCGTTGGCAAAGGTCTCGAGCTCATGTTTTACATCGTGGCCGCTTTTACGTCGATTATACTCATATTAATTCTGTTATGTAAGCAGCAATTTAATATTTTAATAATTTAATAATATCAAGTTATTCGTATTATTTAATTATCGAATTACCGAGTAACAGCACTCCAAAAGTGCCAGCGGTAAACTTGATTTACTAATACATTATTAACGCACGATATCAATGTAAAGCTTTCCGTTAATGCAATCGTACGAATAACGACAGCGACTGCAAGGAGCAAAAAATTAATCTGTAGATTTTAATTTCAGTTTTTAAGGATCAGCCGCCCTTACCGCCAAGTCCGGCTCAGGCTGTTCAAAGAGAGGCCGAGGCCTCCGAAGACTTCTTACAATCGATAAAGAGGCTTGTAACCAATGTCGGCTATTTGCTACTTTTATTAAGTTACGCGATCAACGTTGGGATATTCTACGCTATCAGTACACTTCTCAATCAGATAGTTCTGAAGCACTTTCCAGTAAGTGATATTTGAAATATTATAAAGGTTTCAAATTTAACACCCTATTGTTTTTAGAGGATTTGAGAGATACTTTAATAAACACTGTGTAGAACACTTCTAGAACAATTTAATTAAAATAACATTTCTATTGAACAATCGAAATTTTATATAAACGCGTATATAAACAATAATGGTAAATAAAATTAATGGAAACAATTACAACTATAGAGTCAGCAAAAGTAAAATTTTTCACTTGAATCTCGAGTTAAGTCAAACATCTCCATCTGCAAGATTAATCTGGAAATTATAATTCTGAAAATTTTTTATTGTTTTCAATAATATTTTTACATTACAATTGGTTTTTTTTTTTAAATTTCAAGCAATAAAAACATTTGACGATGCCGTTTATTAAAACTGTGTTATTTCGAAAACAATTTTTTACAGGGCCACGAAATTGACGCGGGTAGAATTGGACTCGCCATAGTATGCGCCGGTATGCTGGGATCAGTTGTTTGCGGAGTTATTTTAGATAAGACGCATAAGTTCAAGTACGTAACATATTCTGCATTGATAAAAATATTTGTGGCGGATCAATCATTAGAGTATCCATTAGGTATACGAATTTCTACGGAGGCACGTGTAAAAATTACGCGCGTATTCCGTACTTAATGGATACTCCATCGAAAAACAATGGCTCGGACTATAGGGTGGTAAAACTTTACCACCTCTTGTGTAAAGTTAGCCGATCCCCGGCCCTGCTTCGCGTGGCCTCTCCGACGCTACTTATCACGCTTTGCTGTAAAATTCTACTTTACAACATATATATATACATATAAGTTAAAAGCTCCATTTTACGGAAGGACGTACATTGATTAAAAGTGCGTCATGCTTAATTTCAGAGAGACGACCTTAGGCGTTTACATCTTCTCCTTTTTGGGAATGATAGTGTTCACATTTACGCTCGACATCGAAAGGATAATTATCGTTTACGTAACAGCCGGCCTGTTGGGGTAAGCTATCGTCACGCATTATCTGATTAACAATGCAATTAAATTATCGACCAAATAATAATCCCGCCCTAACGATTGCCAAATCGCTCGTGCACGAACGCGCAGATTCTTCATGACCGGATACCTGCCGGTCGGCTTCGAATTCGCCGCCGAGCTGACCTATCCGGAGCCGGAGGGCACGTCGGCCGGCCTGCTGAACGCGATGACCCAGGTCTTCGGCATCGCCTTCACCATGCTCTACGGCTACCTGTTCAAGATCTGGGGCGATTACTGGGCGAACGTGGCGCTCTGCGTCGTGCTGCTGCTGGGCAGCCTCCTCACGTACGTCATACCGAACGATCTCAGGCGGCAGAACGCGAAGTTTTAAGGCCCCGACGTTCTTGGGCGCGTAAAATGCGGCGAAGGCAAAAAAACAAAAAAACAAAAACAAAAACAAAAGGAAAAAAAAACAAAAGGAAAAGAAAAGAAGGGAAAAGGAGAGAAACGGCCCGAGCGCGTAACGCATACTTCGAGGGGACGAAGAGGGGCGCAAGCTATGCGTTATTTTTTGCATCCACGAGCAGGCTCGGGGATGTCCGGAGGTACAATATATACGTATAATATGTATGTATTGTCTCGATCGTGCAGATCGTTTACAGTTGATCTAGTCAGAATAAGTTGTTGTATATAGGCATATTATACCTGATGAAAGTCATAATGTGATAGTTTTTCTTTGGTTTTCTTTTTTATTTATTTATTTCTTTTTTTTTCGTGAAAAGCGACGTGAAACACCGCTCGAACAAGTTCTGCGAAACTTCTTTGGGTCCATTCTGCCCCCAGCCCTTGTTATACTTGAGACGTCGCTTAACAATGTATAATGTATAATGTGCAGTCGTGAAGTATAATTAAATATCCAGATAATAATTGTAGTCCCCGATGGTTTTGCGATCGTTATATATACATATATGGATAAAGGTCGAGGATTAAATGTAATTTTACTTTCATCCAAATTTCTAGGTTCTTCGTGATTCTATATGATTTAGAACACATAAAAACTGTCCATGGATTTACTGCGGAGTAATTTTCAGTATATAAAAAAGTGGGGCTACAAATGACTTTTTTTCAATCAATTATTACATTATTTTGATAATTTTATAAGCCCATAGAAACATATATAATTGATCATTATGCCGATTTTTTTTTCGTCATAATTGTGCCCTATTACTTTAACATTATCTGATAGTTTTGTATGAAATTAATATGAAACAAACTAAAAAAATTATGGAATTTTAAAAAATGTCCAGTACAGTTAGCCATAAGTTATATTAATTAATATACAAAATTACAATCTTGCCATATTTTTATTCTTAAGACCATATTAATTTAGGATACATTATTTAAATAATTTATCAAATATTCATGATTCAATACAGAAGGGCAACTTTTTCTCTTTTTTCATATTTAATAATTAGATATTACGGCTTTCTTAATGTTTGTAAATACACTGATGAAATATCTACCGACAATAAGTAGAATGTGTAAGTTTCTTGTAAATAATTAAAATGATATATATTTATAATATCAGATTCGTACGATAGGAATTTATTGTACAAAATGCAATGTTACGAAGTAGAGAAAAAACTTTTTATGAAATGTTTGCATTAAAAAAAAAAAAAAAAAAACAATGCCCGATGCGTACTGGAGACGCATTCTATACAGGATATTGTATGTAATTTATTTTCATTTATTGAATTATTAAAATTAAAGCGTATTTTTGAACAACGAATAAAAAACATATACAATGAATTATACGAAATTCAACGAAAAATTATGAAATATGTTAATATTATATTAATTGTTATGTACACTGCGGGAGAAATTAATATTAATATTTATTATTTTTCTTGATGGTTTCGCAACGGACACGACTAATTAAAAAAGTCTAATTATTCTTTTAAAAACTACTATTTGTCTATAATAAAATTAGCTACAAATGATAAATATAACTGTATAAAATAGAAAATTTTTAAAAATAATAATTGGACATTTCTTTGGATATGTATAGTCTGTCCCAAAATTCCACGGGAAAATAGAAAATCTTAATATTAATTTCCATTCGGTGTATATGTTTAATCACTATTGGTATATTTAAAAAACGAATAATCTTAATACACTTGAAAGTTTTAAATGCTAAGTAATGCGAGTCTAAGTAACGTTGATATGATTATTTACTGTAAATTTAATTTATAAAAAAATGAGATTCTCTACATAACTGTGAATATAAAGAGTAAAACGGAAATATTTTAGAACACAATGTAATGAGACCAGATTTGGGAAATATTTAGTTGCATGAAAATAACAATTAAAAGTAACAATTGAATCATAAATTATATCGAAATGCAATAACTAATAAATCTTAATTGTCGGACACTTCAAATAAATTCTATTTTTATTCGCTCGATATCTACATTGCTAATAAATTTTCATTTTTATTTTTTTGACATTCTTATATATAAACACATATTAATTTTAATTAGAATGGCTTTAAATTTTAACTACAAGAGAAATAAAATACAATTACATTTTCATTTTTATTTCTTCAATATTCTTATCCAAAATTAACTTTTCATTTTTAATTGTTTGACTATTGATATCAAATAATAATGCTTTCACACTACTATGTAAATACTTCTACACATTTACGAAGGCTGTACATTGCTTACGTAAGAAGTAATGACGATAAAATAATAATTTAATTTTTATTTATCGATGGCAATGCGAATCAAATAATATTCATAATTGATTTTTCAATGAGAATAACAAAGAAAGGAATATGTAAATTTATTAATATTGAAATTTCTTACCATCAAAAATTAAATTTTCTTTGGCGATTGAATGTTCGTATAATTTAAAAATAATTTATTTCACAAACTAAACTAATTGAAATCAGATTTATTAAAATATTTCCCAATTCTGAATGAAATTAGTCTAATCAATTACAAATTATAACTTTTTCACTTTGATAGTGATCGTTTTGCGAGGCAAATTATTCGATTCCCAAATCAATAATAACATACAGAAAAGACAATAATAATGAAATGGATCAATTTTTTAAAAAAGGATTAATTTCATTTTATGAAAATTTGTTATATATTCTGTAAAATTGGCCGTTGACTAAAGTGCAGTATTTTAATCAGTTAACAATTTATTTGGAACTTAAAACAACATTTGTAAATAATTTAAATGACGTTGAAAAGACTTGTTAATATAATATTATTCATATCTTTTTTATTATGTTTATATCTTTGTAAAAACTTTTTAATGCCAAGAACAATTCAATAACAAATATTTTTTCAAGGTAAGACTGACCTGTCATTAAATTTATTAATTTTTCCGATCGAAACATTTGAACAATCAATAAAAACGGGTAATTATTTTCTGAGATTTAAATTTAAGTTTAGAAAACTGTAATTTTTATATCTATCAAATAATAAAATTATAATTTTCCTTTTACTAAGAAGAGCAAAGCTTTATATATATAATTTTTAATATATTCTTATCATAAAAAAATAAAATGCTTGTAAAATAATCTCTAACTGCATTCAGCGTTAAGTACTTTATATTATTGGTTCGAATAGAATATTTTAAAATTAAAATTACAAATTGATATTGTTTACATATATGTTAATCTCAAAACCAATCCGAGAAAATGGAAAATATAATTGCTTGTACAGAACTACATTGCGCTAAATTGTATATTGAAAATTAATATAACTTAAGTTTAAGTAATGTTAGATTTCATTGGAATCTTCTAATGATTCAAAAAGTCTAACAGTTGTTGCTTTTAATTATATTGGTAGTATAGATAGATAATAAGAAATATATTTTAATAAATAAAAAATAGACATATCGAGATTATAAACCCACGATTATTTTGGAAAATATTGAAATATAAATAAGAATATATATATATATATATATATATATATATATATATATATCTTATTTGTCAAACCATTTTTTTTATAAATCTGAAATTTAGATGCATGCAACGATATAGTACAAATATAAATATAAAAATTGTAAGCCATTCTAAGTTATAAATTTTACATTCTTCTTCATGATTCTCAATTATTATGTAAAAAATTCGTCGAGCTAAATTAAGACTGAATTCAAAACAATGAAAAATTGCCACAGAATATATATTTTTTGTAATAAAAAATATTTCAATAATTTGCTAGAGAAAAAAAGATTAAGCTTTTTATTTAAACATTTTCTGTAATTAATAAAATTTTGAGGAATCTCAAAAAAGTATTTATGAAGTGATTTTTATTTTACAAGAGAATTGAAGAATTATTCACTTCAAAACGAGAAGATATCATAGTATCAATTAGATTATATAGTGATGTAGTAAGTTAAAATATATATCATGCGTGTGCCTTTATAAGGCTGAAATAAAAACTATATTCGTAATGTTATGTATTTGAAAAATTGCATAAATATAAGGTGGTAAAAAATTTTGTATAGCTTTCACATATTTTAATTTTTCATTAAATTGTATAATTTTTTTCTAAAAAACATATATATTGATTTTATTTATAAATAATATTTGAGGTTTTTTGAATTAAGGATAATCTTGTTATTAGGCTAATAATAAAAATTAAGTTATATTTTTGTAGCGCAAGCTCTTTTCCTGTAGATAGTACAATATTTGTATTGAATATTTTACAAAATGGTAGTATAATGAAATATACGCTTTCGTTACATTTAATTATTACATATACTGAAATAATAAAGAGATGATATTTTGAATAAGCATCGGTAATTCCACTTCAAAAATATCAGTTATTAAATTCAATATTACTAACTGGAAAGTATTGAATGGATATTTAAATAAATAATTAATTGAAATATGAGGAAGAATGTAGGTATTTTACATGGATAATGTGCAAAGTAGAAGATAATTATATTTATGAAAGAAGTAAATTTTAGAAAACCGTATAAAATGACTATTTAGGGTAGTACATTAAATATGTTGAAATATTAAGCTGAGTAATTAGATGAAGATGATGTAGTTTAAATGATGTATTCTGTCTCCCGTCTGAAGATATATATATATATATATATACATGACCTGTCTCCGAATAAATTATCTGACAATAACTAAAGAATACATATTTTACTATAGATATATTAGGTGCAAATAATTTTTTGCTTGAATTTTTATTCGAACTCTAATTTGAATACTATAAGGAAAGTAGATCATTCCAGGACAAATTCTATTAACAACTCCATAAGTTAAATAAACTCAGCCATTGCAATTAATTATTATAATACTAGTATATACGTCGAGTACAATTATATATACATCTAACAAAATATCTGTGCCAGTTTCCAACAAACCTTTGGATTACGCTATTAAATGATTGTATAAATGAATCGCTAAAAGAAATTGCTAGTACTTAAACTAGTAATAAATATATCACCTAGTAAAACAAGTGTTTTTTTGACGAGAATAAGAAATGAAAATTTTTGAACGAGTTTTCAAAAACTAAAATTTCATAATTAATATTTAAGTAATTTATGAAAATAGTGTATTTGTTAGTATTAATGGAAGATTTCGAAATTGAAATATATTATTCATTGTATATATTTTTCTACAATTCAGTTATAGTTTAAAAAATCTTAAATAAATAAAAAAGTGCTTGTATTGGTAAACAATAAATTATTATTGAAAAGCAAATTATTACCAAATTATTATAAAATCAATTAATTTTTCTATATAATGAAGGCGATAATACAGATTATAACATACGTAAATAATCTTATAATAAATTTTTGTGTGTTCTACAAGTAATTTTAAACAATATATCTATATTTGTCCATGTTTACAAAATTGTCATATCGATGATGTCACAGTATCAAATAATTAGATGTAATAAATAAATTGTCAATTATTTTTCAATACATATCTTATAAATGAAAGTTTATTAAAAAAAAGCGTTTTAGACCGCATACGTATTATTTACTGCATGGTTAAAAATGTTCTTGGAATTATACAAAATGCTGATGCTTAAATTTTCGGTCGAATATTGTAAAATGTTGAATAAAAATGTTTAAAAATTTAGTTAATTTGAAGCTTTAATTCAACCTATCGAATATTTTTATAATATCCATTATTATAATTTTAAAAAAATTCTTATATTTTTCTATATTTTTACAGCGTGGAAACATTTAAATAGATTTACATGTGAATACCTCTAAAAAGATTAGATACTTTTTATATTTAACATTTGAGATTCTCAAATATTTAAAAGTAACTTCCATTTGAAAGCTAATTTTTTATAAATATATATCACTTGTGGAAATTTCAAGTGTACAAGAATGTATAAAAATCTATGAAAGTGCATAAATATGTATGATATATATTGCCTCCCATTGTCACTCATTCACATAAAATTGTTTACAAACTTTCACAAACTTTCATAAAACATTGTTAATAACATCTTTCCTATAACATTTTATCTAATTTACCAATCAATGTATCATATATTTAATAATGTAAAAGTACAAGCTACAAGTTACGATAGTTTCAGGTCAGAAAAATAACTATTTTATGCATTTCATACACATATTGAATGAAATTTAACATAAAAAATTTCAGTTTTATGTTGTTACCAATTTTTACAAAAAAGTTCAAAACTGGCCAATTTCAACAAAATATGACAATAGCAATAAAAGGGTAAATTGAAATGTTTGGAACAAGTTACCTAATTAAACTTATTATGGGCATGCACGCTGATTTTCAGTAAGCATCGGTGCACTGTATGAATGACCATTGTTTGTTGTTTAGATCCTACATCTTCTATTCTATTAGAATGTTGTTTATTTTCACGATAGACAATATCTCTATTCATAACCAATATATCTAGAGGAACTATTGCAATGATTATTGAAATCTGGTACGATGATATGGTACAGTATTCACAATGCTTCTATAGCCTGGCCAAATTTGTGACACACAGGTAGACAGTATCATAACTATTATTTTCCGACATATAGTTACATTGGAGCAGTTACATTACATTGGAGCTGCGTAATATATTACTGTGTTTACCATTGATAATAATTGATAATAAATTCATCTAATTTGCCTTAGTCTTTGTATATCGAAATATACGATTAATTATAGTATATCAAGAAATACTTCTTTCTTTTAAAATTTTAAAATAATTGATGTTATTCATCGACCACATTCTGGCGCCTTCTATTATAAAGTCAATATAGAATTGATAAACTCATGGAATAGATAGATTTCTTTTTTGCTAATTTACGATTATGCTTATTTAGCCAGTGTACTATTAATTCTACAATGTCGTCTCCCAGGTAATAATTCTTGTTAAGTTACCTTCGCTACGACAACTAAGGCAATAAAGTTAGTATTATACTATCATTCCTGTCTCTCTTGGATGTGTCATCCTTATCAAGCAGTTATATTGATAGGATTGGAGCAGAATTGAAACGAATCTACGATTCAATACATTCCAGCTGTAAATCCCTTTCAATTCGATACAATGTTTAGCAATGATGTTATATTTTGGTAATTTTAAACTGGTTTATTGCAACGCATTGAATCATAAATCCGCTGTAATTAGAATTAATTACATTAATTTTCCATAATATTTAATCGAATTGAAACTAATGTATGATTCGAATGGATTGTTATATTCCATTTGAATTCCAAATTTTTAACAGGGATTTCACTAAAGACAAACTTTCGAAGATATAGTGGAATCTCAAGATATTTCAGAGACCATATAATATCAACCAATCTGACCAAGTTAAATGAATTCGAAATACCCAATGCAATTATAATAGACATACGTTTAGTTTACCTAATAGTTTACAATACGCTGCAGGCGATCCCTAGTACGTTAATATATAAATAAAGTCAATTGTTTTACCTTCTTTGAAGATACCACGTTTATTTTTGGTGATACCACCCGTCGTATCTCCGAAGATTTCTATTTTTTTCAACCATATCGAGTATGCAAAGCGGATGATACGACAATTGTTAAAGGTATGGCAAAAAGAACCAACGAATGTACTTTCAACTGTACCAGAAAAATTCATTCCTTAAGGCAATAACTGAGCGCTGCTACAATAAGATGAGAAAATCATCACGACTAGTCTAGGTAAGCCATCCGAAGTTGTGTTGTCTGTACAAGGTTTCAGAAATAGGTCTTAAAGACTACGTAGAAAATTTCACCGAAATATTTAATGTTATCTTATTTAGATCTTACGAAAAACTTATGTGAAATTCAAATTGCTAGATTGCTAAAAGATGATATTGACAGTTTTTTAAAATAATATTCTTGTAAGATCTAATCTTGTAAGACCTGTACTTGAAAAATTTTCATAATATTTATGAAAGGTTTCGAAAAGTCTTATAAAGCTATTATTATTGGATTTTTATATATTATGATCATGTAAAAAATATTGAGAACACTTCTAGAGTATATATTTATATGATATTTATTTAAATACGGTACAATACAATAAGTTGACAATAGTTCTGTGTCGAGACGCTTGCTCCATCGTTGTTAAAACAACTTACAGTACAGAGATATTTTATTTTGCCCTTTCGATCAAATAAAAACCATCAAATTACATATGTGTACGTACAAGTGCATATATCAGAACATTCTAAAATTATTGAGCACGACATGTGCTCACACTTAAATCTTTCAAAAGGTTTAGAGAAAGCTTTCGTAAAAGATTCCAATAAGAATTCTTGCAAAATTTTAATCAACACTATTGGAATCTTTCTAAATCCTTAGGCATTCTTATAATTATAAGGAAAGTCTGGAACAATTCACGAAGATTATCACGAAAATCCCTAGTTTATTGTACATTTTGAAATGTTCCTAGGTTGTGCTAAACGTTGCTAAAACTTGCTCAGATTATTACACGGGTTCTAAGTTGATTCTTAAAGTAAAACCGTTTTTTGTTGAAATCTATTAGAATTAGAAATAAGGGAATCAATGAAATCATAAAATTTTCAGTTTTAAAAATGATGTCTTTTAAATTTTTTGAAAATTATCAATAATTATCCAAAGTTAGGAAAATACATAAGAAAGAATTAAAAAAAAAAGTTAAATTACAGAAATAAAAAATAGGAAATATTAGAAAGTGCGTATAAGTTTATAAAAAGGAATATAAGTAAAAATAATTTTAAAACTTTCGCGCAATTTCGTACTTTTTCATACAATTATAAATACTTGAAAAATTTCACATGGAAAGTTAGATACGTTAATAAACGATAAAATCCGCTTAGTTTTCTTTTATAGTCAACATTTTGATTTTCGAATTTCACCAACCTCCAATGTAAGATCAACTATTATCCTGAAAATTTATAAATAACATTGTTCAAATATCTATAGCGGTTTAATCGATAATGCATTAAATTTTCATACTTTATTATTTATTAAATGCAACGAAACTTTGATAATAAAATTATCCTTACTGAAGCATGTTCCCTGATGGACAATATATTTTCACAAAAAAAAAAGAAAATCTATAATTATTATTAAACATGGAGTAATTCATTTAAGTACGTCTCTTTAGGTTAGAAATTGAGAAAAAAAAATTATCAGTGTTAACAAACTCCAAAAATGTGTGACATAGTATTTATTTAAAAGTCTTTGCCATCCTTTCTAAATTCTAAGTTGTCAAAGAAACCGAAAATGTCTATTATCTGCGTGAGTTACATTATACGGATTTATTTTACATAATGACATTATTTGAATTATACTTTAAGGTTTATAATTGCTTTGTTTACAGACGGTGGTCAGTGTGTTCCAAGTGATCTTTTTTATAACGCTGAGCGGCTTTCTCATGACCGTCGTTGCTTTTTCAAATTTGTTAGAAATCACAATATCAGTATTAAAGCCAATTTTTCTATTTATACTCCGCCAAATTGACAAATTTACGATAGTGAGTGAACGTTAACCTACTCTACGTTAACAAACATTTTTGTTAACCGCTGGCAAAAGCTCTTTGTTTAACATCGCACGTCGAGTTTAAACAAAAAAAAAAACCACTGAAATTCCCCCTCGTATAAGGGATTGCTCGCAATAAGTACAAAGTAATGATTTTTTTACGTTAAAAAAAAAAAAAAAAAAAAAAAACAAGCAAATGTTCTTTTCTTACCTTCGCGTATAATGCTTAAATGAATTAAACGCAAAACGTATAATGCTCGAATAGTTTATTTAAACCATTATTAGCATAATAAGAAACTTGTCATACTTTTATATCGATCTGAACTCTATGATTTAAGCAATGAAAATTTTGAATCCGCATTCAATTATATTTGAGTTACATGTACTTGGTATATTATTATTGTATAGAAACAAAAATTTTCTTTTCTCACATATTTCTCCAAACAATGATAAAATCAATTGATTAAGGCAACACCCGCTTGATTTTCATTATCGTGAATTATTTGTTATTCATATACAGTGTATATTGAGCTTGGTGGTTGAACACACAAAGAAAGTGTTAAGCGCATGTTTCTGCAACGGGGAGGCCATCAGTAGTACGCCGACGACCGTCGAGGAAGAGCCGCTGGCCCCGGCTCCATCGGCCGCATCCCAATAAGCTCGACACTACAATGAACAAACCCGATACCTTCTGTATCAATGAGAAAACCCTTACGTATCGATAGTAAATCAAAGAAATGTATTCGTGTATTGTAAAATATAATGACGCTCTGTCTGCAGTAGAATTGTCAATAACGTTTTAATGAAATTTCTTTTAGAGCGCAACGGTTAAGGGTGCAGCAATTTGAAAAAATCGAGGAGGGATCTACAAAACGAACTAACACCGAATTTTTGGAGTTCTTGCTTTTGTATATCAGTCATTTTAAAAAAATAACAAAAACATCCTTGCCCGTGCATATTTGACGGAATTGGAATTATATATTTTTAAATTGTAGTCATTTATAATGAATGTAAAATTAATTTTCGTACAGCTTTCATGTAATATAAATAATAAAAGTTGTATAAACATTGCAATAAGGTGTTATTGGAAAATATCTCTCCTAATAATTTTTACTTGTGTATGCAATTTATGCGCATTATTTTTCATTTACAAAATAAAAAATATCAATATTTTCTGTAAAGTTGCAGCGTAATTTATAATTGAGATTCTACTGATTTCAATATTAAGGGACTTAAAGCTCGGACTTAAGCATTAATTAAAAATTCTTATGTACATCTAAAACGTTTTAAGTCTATTTGATTTTTTAAAATTTTCTAACAATCAAATTTGATAGTATAAATTAATTGTAAAAATAAAAATATATATTATGCGAAAGAATTGTGTTATAAGGCTTACTAGTCTTTAGAATATCAAGCGGTTAACCGAAAACGTCATACTACTTCTATAAAAATAGTAAGAAAAAAATGTCGCATGAGGATTGAGTTCTTACAATATGAGTATAAAAAAGTGGAAACCAAAAATTGATTTGGCACCAGAATTTCGCCTGTAATAAAATTGTAAAAAATTTCATTGGCAATGTCAGTGCCAACTGTAAAGCATAAACTGTAATTTAAGGAAAATTAAATTTTCAAATATTCTTTCAACAAAATAAAACTTTACGATCGTACAAACGTAAACACTCCTATGCTTGAACCGTTATCGTTGATATAGTATCAAAATCATCATCAAAAGCGAATTTTCACAAACGAGAACGTTAATCTATAGTTCATGTTCCCCTTTAAATTTTATGCTACATAAAATATTTATGATAGAAAGTAGTAGCTAAATTGTTAAGCGACTTATCAAGCAATTTTTTAAATCAGAGAAAATCTCAGAATTGTTTTTTAAATTTTCAAAAATCTAGCTAATTTATCTGTTTTTTTTTTATCAAATGATGAAGCAAGGTATTTTTTAAAGCGGAAAATATTTATAGAAATGTTGTCCTCCTACGTTTATAGTAAAATCACATAACTTCGAAGCCTGATTTTTATAGAAGCTCGTTGCTTCCCCCATTGCTCCCATGTTCTTTCTCATTTTTCATTTCTTTTTCCTGCGCTATAGAAGTTTTTCATAGCTATATATATATATATATATATATATATATATATATATATATATATATATATATATCGGTTACATAAATGAATATATCGTAAATTTAAAATAACGTTATCCATTGTTTTTACTGTTTATTTGGTTAACTTTTCAGACAAAATTTAAGAAAATCACATGTGCCTAAATTAATAAGTTATTGCTTCGGATCTTTTTAAGTTAAAAATGAAAAACTAAATTAAAAACATCTCTCGGAATAAATCAATAACAAAAAAACAGATTAATATTAAAAGGGAATTAGGAAATCGACAAATTTTTTTCACAATGGATCAGTTAATCTGCAGTATCAAAACTACCATTTCGGCCTTGCGATGTTTAATGATGCCAGAATTTGCACCTTACGTAAAGACAGCTGGTACAGTCCTTTTAGGGTGGATCATCGTCTCCTGGATATGGAATGTACGTTTATTATAATAGATTACTCTTCATATAATACATATAGCTTACATTTAAAATATATTAAAAGAGCATTACTTTTATATTAATTTTTATATATGAATTTAATATATTAAAAGAGCATTACTTTTATATTAAACTGATAATCTACGGTACTCACCTTCATTGCTAACTCACTTGTTATAAAATAATTCAACTGGAAAATTCTTTAGTTGGAAATTAATATTATATAATCATGCCAAGCTATTATCTGATTCTACTCATTAAATTTTAGAATTATGTTACGAGATAGATTAATAATAAAAACATAATTTAACAGTAATCATTTTTCCGCATTAATTATTAATAATCATATTCTTTTTCTTAGATAATTGTGATACTCTTCGCCCCGGCGGCAGTGAGTGCTTTGGCGGTTTTACTAATATGCCCAAAGACCCTGGAATGGTTTATTTGCCTACTGGGACCATCTGTAGAAAATACGATATGCGATCTCATGGAAAAAATTGGCTTAGGCAGAGTGTATATGGAATAATTTGAGCGTTTCTGTATGCAAATATCGTTAACTGGTGGGACGTGAAAATTTGTTATCCGAATGCTAACTATTTTGAACCGCTAAATTTTAATCATTATCAAAATGTACTAGTGTGAATAAAAAAGTTCTCCCGTTCGACTTGAATTATTTGTGAAAATTAATTTTAACAGTAGCTATTTGAAATTTTATGATAAACACTTTGATTAAGAAACGTAACTGATATTAATTAATATCACATCGAAGAAGCAGTTTACGATTACTGAAAAGTACTCGGAAGGTAACGTGTGAAAAGTTGATTCCAAGTTGATTACAGACTTGATTCCAAGTCGACCAAAGGCGTGTCTGATCTTGTAGGAGATAATAATGGAAGAGTAACGAGCGAATGCCCGAGGAAGGGAAATGAATGACTAATGAGTATTTGAAAATCCATAGCATTGAAAAAACAAACTACATTACTAAACGTATTTTGGAATGAGCGTACGCTTTTATTTCTTGTAATTTTTATGAATGTTATTTGTAACATATATTATTTAGAATGCGGCATCAATCGTTGCGAAACTTACACAGGAACATCTTATGCTTATACATTTTAATTACCATTATTCGCCATTTTTATAATTTCATATTGCGCGCTTCTTTAATGTTATATTACACTCAGTTTTTGGCAGAGTTGGCAAAGTTGGCTCTAAACAATTTTACATTTTTGCAGATTTATAATATGAACTAGACATTTTTGTTTTTAAATTCTCTCAAATATAACATGATATTATAATATTGTTTTATTCGTCTTTCAAATTCTAATGTAATAAGAAAATATAATCTTTCGTATAATACCAGTTATACTTAAATGATTATTTTCAATATTAACAATGAATATAATTTAAATAAATGGATTGGCATATAATTTGTATTAATGTATTGAAGAGAAACTAATACCTTCAATGATAAATACAAATATGGTGTTATTAAATATATCTAATATTGTTTTTATAATAATACTTTTAAAAATTAACAATTAGTTAAGATTCAATCTTCAAAACATTATAACTTAAATATTTTTTTCATAATGAATATTCCATCAAAAATCATAAAACGCTATTTGTTTACTATTACTTAAAAATTATTTTATACAAAAATAAAAATTATCTACTACTAACAGTGAAAATAAATTTTTTAATGAATTTTCATTTTTTCAAAATAATTAATTATATTATAATTTTAACAATAATTTTAATATAATATAATTATTGTATTATATTTTAATTATTATTTTCTGCTTTACAAGGATACAGTATGGGAGTAAAAAATAATTTAATTTTGTGTCGTAAGATTTATTCGTTATCTTTTACTCCTTTGAAGTATTTATCCCTTATAATTTAATTTATAAAATTTTTTTTTGAATAATGTATGTTAATTCTAGAAACTTGTAATTTTTTTAACCGTTCGTCTCTAATTTTCATTACCAAAAAAGTACTTTATAGAAAAAAGGATTTTATGTTTAGAATAGCTTCTGAAAATTTAAAAATGTCTATTTGCCGCTATCTAAATCCTACTTTGCCATCTCTCCTTTATAGCATAATAATGAAATTAGAAAAAAATTGTATAATTTAATTTAAGAATAATAGAAAAAGTATACATGTATATATCAATGCATGGACGTATATATATATATATGTCTAACAGGTAGTATTTTTTCAGCCTATTTAGCAACATAAAGTATTTAAAACAACTAATATTGTTAGTATTTATCAAACAAAAAACATTTATACCTTATTTCTCAGTTAAAAAACAAAACAAAAAACAAGTAGACTTTATACACAAAATATATACCAATATTTTAACAAAATTTTGCTTAACTTATGTCTTTATGATGATTTTTATACTTATAGCACAGCCTTAAAATAATTATTTAACATGAATTTATTCGTTAAAAATAATCTCAATTTTCAACAAATGTAGCAATTTTTTTTCTAATTTCAATATAATGTTTTCTATTCTAAAATTTATAACATGTGTAACGATAACATATAAATTTTAGGTTAAAAAATCAATTAAAATTTTTCAATTAATAATAGTTGTATCTTATGCTCGATACGAATGTTAAAAAATATCACAACGGTAGAACATGATATATGTTATAATTAATCTGTACATTCCTTCAAGGAATTCAATTCTATCACTGTATTCGGTGGTTAATAGTCAAAAACTTACAAGTATATAATTTATAATCATTGTTAGTTGTCCTTGCTGATTTATAAAATAAATTTCATTTATTAATATTTATTGATATTATTAAAAATCTATAAAAATTAATAATTATAACGAATAACGTGATAATCTCATGAATTAATATTTATTCAAGAAAAGAAAAAAGAAAGTTCTTCAACTTGGCAAATTTAACATGGACGGCTCAACAAAATTTGAGATAGTAAAATTCGTATACGCGATGACCGCTGAGTAACCCTACTTTAGGACTTCAATGTATTTTGAATTATTCATATGAATAGAATTTTATTTATGAAAATAATACAGAGATAAATCAGAAAGTCAAGGAGAACTCTTAAAAATGGAAAATAGAACAGATTGTTCTCTTTGCTTATTATTGGTCAATTTTTGGCTCGTGATATGCATAATTTATCACGTTAATTGCCAGCCCAATTTGTTTAAAATAATACGAATTCACATGTATACATACTGTTCGTATTTACAATCTATTTACAGAATTAATATAACACTAATGGCGATACTCCATTTAAAATGTCGCTGTATTATCACAATTTTATACACATGAAATTATCGACAGTAGATACTGGATATTGCACACATTATAAAACAATTAAAGGGGTGTGTAACAATAGATTTTTATTTAATTGTATGATACTACTTTTATCTAATATAGAATTTTACAATTTTCAGTTTTAAAGATAAATTTATATAAGAATAAAACAAAAGATTTTTCACTTCTATGACTATTGTGATACAATATTTAAAAAATATTTATAATTATTCAACATAAGTGTTTTAATTCTATTCATTACATCGAATCAATTCCTAGATTCTGCATAAATATGTAGTATTGCTCTGTATCAATATTAACAAAATTCACTCCAAAGTAAACATAATCAAAATAAACATTTAATGGCATTATTAATAAATGAACTATTTCTACCTAACTGACATGAATTTACAGTTCAAAATCAATTTTTTTTTATTTTCAATTGATTTTTATAATATTATCACAGTGACTATTCTAATTAGATAATTCAAAAGAAATCATTTCTTTTTAATTATTACATATGGGAATGAGAATTACATACTTTTTTGTTCACTTTCTATCTAGGCCAGTATATCTCTACGAGAATATTAATATATGTATATTTTTAGTCCAAATGTTTATTAATTATTGAAGAGTATATTTTAAATATTGTAAAGGGCCAATTATAAAGATATAGATATAGACCAAGATATAAGTGAAAATAAAATTATTTTTATTAAATTTTTTGATTTCAAAAGAGAATTTCGGATAATATTTTGTTTAATATATATATGTGTGTGTAGTGTGATAATTTATGTATAAAAAATGCTACGTTAAATAATACTGCAATAATTTTTAATCTTTTATATCAATACAGTAGATGAAAATGCTATATTTATAATACTTTATTTAAACGAACTAATTGAAAAGTATTAAAGTTGAGGGAAGTCTCAGACAAATACTTACACCTTTCAGGAGAAACTTATAAAAAATTGACTTAGTCGTGAAAAATGCAAGAATACAGATTATTTTTAATTCAGGCGTCTAAATAAATAAATATTAATGGATTATACATTAAATCCTCGGAATAAATTGAATGAACATGAATTATTGCATTCTTCACCAAAATAATTATCATGTCCTTCGTACGCTGTATAATTTTCATGTGTTCACTTTTAAGACATTTTAATTATGGAGCCCCGAGCCTTTTATGAAAATGAATTAAGTCAACTGAATACAATGAAATGGATAAAATGAATTTTCTTTGATAAAATTTTTGAGAGAAAAATTGATATCGATTCTAAAAGATTTGCATTATAAATATCTTCAAATAAAATAATCTAATATTTTTTAATTAATTGAATTCTCAATATTTTATCAGTAATTAATATTGATATTTTAATTAATTTAGATATCATGCGTAACAAAGAAATTCCACTTTTTATCTTGATAATAGACTAGATTTATTTTGAAATGCTCGTAAACCTAATTTCAGAAATAATATGCGCTGACCATCATATCCTTATCTCCCCTATATTAAACTCAAGTAGCTCTAATTGTAAATCTAATATAAATGCTGTGCGTGGAAACTGATAAGAGTCAATAAAATCCAATAATGTTTAATGCATACAAAAACGGCAGTATGAATAGTAATCTATTTTACTTTTCCGTTGTATGAACGAAGATATGAGATATATATTGTAATTTATCTATTTATTTGAATTGTATTCCGTCAAATTTAAAACCGGATGTTATTAGTTATTAATAGTTAAGTTTAATTAACATTAAAATTAATCTAGCTTTAATGAACTTCTGAACTTTAATTTTTTTCAATTAGTATTGTTATCAGGTTAGTATAGTCGAAGAAAAGAGATATGAGAATTATCAGTATTAATTCATACTATCTTCGCAAAATCTTTCTAATACGTAAAACTGTCTTCATATTTAATGATAATAGATGACTAAATACACGCAGATACCAAAATTATATTTAACTCTAAAAATAATTATATATTAACCATAGTAAACTTTATTTATTATAAAAAGTTGTTCAATATTCAAAGAGTTGGGATTCATGTTTAAAAATCTCGAAATGCATTAGAATAAAAAAATAGATATGTAAAGTCAAAGAAATAGTTTAGGTTAATGTTCTAAAATTTGCACACTGCAAACATTTAGTTAATACAAAATCCATATGCAACTCTATCAACAGGTAGTCCATATTTCATAATTAATCCCCTCGACCCACGTACTTATCGCCTACTCTCCAATACCCGTCGCGATACGAAGGAAGAATGTGTGGAGGAAATACGACAGAATAGAGGTCTCGAGCTATATACGAGCCATACGTGACAAGAGCACCATCGAGGGAGTTTAGCCTCTTACAATATATATAGTAAGAAAGAAGCCAAAGGAAAAACTGCGAAGGCTTATAGCATACGAAGAAGGCTCTCGGCGCGCCGCATTGATATTCTGCGGCACCTTTGCTGTAATTTATTTATTATGTATTAAAATAGTTATTGGCAATGTTTGTGTGTAATAAAAAAGCACATAAAATTATTATATGTTACGGCAGTTATGAGTCCAGCGTCTGAAATGAAAGGGAAGCGATGGCATTCGAAGTAGATTGCGTAAGTAGCACAACTGCGGAAAAATGGACAAGGTTCTGGTTTTTAAACACAATCGACACGGCCTTTAATGGATCGAAGCTGTCCACGATAAAATAAATCGCGAAATTTAGGATTTCGAAGGGGAAAGATAGTCGAATTTCGGATTTTTCGATTGGTAGCCAAGGAGTTTGGTAATGATGTAAATTACTTGTTGGGGAATAATACAGGTAGTCTTGGTAAATTCGAAGCTTCCTAGTTTTGCAATCATTTGCAAATTAGAATGTATTAATTGTTTACATTTTTATCTTCAATTGCATTACATATTTATGCATCTTCATCACGATAAAAGTTAGAAAATCAAAATTCCATTAATTTTGAATTACAGTGTCTGATCAAATCATATATATATATATTTTGCGATCTATTAATCTGAACTGAAGGAATAGAATTTATTTCGCTGTTGCTTGGAGTATACATTTTCTTATTTTGAAAGCACCTTAATGGACAGTAAGAAGTTAAAGGGGACTTTATAGCACAGGAAACATCGTCTAACTATGGAATTGCCTATACGAAGGAAGATTACGCTAGAACTAACTCTTCGTTCATTAGCTAATTTCTCATGGAACAACTTGATTGGCATAGAAGAACAGTGTGATGAGATTTAAGCTCTTTCAATGTCAATTTATATTATTACGTAAGCATGAAAGGAACAAATTTAGTCGAATTATATCTGTGATCAATGTCATTTTTTAAATATCATATTTATATAATTCACTGATGAGTTATTACTTATATTTTATTAAGTATTAAAGCAATTGGAAAAGAAAATAATTTTTAGAGCTACTCATTTGTTTTCATTCACTTTACAATATTTGAAGATTTCTTTAATTCACTATTTTTAAATATTACATTATCCCACTTTCATTTTAGAAAAGATGTTTATTATACAAGTTATCGATTATGAGTACTTTCAATTTTCATTTAAAAAACTGTACATAATTTAACATAGCTTAAATAAATTTCACCGATGGCTATATACTGGCTTAAATATGGAAACTGCAGATAACAACATGATTTACAAGATATAATTTGGAAATCTATAAATAAATCAAGATAAACCTAGAAAAGACGAACCTAGTTACATTTAAATAAAAACAAATAGATAAAGTTTCACATATGATTTATATATAATAATGAGAAGAATAATTTATTCAATATTCAATAACTTTCCAGTTACATTATCATGAAAGAATTGTAAACGCAGAGGATGCTTGAAGTAAGCATACTGGTTATGAGAAATAGTAATCCGTTGGATAATAATACTTCATATGTATAACGACTGCAAGTGTTGTTGTTTGCATCTTTCCTTCGATGAAAAAAAAAAAAAATTATCTGGTAGAAGAGAGCGTGAGAATTGCAAAATGTATTGATTTTTGTTTCTAGCTTCATAAGTATATCGGGGTCGCTCAAATGAAAAGAGAAACCTCGAACTTGTGGATGTGGACAGGGAGTAAACTTTTACTATAGGCTACCTTGCTGATGCTTCAATGTATGCAAATGATGTGCGATAGTATATATAATTATTAGAGGAGTCGATTAGTATGTAATTAGGTCGAAAACCAGGATTTCCCTCTCATCATAAAGATTTATCTTCATTTATACGTTAATCTAACTATAGTTAATTTGGGTTTTTAAAATTTAGCGAGAGCGAAGTGATTCTAAATATTAGAATGTCAGTAACGACCTTAATCATTGTAACATTTTGTTTGTAAACATTATATTACAATGTTACTTAGTGCCAAATCTAGCTTTATTCTGCGTACAATCCCCTAATAGTGATTTTTATATTTAAACATTCATGATACTCATAGGATTTTTATTTATAATAAAAATAATACTGAAATAAAAAAATTATCTTATAAATATTTTATGCGCAGAAGAAAAGCACGCAGAAAATGCTTCTTGCATACTTAAAAAAAAAAATTGCCAAACTGTAATATTGTGTACGAAACTGTAATATTTCCCTTTTAAAGTTATCACGATTTTATTTTTTGATTTTATTTACCTTCAAACAAAAATTGTATTTTAGTCAATCGAAAGTTGCATTAAAATGTATTATAAACTAACTATATATATAGAAAAACATTCTAAGGAAGTTTTTCTATACGTAATTATAAATGCGATTTACAAAATGAATGAAAAAATTAAGCTTTTTAATTATTCTAGTTGTTCTCAATGTTACAGCTAAGTTTTGGTCACAAAATTTGTACAAAAATAAAAATAATATGTGAAGAATAATTAATTATAAATTATTTGATAAAATAATCTTACTCCTTATCGGGAAGGTAGGTTAGTGCGACAAAAGTTTGGTATTTCACACCCCTTTAACTGTAATTGATTACTTGACACAACTTTACTTACTTGCGATAATCGTTGAATCAAGCATTTTTGAAGAATTATAGGGTTGTGTATAGTTGACGGTTACTATATACAATAAAATTTTGTTCAATTTACACAGCTATTTAAAGCATTTGTCGAAAATGCATTATTTTTAATATTTTTTGTAATACAACAAATATCCCGAGGAAATTTTTTGTATCAATTTTGGAAGCATATTATGAATTTGGTAAGTACATTAAACGTCTTGCTTGATATTTCATATTGTCATTCAAAAATCGAAATTACCAAATTCCTAATTTAATGGTGTACATAAGTTACGGGTAACATTATTGCAATGCTCGATGAAGGATTTTGAATAATTTCTAAAAATAACGCACTTTCGAGCTGCACTTTAAAATTTTCCATGTCATTGAACACATTCGTGCGTTTGGTGTTTTCACTCTATTAAATTGTTTACTTGATCGTCTTTAAAATTATTTAAATTGTTCTTTTGCCAAACTTTATCTCGTGTAGTCATTTTTAGAAGCTGATTAAATTCTTCAAACCGTTACTTCTTCAGAAAATCTAGATTTGTCGTCGAGGTTTATAACAATTGCGTGAGTTCTTGCGTGGCCGGATTTACTCCTACTCTTCTCCTTTGCCTGCTCTTCATTATTCTTCGTTAAAAGTAGTTCGTTATCTTTGATAATATTTGCTGTTGCATCTTGCTTGTCTTCTACATTTTTATCACTATCCTTCTCATTAATGCTTTCTTCTTTCTTTAGTTTTTCTTGGCCCTTATCTTTCTCTTCTTTCGACTGCTTTTCTTCTTTCGTTTCTTTTTCTTCCACCTTGATTATATCTTCGAGCGCACTATTTCTTTTTTCATCATTTGATTTTTCTGCAGCGATAACTTCAGGTTTTTTTCTGAAAAAAAAAGAATAATTATTTATTAAAATAAAACTATTAATGCAATTAAATAAAAGTATAATAAGTTAATATAACCTTGTCGATGCAGTCAAGTCGTTCTTTAATTCTTTGTCTTGTAGAGTCCAGGATATTGCGTGTATTGTGGACACTTGAGTTTCAGTGCGGTTAGCAGCTTCTTGCATTGCCGCAATTTTTCCGACCATATGCTGATTACCTAAGCGTGCATTTTTGTCTTTAAGTAAATCCAGTTGAGTATACAATCTACGAAATTCTTCCTGTAAATGCGTATTAATTTTTAGATTTAAATTTTCATCTAATAAAAATCCTATTATATATTATCTTAATAATAAAGAGATCTTATATATGAAGTATTTACACACACGAATATTTAATAAATCTATGATTTATTTTAAAATAATGAAATTATTTTTTCAGATCTCAAATAAATAAATATATTTAAAAAAGATTTTATACAGTAAGTATTTTGCAATGCTTATTGGTCACATGCCCAATCAGACGATTTTATTATTTTATTATCTTATTATATATTTTACGATTAATACTCATGTGTCCTATCGTTTGTTAACGACACGATTGATCATACAATAGATGTATGAATTATTATATAGGATTGGATATATGAGCTCATATATAACTCCCACACATTAATGTTCTGCATTAGGATTATATATATATATATATATATATATATATATATATATACATAATTGTTAAAAATTTGATTAAAATATTCGTACCATCATTCCATCGCTATCTTCGGTCAAATTCGCTTGGTGTAAAGAAATAGAGTTCGTTTGGTTACTTGTGCCGGGTGCGCGTAAAGTTTTACCGAGAAATTTGCTGGTAGTGCCCGCAAGTTTACCATTCGAGTCATCTTTACCTCCTCCTCGAAAAACGACGTAGGCCTGGCATACAAAAGAAAAATAAATCTCATTAATTTAACGCAAACTCTGGATAAAAGTTGCCGCCCCGACTTTCCTACTTTGGCGGCTTGAAAAAGTAACTGTCGATAAGGGAACTTTATAATTAAAGTATACCTAGTTGATAATACTTTGATCTAGTGCTGAAACTTTATATGCATTTAAAGATTAAACGCGATTAATAAAATTCTCCGGGATTGAGTATCTCTCTATTCGCCATTTAACGCAATTTGTACTAAGGCTATGCGAGAACTTCTTTGAAAACTGATAATTATTTATAGATTTTATTCTCTGTCAAATATTTATGTTTGCAATAAATCACAGTTACATATATAATGCACCTTCCTTTATAGTAATCAACCATACGCATAAGGCAAAATCAAATAATACTGTATCTGAATATAAATTCTTACCTTGCTACCGAAAATAAGACCAAGCAAAAGTGTAACAGTGAGCTGAGTGTGACAGAAGAATATAATATATAGTAAATCAGGATTTGCCGGTGATTGTAAAAATAACCTGCGATCAAAGAAATTTCAATTATACTAGACGTTTATTATATTCCTGGTTGTATGAAATTTAATTTAACTTACATTGATACGTTTAGGAAGACTGACAAGAGAAATTCGTTATAAATTGCCATCGATATAAAGCGACTTTCATTAAATTCCGAAGGAGCCTTTCTAACTACGATGCATAAACGTATTCCCCATACGAGAAACATTACTTCCACTAGAATCATACGGAAATAGACAAACATTAATAATTTAAAAATTGTGTAACTATATATTTTATAAAATCTATCTCATGTATATGAATATAAATATATTGTGGCATAATTTATAATTTATAGAATTCAATGATATAAATTATTTAAGTAAGTACAGTGTTTTCAAAGAATGATGTAACATGTTCAGATTTTCGTATCGAGTGAACTAGAATTGCATATTCCTCGTATAAAGTTGAACTCACTCTTTTTTACATCCGTTCTTTAAATTCGTAAAATATCGAGAAAAAAAGATTTGTATTGGATTTGGATTTACCTTATTATTTATACATTCTATGAACTACTTCAACATCAGTACATTGAAAAATTCTTACTTTCACTAATCTGTTGATTAAGTTTAAATGGAAGTAGATAATTTCTTTGTTATCAGCATCTTAAATCAAGTTCTGATTATAAACAATGTAACTAATATAAAATATCTTTGTCTTATGTTGTTAGAAAATATCTTATGTGATTATTATCATAATTACACACTCACACACACACACACACACACACACACACACACACACACACACACACACACACACACACACACATATTGTAAAATAACTAAAATAGTATTGTTTATTGCAGCCTGTATGTTGTTGTACTGGTTCTACTATGACCATTTATGAAATAAATCATTTTTGAGGATTCGAAAACTATATTTCGTTTATTGCACGAACTGATCGGGATGCTATTCAATATTTTATACTACCCAAGTTCGGAAATCCGTATGTCCAGAAGAAATGACAGACAATATTTCAAGACTTATATCTAGAGAAGATTTACTGACAAGAGATGTCTCCAAAATGCAAACGAGAGTCTCAATTCTATCCTTCGGCGTTTCGTCCTGAAGCATTTGCACCGTGGCCCCCAGTGTGGCTTTTTATATTGCCGCTGCGCTATTCAATGCGAATAAAACGGTCATTCCGGTGGATTTAAACGAATTGAAGATCATCGTTAATTCACGCAGATTTTTTTTTTTTTTTTTGGATTCTGTGCAATAAATGGATCAGGAGCTCCTCGAGTCACAAAAGACAGCGAATCATCCCTATTCAAAGTAAAGAATCCAAAAGGAACAAAAAGGAGGAGATTTTAAATGAAAATGAAAAATACGAGACGGGACGAGGACTCCTCAACGAGAATGATTTAAATTTTTTATAAATTTATAAAAGAAATATTTACTTACTATGATAAAGTCGAAAAGGAATTTTGTTTTTCCAAAGCGTTTTTTTCAAAATACCTTATTTTCGAGTGCTTGCCGAGCTTTTTAAAAAGATGAGGCTCGAAATGCCCGTTTTTCATTTAGTCTCTACGTGTACTTCTCGGCACTTTTTTTGGAGGGCAAAATGTGTCGAAATTTCGGACTTTTTTCAAACGCGCATTGATGTTGAAAATTTTGATTTTTTAAAGCTAATTCATAGTTCAAAAAGTATAATTACTTGAAAGAGCTTAAAAAAATTAGAATAAGTATTTGAATGACCTCAAACTTTTTATTGATTCGAGTTATTCTTTTCTTAAAAATTCCCAAACAATTTAATCAAGGCCCCAAAACCATTACTTTTCTCTTTAATGTACATACGCTATCTGTTTTCGCAGCATTAAGTGCAGCATTATAATAGTAAATTCTGTCTTAGCATTAGGAAAGACTCTAGAATCTGTATGTTTTTAGTCTTTAGAATTCGATAAACTTAAAATGTATACTAACTAAAAGTTTTGTAAATCAGCATTTGAAAATAATATTCATCTGATGAAAATCCAAATATGTAGTATAGAGCCATTTTATATCTTGATTTATTTTAATATATTTTTAAATTTATTACGAACGACTCTAGTTATTATAATATACGATATAATACTTGTGTATGTATTTATTCCTGACTACCCTTGAAGACAATTCATTAATCATATAAAAATGCTAAGGAGAGAATTGATTTTTCTTATATTTTTTTTTTGTCAAGCGAAAAGTAGTGAAAATATTTACTAAGATTTTTGTTAAAATTTTCACGTGCCAGAATTTAAATGATAAGCGATGTAGATTTAATTAAATGAATATTAAACGTCAATTTGGGTACTATCGAAAATTTACTTCCACGCACCATTTATAAGAGGAAAATTATAGATTAGAATTATTTTTGAATAACGACCAATATTTCTCAAAATCAATAAGTTTATTATATTAAAACGTTGTATAGTTTCCAGTTTTTTTTAAGATGCATATATATTATATTGTTGGAAATTCAAGATTGACGTAGGAGGATGTATTTAGTAAAACGTAGCCACTAATTCATATAAGTCGTTCTATCCATTATGTATTATTAGAAATGTTCATTCAAAAGTTGACAATACAATACATGCATTTATTTCCTAGCTATATTTTGTACGATAATGCGTCTGATATATATCGCAACTTCCATTTCCTTTCACCTGTCATTCAGCTTTCCTAAATTCTCACATTTCTTTTTGACGCAGTTCGACAATAACAGGAAAATTGAGAACGTTCTACTAACAAGATTACATGATAACTAGTGATTCTGTAGTTTCTTCGGATCGTCAATAATCGACCCTTTAAATTTTCGTCATCTTTTGTCATTAATAAATTCTTCATCGATATTGATGGGCTACATATAAGTCATCATTTTAAACATTTTTTCTCCCTCATGTAAAAATCTTTAGATATTTTGTCGCACAATTGTCCATTGTAATATTATATAACCTTCAGCCCCTTTAATTTCCTTTCATAATGTATAAACTGTCCCTAAAGGATATCTCATTAATCTTACGTACATTTACATATTCAGGGACTGCCTTAAAAGAAGAATCCAAGCGAATATAGAATCTTCATTCCGTTACTGTCGTTTTTTTTTATATCGATACGTTGTTTACCAAGTTTGAAAGACTCTGTATTGTAAAAACACTAACAAGGATAGTTTTCCAATTGCAGATCTCAGTATTGTAATATTGATTTACCTCTGTGCTAAGTTCATTAATATCTAAATAAATGGATAAATGGAATAACTAGTGTTAAGCAATCAAAAATTTTGTTTTATATCCAAGATGATCTCATATATAATTACGAGATAAAAGAAATATCCTTTTATCGCTTACGATGTTTTACAAAGTCGATGCATCAGAACGACTTGACTTTCGGAATTTAAGACAAATTTTAAGACTTTTACTTTTTTAGAAGTATGCGAGAAAAGATTTTTTGTTGCAAGGATAAAATTCAAAATGTAAATAATAATCAAGAAATTTAAAAGAACTATTTAGTTCATGTCGCCCCAGACTACGTTATAATTAAATAAATATATATATATATATATATATATATATATATCTATTATACTAATTTATATTGAGTGGCTCAGGACATACAGGATAATTTTAACTTCACAAGTATCGTTATTATTTTATCTAATGTTCTTTTTGCTTATAGATTATTTTATTTATTGAATATATCTAAATTTAGGTACTGTAAGCCAAAAATATTGAAATATATATAACAACGGTTTAATAAGAATGGACTACCTACTTAAAAAAATAAATTTTAACCGTTGAAACTAGGTATCATCTATACAGTGATTAAGAATAAAATTGAATTAATCTATGATGAGTGATTGAATCACTCTCCTTGTAAGTTATTTCATCGAGAAGCGTGACAAAGAGCAGGCTTGAAACTAACAATAGAAAAGTACTAGTATGAAGTATATATCTTTCTTTCACCCACTTTAAAGAATGTGAAGAATAAACAGCATTTGAATTGAATGGAATCACTTTCAATAAAATCTATGATGAGTAGTTGGGATACTCTCCTTGTAAGTGTATTCACGAAGAACGAAAGAACAGACTAAAAGATAGTAATCGAAAACTAAAAGTATGGAGATCTTTTTTTTCCTCTCACATTTAAGAATCTGGAAATTGAACAGCGTGGAACATGTAATATAACCGTAGAGCTTCCCGTGCTTATCCCCGTTCCCCACTGTACCGCTATACCACCTGCTTCCAACGGGTAAGTATCTGATTTAATTATTCATTTTCTTTTTACCCCAGACCCACTTTATTATGTAGTGCTCCCGTTCGCCCTACGATGAGCAATTTTGATTATATCCTCACTGTTATAGCAGCATATATTTTATTATATGTGGAAACATCCGTTTCCTACACATGATAAAATATATCGCTAGATGGCTAATGTCGTTGTGGCTTGCGTAACTGCGCGACTGACCAGATTGGCCTCTAGCTACAATACATAAAACCAAATACGTGTAGTCCAAAGACTAGTCGAATCGGTATCCTCGATACATAACAATAGCGAGATCATAACATAAACAGTTTAGTGTGAGTGAAGCCAATTATTTGTTACTGTCGATGCCTTGGCAAGAAGCACCAATTCATGAACTATATTACTTTAGATATCATATAAATAAGAATTTCTTAAGACACTCATTAATTGTCTTAAAGTCGTTTGTAAAGTATTAGGCATTCTGGCCACTTGTGCATCGTTGTTTCAGTAACTAATCTAAACACGTGTACTCGTATTTGATCCATTATCTCTGTATAGATATGGAAAATGAAAAAGTTTCTGGGAACTGTCACACAGCTCTGAATAGCATTTTTGCTCCATCTTTCGAGGAATCGGTTTCATCTTTTACGAAGTACCATCATAAGTAGATGGTGTTAAAAATTTCTGCTCGTTTTCTTAAAAAATACACGATTAAATTATACGCGTCATAATTAGCCCATGAACCTTGGTATTTATCGATTACAATTGGTTACACCTATCGCTTATTTAGGGGACACGCCGTATATAAGAAAATATTTGATATAAGGCAAATATTTGCGCTTGACTGTAAAGGTGGGCATAGGAATGAGTTTGGAGTCTAGGACAACGTTCTATAAAAAGAAACGGAGTTCGTTATTAGAATAACTGCGTTGTTCTTTGACAGGCGATTCCCCTGTTATTTCTAAAATGAAATTCTAGGTTCCACGATCTTTTGTCCTCAAAGAAGTTGTTATTCCGATAGCTCGCACTTTGATAATATCGTTCTCGGTTATAATTTCATGATGAAATCAACATCGGTAGTGAAATTCAAAAAAAGTGAACAAAATTAATGATTTGAAAGCGAACTTTAATACTGTAGAAACCGATCCTTCTCAATTACTAAAATTTAGTTTGATATCTAACATCTTCGATCTTGTGTTAAAGCTCTTTCATGCCAGAAGTTTTTAAAATATGAAAATGCATATTAAATTACCAATTCTATTTTCTCGGATATTAATTTTAATAAAATATGTGTAAAGAATATTCATTTCAAGGGATACTTTGCGGAGATTGCGAAGAAATTCAAAATTGCAAAACAAATATTAATATTCATTACATGTTATCTTCCTGAAAAACTGTATGTTTCTTTTTACCTCCCTTTAATGAATATTCAGTTTTGTGCGTAATGAAAAAATAAGTATTAAAATCGTTGTATGTTTAGCAAAATGTAATTTAGTTAGAATGTCATTCAAAATTTGAATTTATATGCAAAATAAATAGCAATATTTGTTTTTACTTATTTAAAAACCGGCCGTCCAGTTGTAAATTAAAAGTGGAGTGGGATTCTGTGGACACTGTGTGAAAGGTATATACTTTTATGAGAAAATTAAAATTTTATTGCTTTGCCTTTAAGTCGTAATACTCACGCGACCGTGCAATTATCGATTGGTTCTTTTTACTTAAGTAAAGTATCAAGAGGTTTAAATTAATGATGCAATCTGTACTTTACGAAAAAAAGCTTTGTTTATTCACTTTTCGTGCGTTGGATTGGCAAAAAGAATGTACAATTTTTATGACAATAAATCACTACTAGGTAATTATCTCCATTGTTTTTAAAAAGTATGATAGATTGTTACATTAAAATTCAAAGGAAAAAGTGCAATTAAAAAGCTGTAAACAAATGAAAAAGTTTTCAAAAATCTTCTTGTCGCTACAAAATATCTATGAATTAAATTAAATTTTGCAGTTAAAAAAAAAAAAAAAAAACAGGACGATGAAAGAACTGGTTAATTTTCTCGTTTCTGCGAGACTTTGTATGGTCAGGCGGTCTTTGCGATTGCCTCCACACTCCGCTATTGCTAAGAAAATTAGGAAAGTATTATAGACCACGAGGAGTTTAATGTTAAGTAGGTCGAGCATTATACCGGAGGCAGGCGTAGCGTCTCCATCGAGTTAAAGCAATAGGATGAGCGCGACACAACGTAGAAAAGAAAAGTAATTATACGAATTACCGATGAAACGACGCCCGATAATACACCCTTTGTGTAGATGTTGGGAGAATAAAAAATAAAAAAAGAAAGAAAGAAAAAAACCGAAAGACGAAGTACACTGACAATATTCTTAAGTGGAAGAACGTTTTCGAAATCTTTCTCGAAATGTCCGTGAGACAGTCTCGTGGATATAAATCTTTTATGTATAAGCGTGGGAGCGCGTTATATATTTTAATCTCTTGTCTTACGAATGTTTTTATACTACCACCCAATCATTGTGAGCGTATCTTTTGTCCCTCAATAAAACAACTTTTTGCCGTATTACAAAAAAATTCATTACAATACGCCACCTTCCTGTCTGCGAAGCAATTTTTGAAACACGAATGAACAACATTTATTGAATAAACGTTTGGATGAGAATTAACTTCGATGATGCGCAAAATTTGACATGAACATGCCGATTAATAAAAATGTCATATAATGGTATTTCAGGTGTTATTGCTGCCTCCCCCCCCTTTCGTATGGTGAAATTTATATTATATTAGAGTCTGGTAGACGTATATATTTATATATAATGGAATGTAATATAACATAATATAGCATTAACAAAGGAAGTTTTTTTCAATTACTTACACGTGGTAAAGCTGTGGTCCCACCAATCGGTACGGCATAGGTAGGCCTTCAGATCGTCGGCGGTGCGGGCGACAATAACTACTGGCGGTGCCACCAGAGTACGGATTCCTAAAAATACACTAAATATCGTAACAATTATGCCGAGACGTTTGAGCAGGTTCATGTCCGTTATTTTCACGGCCTTGGCTGAGCGCACTCGGAATATTACGGATATCCTGAAAGGGCAAGAAATCACACGATTTGAAAATATGCAAATGCAATTTATTTAATCAAGCTTATATATTTATAACATTGGTATACTTTTAAATTCAGAATTAATGGCTATTCATAATCTTTATTTATTTACAACAACGACGATGACTGAAAAAATTAAAAAATCCAAAATTTCTTAAAATTATTAGAAATGTCAAGATAGTATGTAGCTGCCCGCATAAGCTCGCAGCTATACGCTCGTTATTGAAAAAGCAATCTATGAACGACGAGGTATTCAAATATTGCTCTTTACAGATAAAGGAAAAAAGCTTCGAGGAACTTGCGCCAGCGGTAAAGGAAAACAATTGTATACGAGTGAGAACGAGTATAGATGTATATTACGCCCTATCGGTGGGCTTGCATCGCAGACCTCGAGTGGGAGGATACGCAAGTGTAAGAGGCGCACGCAAAGTGCCCGTAAAGCCTTTCAGGGCGCGCGCGCGCGCGCGCGCACTCTAACATCTTTTTTCTTCGACAGCTTTTACAGATACGTTAATTCGATTCCCTGCTCGCGCCGCTGTCGCACGCAACAACCTAAGCTCGTCTTATATATATATATATATATATATATATATATATATATATATATATATATATAAACTTCAAAGTGCTCGTAAATACGCCCTCTCTTGAAAAGTCCGTTCGTTATGTAGGTGTCGTGTTTCCCCCTTAAGTTAGTTTACGTTCGTCATACTGACAATGAGACTTTAAGAAACTTATTGATCTGTGCAATTATTAGACTGATTTAGAATCTTGATTAACGTGTACTCGAACATGTTAATTATATTCCCACAACTTGAATTTTAAACTCTACGTGACAATTTCAAGACTCTATATATTAAGGATATATAGAGATTATATGATGAAGATCATATGAAGACTATGTAAATTCTACCGAGGAAATTTCAAAAATCTCGTGAAGAGTAACCGAGTTTCATAGATTGATCTCGAATTTCAAAGAACATTTACCCGAGAAAATCAAGCATGAAGAATTTAAACTTTTCATTACGCCTTTATTTAAAATACTATTTACATTTATTATTTTTTATTTACGTTTATATTTACATTATTCTTTAAAAATGATACAAAAAAAAAATTACATTTCTCAAAACGTTGTTAACTATTGAAACGAGTTATTTAAAAAAAAAATTACTGACAAACGTTTATCTGGTAAATTTCCATTTTTCTTCTTTATATTTTATTCTCATATTTTCTATTAAAATTTAAATGAAGGTTGCTTTAAGGAAAGCATTAACTAATAGGAGTGGTTTGTGACTCATTGCAATCTAACAAGCCCCTTGAAAAAAAAGCACATCGACCTTCTACATATAAATTATTCAGGGCTAATGCATAAAGAAAATACACCTTTCAGATTTCGTTGACGATATTTTCGTAATAAAATAATAATGTTCAAAAAATAAATAAACAAAATACTATGTATGAATTTTATAAATTAAGAAATAACTATATTATTGGTTAAGAAAATATATGTTGGGTTAATATAGTTAAGAAAATATATAGATATACATATAATACTCTATTTAAAGTCGATGTAATCTCAGACGTATAGATCAAGATGACAAGTGATATAGGGTGGACTTTGGCCTGATTAATTGCGGAAGCGGTGCATTTCAAGGAGTTTCTCAATTACGCTTCAGGGCTGCGACTCTCGTCCTTTTTAAATTGGACCAGAGAGGCACTTATATTAACATCTTGTTAGAAAAATGTATATATATTTAACTTCGTTGCACAGTCATAAAGTTTTTGGCTTTAGCGATCGCTATGTAGCCTGAAAAAAAAATCCCCTCCCCCCTTATATTCTTATATCTTATTCTTCTATTAACTCACCTCCACGTTTTCAACATCAGAGCGCCGTACGTCAGCGAGAAGCCTATTTCCCTCAGCCAAACGCGGAGTGTGCAGGTTATAACGTTGGGTCGGGGATACATCACAATGGTCTGAAAGAACAAAAATTATTTATTTTTTTATTTTTTTTGTCAATCGCGCACAAAGATTTCTCGTAATGCTGCTCGCGGGAAAAAAAAAAACGTTTCCAATTGCGCTTGCAATTGACGAATTTCCCGTTGATCCTTAATTGTCCCGGCGCCCCATCGCTCGAGTAAATAATCTGTCCAATAGTCCATTGGCAATGTAAAGCCGATCACGAATTTAACGCTCGCGCTCATTGTACTAAATAATCAATAGCAATCCTCCCGCGTTCAATCGAAACGGTCCCGTCGCGATGTCGCGATGAATTTCATACGAGCGCATTATACATAATGAGTATTGTCATACACCGAAACTTTTAGGGCTAATACAATATGCCAGATACGGATGTAACGAGCGCCGTGCCCTGTACGTTATAAGGTCGACTTACAGCCGTGCGTTTTTCGGGCCCGGCGCGCGTACGCGTCAAATTTTCATCGCGTCTCCTCGCCCTCGTCGAGCGTAACTGCGAATGTTTCAATTTACGCCCTTGTATTTCTGTGCGCGCAACGTGCCCTCCTGCGTATACAGTTTCGGCCGTCGAATCGAGCGAGGATCGCTACGGAGTTACAGGCTGTATCGTATTTACTTTTTGCAGGCGCCGTAACACGTTCGTTTTAACAGTGTTTCAAAATAAAATCGCGATGAAGCATGGGATTTTGGTTTAGTCACATTTACGTGGATATAATAAAAAGGAACTTTTATTGGTTATTTGTTTTTTTTTCGTTTTTTTTTTTTGGGTTTTTATATCCAAATAAAATTGGATACGTAGATAAATTTATATATCATAGTAATAACTTTCTCCCGTTCTCGGAACTTACAAAGCATTTTTTGTTTTTTGTTTTTTCAGATAAGTTCTGCCGAAGCTACAAATTAAATGTCGTATACATAAGGTGGTTGGAGACCAACTCAAATTGCTGGAAAATCGCGTGGAACCGGTCATAAATGTTTGATCAAATTATCAATCGAAAAAAGTAGCCGAAGTTGTCGGTTGATTTTTTTTTGTGAAAAGTATATAACGTGCTTATTTAGCATATCTATAGATATCACATTTTATGCTTTTTATTTAAAAATGTTCGTTTAACTGTTTTATACGAAAACTTAAAATCTAAATAAAGAAGTGAAGTATCGGAAATTCGTGAATTTTTGATGGATAATTTTCATGATACACCGCCGCGATTAATGAAAAAAGATACTTAATTATCGGTGTTAGATACTGAAGTATTTTCACGATTTACGGTTACATCTGACAGTTGTAGAAAATATAAATAACATCGATAAGACTTAAAGGAATAAAAAAACAAAAATTAAAGCGAAATCGGAAATGAATTAAAAGGGTCGTCATAATAATTTTTATACATTATTATAGTTTATATTGAAACAAAAAAAAGAATATTCATTCTCTTGGACTCGGGTGTCGCCCACCTTCAAGGAATGGCTATTGACAAATTCATGCTCTACATTTATTATTGTTCAACGCCGTATATTTACAATAAATCAAAAAAAAAAATTTAAAAAAGCGAAAATATTACTTAGATATAAATAGTTAGAAAGAAGGTCTCATACAGTCTTAAAAAAAAAATAAATAAAACTAAGCATCATTTTCTTATGAAATTCTAATGAAATCCAGTGTCAAATTATTCACTTACCGTGCAATAAATGAAGAACGCCCCAAGAACAATCACCCGCAGTAGAACTGGACTAGCAGCTCGAACGACCTAAAACCCAGAGACGAATTCGCTCTTGCATTTCTAATAATACTAATTATAATGCTCAGTTCTTTAATACGAAGAACTTGAAATGTTCTCTCTCTCTCTCTCTACCTCTCTCCAGAAGCAGCTAATTAAAAGCCTTTTTTACCGATATACCACGAACAAATAATAAATAAATTAATTAAATTCATGAAAAGCAAGCAATATGAATAAATTTTATGTTTAATAAAGTTCTCGTCTTTCATGAAAGTGCTTTTACCCCTCTTTTTATTACATTCGCGCTGACGTTTAGAAAAAAAAAATTTGCGTGTCGCTGTATAATTAAAAAAAAAGGTGAGAGGGGGGAGAGAGCTGAAAAAGGAAAAAAACGAGCCTCGACGTTTCGAATAAAAATTTTAAAGCCATTTTTTTATTATACGCGTATGTGTACGTACACATATCTTTCCACGAAAAAAATTCAATTGGTTCTTTTTAATATCACCGGGCCGTTAAAGGCGATATATATATATATATATATATATATATATATATATATATATATACAATACTGAAGCGCATATACCGAAGTAAATGGATTTTCGAGCAAAATCAAACTTGGCCTTCGGCATAGGCGTGCGCACCTTGACGGTGTCAGGCTGAATTTGCGAGAGGCACACACGCCTGCCAAGTACGTAGTTTTATTACTTGATGTACTTGATATCCGCGCTCTCTGCGCGAAGCCGTATAATATAGGGGAGCCTGGAATACCTATGTATGCATGTGTATAGATGACGAGAGCGAGAGAGAGCGAGAGATGTTATCGCTATAGATTGCTATTTCCCAGTTTACGAGAAAATTTACGAATAGACGGATAATAATGTACTGAATTTTGCAAAATTATCCGATTTTTTTTCTTGTGCTTTGGTTTATCAAGTCCATGTTTAGATTATACGAGATTATATTAATAAAGTATAAGCATTACTGATGCAAATCTGGTTAAAAGGCTTTTGCTTTTTATCTTATTATTTCGCACAAATTCAGCTTCCTTACCTCTATATATATATATATATATATATATATATATATATATATATATATATATATATATATATATATTATAGTGAACTAAGTGAAAATCAAGTTAATTCTGTTAATTAAATTTTTAATTAATATTTTTTTTCAATTCATAAATAATAAACAAAAAAAACATCCATGGACCAAAAAGCAAAGAAGAAAAGAGCCGAAACAAAGCCACTGAATTCAGATTTTTAAAAAAGTGTATATACAACTTGTGAAATGGATTAATAAATAATTAGGCTGTATTAAAAGTTAATTAACATATACCAAGAAACTGATTCAATGATATACTTTAATTCTTTAATTAATTAATTAATTTAATTTGACGAATGAAAAGTTTTCCTGTATGTTTCATGCTTTTTAAATAACGACGATATAATAACGGTTTTTAAGAAAATGTTAGATTCTTTTACATAAGTAAAGTAAACACAATATATGATAACTCCTATAAAATACATTTTTAAAAGTATGTATTTTTTTCGAAATTTCATTACCATTCATTATATTTATATGAAATACTATCATTGAAAATTCAGGCATTTTATTTGTCACCGTCGAAGACTATAGCAGAATTCGTAATTTTGCGTTGTAAACTAAGCATGTCGCGTATTAATAGCGTATAGAAAACGTGCCAGACATTAGTTTTTATTTCAAAGTTTTAAGAATGTGCAGATATAATTTAGTCAAATACAGGACTTAAAGAATTCTCATCTAGACTAACTGAAATACGTTAATCTTCCACGCGGGACCTGCAAAGGTAAATGGAAATATGCAATATTAATGGAACATTAACATTGCAAAAGTATTAATATTTTAAAACTACCTCCATAGAATATTAATGATACATATATTCATTTGTAATAATTACTCTACTGACGATATCCAAAGAAAATTAAATTTTTTATTATATTACTCGACGTTGCGCTATTTATTCGTCTACATATAGAAATATAATCAACGACGACGATCTACGATGTGTTTGTAAACAAAGCAGGTATAAATTTTTATGGTTTGTGTCAGTTGACTGAAACCGGGACTGGCGCCTGAACCATCGAATTACAATAGACCTTCGGTTTAGTGATCGAGCTATGATAGACTTCTAAAACAATAGATCACAATGATATATATATATATATATATATATATATATATATATATATATATTTATGAATGCCTTTTTTCCCTATAAAGTAACTTGAGCGCATTTATATATTTTCATTCTTATAAAACCAATATTTGGTCTGTAAACTTAAAAAGTTCGTCTTTTGGATGAAAAGTATAGGGCTTTATTTCAATATCAAAATGAAAAAATCCATTGCTCAAAATATTGCCAATCGCTAACTGTGGCCTTTTTCCACAATTTTATGCAATTCGTGGATTCCGCCCCAAAAACATTTCTCATCTTTTGAGGCCAGTAACGAATCGAGCCAATTTTTGTTATGTTCAGGTGAAGCGGAGCGTAATCCGGTAATGGCACATTCTGCATCGATCGAAACCAGCGGTAGTCGCAAGGGACAAGGTCTAGGGCTATAAGCCGGGTCGGCCAGACTTTCACGTCCGCTGCGTTCGAAATAATTTTTCACGCAATAATGAACGTGTGTCCGAGCATTGCTATAATGGAAAATCAATGTCTCGATTCTGATTTTCCAATCTGAACGTTTTTCCAGAGGCAATTCTAATATCGAACGCATCAATTGCGTCCACGTCAATTTTGTCCAACGACTCTTTGATCCTTTTTCACCGATTCGCAGTAGAGCACGTACTTCTGATCCCGTCAGAATACAGAGCATGGTTTTTGTCGCTTTAGCTGCGATGATCTGCAATTTTTTTTGCGTTTGGACTAGCGCAACAGATTCACTTTTCTATTTTTCTCTTTGAGACGATAAAGAAAATTTTTTTGACATTACTCGGCGTCAGTTGGTGCGACATCCAATTTGCTAACCTTTCGACGAATCCCAATGATTTTAGACGCTTGAAAATGGCTTAGTTTATATCAGCACCAATGTTGCAGCAAGTTTTTCTTGCGTTTGATACGGATCTTCATTCAGGACTGCTTCCCATTCTTCATCCTCCAACTTTTTCGGCTAGTCCAAACGCACTTTATCTAGGATATCAAAATCGCAGCTTTTGAAACGAGCCAACCACTTTTGACACATTTTTACATCTGGAGCATATTCAAAATACACTTCATAGAGCAAACGATGAGCTACAGATACATTTTTCTTCAAATTAAACCAATAAAGTAAAACTTGCCGCATATGCTCTTTTGTTGGCACGTAATTCGACATTTTCAACGCAAGAAAAAAATTTTGTATATAAATTTATATTGGACTGGATATTTATATAATTAGATAATTTAACAATCTTTGACATACGACAGCCACCAAAAAAATGTCTCGGGAGATTGATATGAAATTAGTAACAAAAACGAACTTTTTAAGTCGTACACTCAATAATTATAAGTTAATTTCAGCGCTTTGAAGAAAGAGATAATTATGTAAAAGTATATCATTGCAATATATTGTTTTAAATTCACAATGATTCTATTTAGACTTTAAAATTATTAAAAGATTTAATAAAGTTATCGAAACGTCGTTCTTCTTTTATTAAATAAATATTGATGTTACTTATGTGTATAAAATGAAAATTTAGCTTTCTTGGCATCCTTATTTTGTTCAAAAATTAGACATATTACAATCTTTATTTGCACTAGAAAATAATGAAAAACACTTCTAATTGTTATAACTTAAATATTGATTTTTATTTTTTAATATTAGAAAATGTCAAATATTAATATTATTATTGTTATTATTATTATTATTATTATCATTACCTTAACATTACCGTACTTCCACGTAAAAAAAATAACCGCTGGCAGGCACGCTATGACGCAGCCCTGCAATATAAGTATAGCCGTCCTCATGAGCCAATTAAGAGAAACCACGCAGGGCGAGCCATCCTCGCAAAACTCACAGCCTTCGGCGCAGGGCAGGCACTCGAAAACGCCGGTTAAGGCGTACTGGCTCTCGTCCCCCTAAAGAAGCACAAAAAAACAGGAAAAAACGGATAATTCGAGGATATGTGATGTCGTAATTGTATGGCACCTATGCTAATATGCTCTATATGGTACATAATGAAACCCGAATTCGTTCCACGCTTATTATCTTATTACAGTTGTACTAATTTCTGTACAATATATATATATATACTTTTGTGGTATTTAAAAAATTGTTTCAAATTCATTTAAAGGATAAATATTATGTTGGCAATATTATTTAGTTTTCGTGGAAAACTTATGTTTCTTAAAATTTTGACGCCCACCTGCTTACCGTTAAATTGATATATAGTTTTTTAATAACTAATTTTTTAATTTACACGAGGCATGTTGAATAAATAAAGACAATTTTTTTTTAATTACGTGGATCATACATACATATGAATTTCCATTTTCTATCATAGAAATATATTGGTGGAAGGTCGGTACATAAACTTCTAAGATTTGTTGAGAATATCATACTCTCGCATATTCGTGTTCTTAGACATAAATTGATGATTCTTACAGGTGCAATTTTTCCGTGTTATATAAAAATGGAGCAAGGAGGTTGTATTAAATCTTGTGTAAAAGAAAAAAAAAACAAAGTGAGGTGTTCTGCTGATTCAGTGAAAAAGGTTAACTGTGTCATTTGGCAAATTTAATTTGAATAAAAGAAATATTTGCAAGTGCAATAAGCCGAGGTATATCCTCGTCCTGGACGGCTCAAAGTTAATAGATCAACAGCAGATTAAAGCGTTGATAAAGTAACGAAAATGATTTTTGAAAAGCGTCTTATACCTATTAGAGAATTTGATGAGGAAGTTGGCATATCTCTTGCGTATTGACGACAAAAACAAAATAGCGGCAAATTCATCCCTTAGGAGCTTTCGAATGAAGTCAAACATGATCTAAAATTGACTAAAGGGATGGTAACCGGCGATGAAACAAGAATTTATGAAAAATTCATCAATTATTGGAAAGCACGGACACAAATTATTATATCTGTTGGGTATTACTTTCAAGAGGGCAGCATAGATATTGCGGAATAAATTCATAAATTTTTAAATATATCAAAATTGGCTTTATTTGTTGAACACACTTCACACGTTAAATCCTATGACACGCGGAAAACTGCTCGTTTCATGTGTGTTGCACGTGTATAAAAAAGCTATTTTAAATACCTAAGTAAACAGCGTTCGTAAAGCGCAATCATCTGTTCGGTTACGTATGGATGTACGAACGACGAGATAATGCTACCATCGAACGGTAGGTGGCAATCCATTTTTAATACGTATGTAGTTTTCTACCGTTTTCTATATACATAAACAATTGTAATAACTGTATAGTGACAATTAATATTGTGTTCTAAAAAAATTTCAGCAAATCATTTACATTTGTACTTAAAAAATGTAGTAATTTCTTTGTTTTACAATATTAATTTTTACAATGTGACGGGGGCTATTAAGATTATTGGTAGATGAATCTAATCGCTCTGATATCCAACTGGAAGGGGAAAATAAATAAACACAACATTTTTCACAGACGTTGTGATTTTATTAAATTCTTTAAATTCATTAAATGCATTTTCAAGGTAAATAAATTATTATTTTTAGTTCGCTGAATCTAGTCATTGAGCCAACTATATATTTATTTATTTGTTTATTTATTAACCCAATGGGCATAATTCCCTATTACATTAAAACAATAACAATAAGGATAGATGGCGTAACAGATAAATTAACAAATACATAAAGAATAAATCTAAGATAAAACGTTTGGCTTACTAGATTGAACTGAAATTAAGAGACTAAATTGACTGAAATTAAGAACAATATGAGAAATTAAATTTAGTATCTATAGGTAGGCTCATAATAACTAATTTACATATTTCCATATTCTAAATAGTCGATATGAAGACGAATGAAAGATGTAATTCTTGACAAAATAACCTTCTTGTAGCTTCCTACAATTTCTACAAGAGTATTAGGTACCCCGGATTTGGACCAGAAAATTGATATGTTCATAATTTATAAAGCCGTTGATACATTTAAAAGTAAATATGGCGTCATAGTAAGAGTGAATACTATGAATTGATAGTAAATTAATGGTTTCTCTTGATAAAGAGTAATCATGCTTGTTAAATTTTATGGGAGTAGGTGTTTTGTATGAAATACAACGTAAGATTTTATGGTATATAGCATTTAATGTGATTACATAACATTCCTCATAGGAACGCCATATAATTGATTCATAAGAGAGGACAGGAACTATCAATTAATGAAATAAGGTTAATACAGACTTAGAAGATTTAAAGCTATAAATATTTCTCTTTATAAATCCAATAAGTTTATTAGCTTTAGAGCATATCATGTCAATGCGGTCGGTAAAACTGTAAGATTAAGTGAATATCACACAAAGGTCCTTAATCGAACTACAATGAGAAAGAGAACTATCTTCTAATAGGTAACTATATATAATGGGAACAGAGCCTCGATAATATGAGACAATTTTGCATTTAGAGCTGATCAATGACAGACCATTAGTCTTTGACCAGCATATAAGAGCATTATTATCCCTTTGCAGTTTAGAGCAGTCAGATGGGTATAAAATTGGAAGAAATAATTTGACGTCTTTAGCATACATTAAACACTGAGTATGAGACAGGCAGCAGAGTAAGTCATTAATAAATAAATAAAAAAAAGTGGTCCTAAATGAGAGCCCTGGGGCAGATCAGAGTACATATGAGAGTAAGATGAAAGAACTCCCCTAATTCTAACCAGCCTGTCTTCGGTTACTCAGATACGAAGCTATGAGCTGCAGAAAATTATCGCGAATACCCATACTGAAAAGTTTTGATAACAATATATCGTGATGAATACCTATCAAAGGACTTGGAAACGTCGAAGTAAATGGCATCTAATTGTATATCAATATTGAGAGCATTAGTTAAATCATTATTAAATATAAATACGTTTATGGTGGTAAATTTATTTTGAATGAAACCATGCTGCTGATCAGATATGTAATCCTTTAGACAATCAGTCAATTTATAAATAAGTATGGAATCGAAAATCTTAGATAAATAACGTAAAATTGGTATTGCACGATAGTTACCGACTTCAGATCTATCACCGCTCTTAAAGACAAGAGTAATTAAAGCGTCTTTCCATTTAGACCGAAAATGATTAAAAGTCAGTATTTTATTGAAAAGAAGTATAATAGAAGTTACTAGTGTACTAGCACACTTCTTAAATAGGCGTTACTTAGAAATAAGGTTCCGTATAAATAATATATAAATAATATATAACAATATATTTACCTTGGAAATGGGTTTTTTGATTTAATAAATTTTGAATTCTACTCACTAATTGCACTGAGTTTTGTTATTAACGTAAAAAAACGAAAGTTCGATACATATGAGCACAAGGACTGATGATTTTGTTTTTACCCTCGCCAAGTAAAGCATTGTACCGTTATATAATTATATTTTAATTACGTTCGTTTACTCCTGATACAAATTAATTTATTATTTTAACTCTGGATTCTATGAAATAATTTAATAACTTGTTAGTTTCAATTATAGAGAATTTAAAATTACAATTAATCTCGGTCGAAACAAAGGTGCTAACTTTCGTATCTATCTTCGGTATGTTCAATTCCATTTTATAACCTCTGTAATAAGATAATAAAATAAATAAAATAATGGAATTACGAATAAGGCATGGCGGACTTGAGAAATGAACTGACAATCAAATAAATAAGATTTTTGAAATCAATAAATATCTAACTCGCAAATTGAAAGAAGATATAGGATTGTCGACGTAAAATCCATAACTAAATTTCTTTTATGGAATCTTATAACTTGTTACGATGCAATTTAAAACAAACGAAAGTTTATAAACTTGGAAACAAATTGAATCACTTACATATATATATATATATATATATATATATATATATATATATATATTTATATTTATATATTTATATTCCAGTTAGAAAATCCTTCTACAAAAGTAGATTTCCCACTACTATACTTCAATATGGAGTGCAATTTCTATAAGACCACCCATATGCTCGTAGGAAAGTACCGCGCGTTCCTTAGATATAGAAATTTATTCTAAGAATTTAAGGAGGGGGTATAAAAACCAGAAATGTTTCAATTTCAGCAGCGAAATTTAAAGTATATTGCAGATTTGAATGCTACGGTAAAAGAATATTAAATCTTGGTATATGTCTATCTTTTTTATTTATATATGTAAATATTACCCTTTTTTAAATGTAAATATGTTCATACAGGTATTGGAGCAATCACCTAAACTTGGTCACTTACACGAAAACATGCAATGAATAAATTACTCGATTTCTGAAATCTTGAAAAATTCCATTTAGTAGTAAGTGGTTTATGTAATTTTCATACTCCGTATGAAAAGTAAGTATTTTGAAAAAGTATAGAATTTTTAATAGATTCAATGGATGATTTGATGAAACACTTGGTGAAATATATTTCATATCTTTAATGCATTTGATACTTTATTAGTCATTTCTTGAATTTTATTATTATAAGTCCAATTTTCATTAATGCGTCACTGACGAAATGACGCGATAGGGTTTTTTTCTTTCTTTTAAATTACTATTCCCCGAGGATTTTAATATACAAATACGTCGACTACTGAATTTGTCGCGTAATCCCCTTTTACTATAAACGTCAGTACGTGCTTCCTATCCCAAATTATTCCCATAATAGATATTCCCCGGTCACACACGTATTAGAAATAATATACTGGCCTGGATACCAAAATAGAGAGATTTGATATGGCAATACAATGCACAAATTAAACTATATATATGTGTGCTGTGTGCGTGTGTGTGTGTGTGTGTGTGTGCGTGTGTGTGTATAGATATATATATATATATATATATATATATATATATATATATATATATGCTTTTCCTGAATTTCTCAGAGCGAAACATTCATTGCGGTGATTTTTATTTAACTTACACGAATAAATCAGTCGAATCGCGCACTGAATTTCAGTTGATTTCTATACTGATTTAAAATAGAATTGAGAGTGTATAGATGAAGATTGCAGTATAAGTAAAACAAATGTACGCGGGACCTTTAAGCTATTTGTTCTGTATAGAAGTAAAGTAAGCAAGCATGGCTATTAAACACAACAGTAAAGTAGAGAGAGAGAGAGAGAGAGGAGAGAGAGAGAGAGAGCGCTCTGAGGGGAGGGGTGGGAAAAAGGGAGAAAGTGGGTGGGGGGAAGGTAGAGAGAGAAACTTTTCTGGTTTATTAGAGATTTATCTTTACACAGAACTATAATCTTCTTATTTTACGTGGAAAAGAGTTCGTGATTTAACCAAATAATTTGCGAACTTAATCGGATTAAAAGGATCTAATTTTAAGCACTGGAACAAGATATTAAAATAATATTTAAATAAGCAATTCCGAAATATTCTACTGCTTGATTTAGAAATCGTTAATCTATTAATTTCTGCCGCTATTGATTCTCTCGCATAACTAAAAATTTCATATTTATTTAATTCGAAATTTTAATATCAATCATTCTTCTTCTTTGGAAAATAAAAGAGCCTTTATATTAGTATCGATAAAAATAAGATCTATTTTTTTACGCATTCTATAATAATTTATCTTTATGGCCATCATTCGTAAGTCAATAAAATTCACTATTATTTCATCGTATTAACATTGAAAAATTATAATTGAATCCTCTCGATGTTACCCATCTTTTTAAAAAATTATCAAATGAATAAATTACGACCTTGACCGAATCAGTTTTTTATGATAAAACGTTTCAACGCGTTATTACTAATTAAAATCAGGACAAAAGAGCTCTTTTACAATCGAATTTCAATTGTAACTTACAGATATTTTCTATTAAATTCATAGCTTGGGGTCCTCCAAGTAATTTACATCTTAGATATTTCCATTTTCAGGTACAGCAGCAGTAGTTAATAACTTTTTACTTTAATTGACCAAAAGCCGACGACAGATATGGCCCGGATAATCTGCACTTCGGTCTTTATGCTTCAATATATATATATATATATATATAGGGCGTTTAATTTTAATTGCCCTGGACGATTAGCTTGGCGTATTCTATGTCCCTTGACATATATTCGCTGCAGATTCGAAAACCAAAAATATACGCTCGAAAGCCAGATAGAGGCGTGAAGTTATAAACGAGTCATTCTTTAATACCAGTCGTGATACCGGGCAAAGCTTGACGTTGAAAATGTAGAGCTGACGAAAGTGTGGAGCTGACGAAAAGAAGTGGCCTGTTCATTTATATAATTAACTGAGAATTGAGGAAAACATACTTTTGTTTGTCCGATAAATCTTAAAAAATCAAAAAAAAAAATCAAGAAGAGATGTGTTTGCGGTTTTTTGAAAATTTTGCATGGAAGCTTTGAAAGTTGTTAAAAATAAGGATTTTCTTGGAACCGTCGGTTCGAGGATGGTTTCCCATTAGAGCTAACTACAAATATGTTTTTTTTTTATATTTTCCATGACCTCGAACGTGTCAATGTTTTTTTAGAATTTTTAAAGTTGCATCTATATTTTTTATGATGATTTTCAGTTCTTAAAACCCTTGGGGGTTGCTTTACAACCAGCTCTTGTTACTTACAATGAAAATTTGTTATGACCGCGTTCTTGTTAGTCATGAAAATGTATTATTATATTATTTTAAGGTTCGCTCGATGGAAAAATCACCGGAAAAATCATTTTAATAATCATTGATATTTTTTAAATACTTTACGATTGACACTTTTTCAACCCCTTGATAAAAGCGACAAACATTGTTCAATTTTATAACAAAATACATAATAATATGTTTTTTTTTATGAACTATGGACTACAAACAGATGAAAAACTAAAATTTTTGCGGTCTCCCTTTTCTTGTGCTCTCAGGAACATTTATAAAATTCTAACGCTCGATCATAATCTCAATGCGTCGCAATTGAGAAATATCGACCGTTACCACTTACCGCCATATATATATATATATATATATATATATATATATATATATATATATATATATATACGCAAGATTCACCGACGGAGTGCAGCTAATAAAATTTAATGGATTTTACACTTTCGAGTTATATAATACTGTCTTGAAAAATTCCTTTCAATTTATACATCGTATATAAAAAAAAAAATAATAATAGTAATAAAAGGATTTTACAAGGAGGCGATTTAAAGGGGCCCATTAAGCGCAAACATTAAGAGCACCTAAAACGAATATACACCTATATATATATATATATATATATATATATATATATATATATATATATATATATATTACGTATATAGAAAAATAATTTCACACTTACCATCATAAGTTTCTCGTACTCCTCCTCGACGACCGTGCCATTGTAATATCGCTTAGTCGTTTTCACCTCCGGATAATAAAAGCCCCGCTTACAGACGCAGCGATAGCTTCCTCTCCGAAATCCCAGGCCGGGAATGGCGACGCACTCGAATGAGGAAAAAGAAAAGTGTACGCTCATTATATATTGCCGATACGCGCATCACGACAGGTTCATAGGATGGGTAACGAATGCAAGTGGCCGTGGCATAAGTTCGATAAATAATAATACTTTTAGCAGAACATTAAACGGATTTCTGCAGGATAGCATATAACAAAAGGAAAAAAAAAGCATTCCTAATAATTCGTAATTGAAATAATTCGACTTTGTCACAGTCTTATGTTCATTTTACAATTACGTTTCAATTAATCCAAGAACGCGAATAATCACTAATTAAACTGGATAACCCTCCCCCCCCCCGCCCGTCAAAATTCAACTTTTGCTTAACACGCGCTAATAGTATTTACTGCGTTGGTGCTCGTCCAAGCGCGTATTATAGATATCACGCCAAATGGGAAAGGCGAGTTTCTAAGCTCGTACGTATAACACGTTAGATCTGTCAGTGAATTCGTGTTAATATTAAGGGGGCATCTCTAGTCTTTTTGCATAAATTTTCAAGATTTTTTTCTTGCAGTAAACTTTATTATCACACAACAATTTTTTTTATATTAAAAAAATACATATTGAAGTCTGCAAAAAAAATTTTTTTTTCACTTTTCATCCAATATGGCCCAGATATGGCTGCCACAACGAAGCTTGCTTTTTTTGGCTGACATCATATCTTGACACAGGAAGCTCTGAAATGAAAAATTCAAAAAGCATATTAAAGTATAAGAAAGTGGCTATAGCCCGTACTAGAATTATGAATATTCGATTACATTTGAGCACTTTTTTAAACAACATAACCTCAAAAAATAAGCCGACAATTAGAAAAACCCGCCATTTTGTTTTTATTTTACTTAATCTTCTTGATTTTAGTACGGGCTATAGCCACTTTCTTATGCTTTAATATGCTTTTTGAATTTTTCATTTCAGAGCTTCCTGTGTCAAGATATGATGTCAGCCAAAAAAAGCAAGCTTCGTTGTGGCAGCCATATCTGGGCCATATTGGATGAAAAGTGAAAAAAAAATTTTTTTTTGCAGACTTCAATATGTATTTTTTTAATATAAAAAAAATTGTTGTGTGATAATAAAGTTTACTGCAAGAAAATAATCTTGAAAATTTATGCAAAATGACTAGAGATGCCCCCTTAAGGAAGAGCGATAAATTTATAGAAAATGATCCGAAAACAAATCCGCGTTAGTTCATCGGCGAAGCATTAAAAGACGTTCGATGGACAACTCGGCGGATTATATTGCAACAAGAGCGCGTTTGTCGAATGACCGAAGCCATTGATAAATTTATTCGTTTCAATTTAATGCCAAATTACAAATTTAAGACAGTGCCGTGATCTCGTCGTACTCGATAACAATTCTCTCGTACGCGATTTCCTCGCTAAAACTCCCCAACCGCGCGCCCCTCTATTTGAGCAAGACGGAGAGCATCGTTAATTAGAGCACGTCTTAAATCTTAACGCGTCGGCCCCTCGCATTGTTCTCCAGCTGTCAAGTGCGTGTGCACCTTTAACCCTTTTTCTGCGCGCGTGCGCGCGCGGCACTTATATGCGATGATCTACGCGGGTAATTTAATATTGCTTAAAGTTAAGACGCCGCGCGCTCCTAATGCGTTCCGCGGGTCTATCAATCACGGACGCACCGCCTCGTGCAACTTCGGTAATTCATTATAACTGGATTGTTTTTTACTACTGTGTATATAGTGAAGGGGAAATGTGATGATCGGATGTGCTTTCGTCGTCTCAATCCGCGATGCGGGGCATAAAATTTTGCAACGGCGAAACAAAAAAAAAAAAAAAAAACCTTCATTTCGCCGAAATGAGCTCGTTAATCACGACGTGGCCGTAGCGTAGCGAGTAGTTTTTGAACCGAGGCCAAAATCGCACACGACTCTGGAGAATTTCAGGGATTTTTGCGTGTGCATATAAGATGCAATTGAGCCCAGAGAAGCTATAGGGTACTTCGTAAATTAGGCAGTTTTACAGCGTGATATGTGTATATATATATATATATATATATATATATATATATATATATACATATATATATATGTGTGTATGTATATATGTGTATGTATATATTTTGTAAACAACGAAAGCCAGGCTTCGGCCGTAGTAAACCCAATGCCTTGTTTATGTACAATCGATCGTAGGACTCGCTGCGGACGCGCGCGCTGCGACTGGCGTGCGCGTCGAAATAGCCTTGCACGCAGTCGAGACGGTGAAATAAAGTGTAACGCACAGCTGTGACCTTTTTGCTCGCGCGCGACACAGTAAGGTTCATCCGCCGTGCGGCTGTTTCGACGGTCCGGCCGTTCTCGGGGCGTCGAGGAGAGATTTTTTTTTTTTTTTACACGAGGCTCGCAATGGGAGTAAAAGCAAATTGAAAAGTCTTATTTGTGGACTTTTATGGCGAATTTTTACAAATTTTTACAAATCTTTGGCGCCTATATTTCGCCGATAGCGAGCGCTAATCGTTCGATGACCATTCATATTGTCTGATTAAGTATTATATTTAAAATGCATACATACGCGTATTTTGTTAAAACAAAACATATAGTCTAGTATGTTAACGCAAACCTTGATCGATGCATCGATACTTCGTTAATAATACATAGTACTTTACTCGTACTTATTATCCAGTATATAAGATGTCTTTGTTCACGAATACAAAACGGAACGGAGAAAAACCGCAAAAACGAGCTGTTTTGCCATTTGATATAAAAAAAAACTCGATTGAATTCGATTTGAAATGTAATCATGAAAAAGTGTATAGAAAATTTTCGAAAAATATTTTCGGTAAAAAATAAACGGCATGCATGCGTGCGGTATTAAATTCAAAACAAAAAAATAAAAAAATAAAAAAAAAAACAAAAAAAATACAAATATAATTTATAATAACCCTGGCGGAAAATGTGAAATTCCGAGAGTAACTGAGAGTTTATAACGTCGAAGAGTCTTTATTGTCATTGCAAAAAGCCGCACGGATCATTCATACAATCCATTATCGATACATATTTCTTTTTTTTTTTACTCAAGTTTACCGTTTTTCCATTAAAAACGAGCGTGTATTTTTATATTTACATTGTCATTTACAGCCCAGCATAATTTTCCTTTTAATACAAATGCCGAATTAAAGTGAGAAAATCTTTTATGTAAAAAAGATTCGCGCTGTACGGCTAATGCAGTTTTCATACTGCATACATAATCTATTTGAGAATTAAATTGTAATGCAGTTAATATAACATAAATTTGTATTAACTGTATAGAGCCATTGTACAGTGTAAAATTGAATTTTATAAATTGTTAGTTCACGATGGAGAAGAAAAAAATCTCGGCTTTATTATGCAATTGGCTTAATGAGGGAAAATTGCAACGACAAGAAAAAAAAGACTGAAATCGCGACGATTAATGGAATACCATAGCTCGCATCTCGGTAATTTGTTCTCAATCGGATGTAAATTACAGATTAAAAAGAAGCAAATGTAAAACGATAATAATTATACGCATTATTTAAACATTTTCAATCGGAACGGGATTACACGTAAATTCACGTTTAGAATCATATTTCGCGCGACTTCGTTTAAAATTTCACTGCAGCGCATTGCCAAATAGGAACGATATCAAATTTCATGTGAATTTGTATTATTATACGCCAATGCAACTTGCCGTCCTAATGATATTTATGCAAATTTCGAAAATTAGTGTCTCGTTTTGACATAATGCACTAATGCAGTTTATACGTAAAATTATTATTATATGTATATGTATATATATATATATATATATATATATATATATATAGAGAGAGAGAGAGAGAGAGAGAGAGAGAGAGAGAAAGACATATACACGGCTGGACGTCAATTAAAAGAAGAACGTGACTTTGAAATTACGACGAGGTAGTTATTGAAATTTCGTTTATATTTAACGTTATTATTACTGCTGAGCCGAATAAGTATAATGGAAAATTATAACCCTCCCGATATATATATATATATATATATATATATATATATATATATATATATATACGGTCCCAACAATAAAAATTTAAAATTCCGAAGTAGCCATCGTAACTGCAGAGGCACGGATGCGGTGTATATATATATATATATATATATATATATATATATATATATATATATATATAATAGAAATGTAATATTCTTTACGACCAGGCACGCTTGCCGATTAGTAGATATGTGCCGGGTTTATTCAGACGTCGCCGCCGCTTATAAAGTGTGCACGCGCATGTAACCTAGATAAGGCTAAAAATTTTCATATTTTTTGAGCGCATAAAAGAGAAATTCTTATTTTTGCAATATATATATATTTTTTTTTAACAGACTACCGTACGTAGTATAAGATACGTTTCAAAAGAAAAAGTAACAATAATGATAATAATAATAATAACATTTCCACTGTAGTTTTTTCTTCGGCCCCAATTTATTAACCCAGGTTTAATTGTGTAATTTAAATAAAATATATTTATACGCTCGGACTGTGCGCGATAAAAGAATTCTGAATCTTATGCATTGTAGCGCATGAATATGTAAGCGGCGTATGAATTATCGAAGTGGCATGATAATAATTTCGGAACACATTAGTTTTCTTAATGAAAACGAGGTTCTGATGTATTGAGAGCAATTTCTACGGTTAAAATTTTGCAAATACATCCTTTCCTCTACTACCAACGGAATGATAAAAATTACTTTTCGTCTGTTGGTTTGTTTGTTTGTTTTTTTTTTAAATAAATCACATCACAATGAAAAAATAAGCGATTTTACAAGTAATTCGAGGCATCGAATTTCTATATTATTTCGTACGATCAGACGCGCGCGAGCTTCTTCGGCGCTACGCGGACGGGGCCTCGGCGCGTCCCTAAATTTCATGCGGCCCCGCGCATAATTAAAAGGAAACGACGCCGTCGGCGCGCAGAAATCCGGTGAGCTGCTTACGCTCGGGACCGAGACGTCAAATTAGACAGCTTGTTATCGCAAAATACGCCGCAAAGCCGACGATCGATATATTATTCAGGAATAACCGGGGGCGGGGAGGGGCGATACCCGTATTACTCTGCAGCCATTGTAGCTATATATATAGTATTCATCCGCAAAAAAAACTGTTCCGTACATTAGAATTTCAAATTTTCGAATATAAACGGCAAGACGTTTGTATTTGTGTATAAAAACAAAAAGAAATGAAACTATATTGTTGCTACATTTTGAATTAACTTAGAGCGTTGGAACAAAAAAGAAAAAAAGAAAGGAGCAAAACAAAGCTTAAGCAACGTAAAAATTCGAGAAAATCTCTTTAAAACGTACCTCCGTCGTTCGCTTCTTGCATTTATCGCTGGCGGCGAATATGTTCAGCTGTACGGATCCCGGCGGCAGTGGGCACTGATCAATATCGACTCTTCGCAAATCAATATCGATGCCACTGGTTCCTCTGTGTCGGCAACAAGGAAAAACAAAAAATTTTTTTTTTCCTTCTTCTTCCTCATTTTCAACAATAATGCGGATATTTCGATTTTATGCACAGATCGCGATTATCGATCAGTTTATGATTGACGCGGGCCTGCTTTTAAATTGTGATTTCCAAGAATCATCGAGAATTATTACGATATTTTCATATCCGAATTCGGAACGTCGGAGAAAAAAAAAATGGAATTTCGTTCCATTTTCTGCGCTCTCTGCGAAATATTAAAATTATTGAGCTAGTTCGATAGAAATTGTACCGAGTATAAAAATAAAATCGGAAAATTGAATTACATTAATCTTGAATTTTAATCTTCGTAGGAAAAATTGATTGTCGAATAATTTTATACACGCTCTCTGAAGTTAAACCGGTCGCAGTCAGGTCACTGCAGAAAAAAAAAGATAAAATTTCAGTTGCAAAAAATTTAGCGTACAATGATTGATTCATTTATTAATAAATTATTATTATTATTATTATTATTATTATTATTATTATTATTATTATTATTATATTTAGTTAGCGAACGTTTCACATTTTTTTAAAGAGGCCTGTTTTACAGATTAGTGTTTCGTCGGGATTTAAGAAATCAGATATACATACAGCGTATATAGTAATAATTGCATCAAATGATCCTAAGAAATAACTCATCCACGGTACATTAACGATATTTATGTTAACCTTTTAATGATCCTCGAAGATAGGAATGGGCGAAACGTAAGAGGAATTTAATATAATACGACAGTACGTGGATTTAGAACTATCTGCGAAAGGGAAACCGAAGCGTATAAAGTACGCGGCAATAAATTAAAAAATAAGGCACAGTGCAAGCAGGGCGCACAAACACACACACACACACACACACACACACACAATGGATTACGATGTAAGCTTACATGGTACAGTAGTATAGAATAATCTCGTAACAGAGGTAGAAAAAGAAGTATCAGCAAATATAGTAATATAGTTAAATATGTAACCATGACGAATGCTTGCGCACGAAACACTTATACATCGCGGAGTCGCTCTAACTGCCGAAAAAAAAAAAAACATTACAGACGAACGAAAGGGAAAATAAATGGACATTTTCACGAATAAATAATGGGAGAAGTAAATTGAAAAATTCTCGTCTAAGAATGTAAGAGAAGTCACGGATATTATTCTCGCGAACGTATAACGAGGCAATGATTGAGCCCCGGGTTTTACGTACGTTTAATAACGCGATGATGTAATTTCGATGCGAAAATTAATCGAGCATTTTTTTTTCTCTTGAAGGAAACGAAGATTTTCAGTTGTTTTCAGTTGGTCCGTCGCGACCGGAGCTATATATATTACGAATCGCTTACCACACATTAACTCGCGTTAGCTTTCATAACGGAATGGCAATACGTACTTGAAGTAGTAAGTGTCGTTGGCGTAACCGAAAAACGGCACCGTATAAGTTAGCATCCATATATTTCCGCCGCCGCAGTCGTAGTACGGCTTCGACCAACGTCCGTCCTCGTATCGGACCGTAAGAATTTCATCCTCCATGCGCTCGGTGTGGCTGCTCTCGTTGTGCGTGTACGTGTGATAGCCTACGGCACAATTAAGGCGGAAATTTATTTATTATTGTACATAGATATATGTTCTACGATACTGATTTTTTTTTTTAATTATTTACCATACTATATCTATATATGTTTTGTTATTAATTCAGTTTCAATATTGAAGTAATATTCTTAATTAGTGAAATACTTTATTATGAATTTTTTCCTCTTATAGCTTCAGCGAGCAATGGATAAATTCTTGCTCGGAGGGAAACTCGGGTAAAATATCAAAAAAAAAAAAATAATAATAATAATAATAAAAAACGTCTATCGAATACAAAGCAACGCACTAAATCTTAGAGCTGCGATAATTAAGTTCCTCTATCCAATTAAGAGCCCTCTCAGTGCTGGTAATAAAAATAAAAATGAAAAAATAATAAAGAAAAACTAAGAATTACTAAAACTACTTACACTCTGAATAGCATTAAATATTTGATTTTATATATACAGCCTTACACAAATCAGTATATTTAAAAACAAAGGATTAAAAATAAGCATTTAATCTAGTAATAATTTATAAATTCTATTTTTCGTATATTTAATTTTTAATTTCGTCGATATAACTTATTCGATCTTGCTTCGCATTATCCCAGCAGATCCAACGAATTGCAAAAATTATTAAAACTTTCTCCAATAATATTAACCGACGGCTGGGTCGTGTTATCTACATAAAAAAAAAATTAATTATCCGAAGTAAAGTGATTAAAATTAAAATATTTTCAATAGTTTTTGCAGTTCCAGATAACTGGCTAAATTTCTCGAATATTTAATTCGATCCTTTAGTTAAAAAAAAAAAAAAAATACGAGTCTAACCGAGGATCTGATTTTCCTCATACTCGATTTGATTGTATATAAGTTTTTCTGCAACATTTAATCCATATAATAAAATTAAAACAAAAAGAAAAGAAAAGAAAAGAAATTTAATCCGAAACTAAGCGCTCTACAAATTGGACATCCGCTCTCTTGCCAACTTTAAAAAGAAGATAAGATCGTTTAAATAAAGCGTATTTGAAACAATTTGTGAAATACAGCAATTACTAGTACGTCTACTTGAATTTAGAATTCTACTTACATTACCCAGTCCCCCTTTCCTTTTTACTTTTTCTCTTTTGTTTGAAATACTCTTTCTTTACCTCGTTCTCCCCCCCCTCTCTCTCTCTCTCTCTCTCTCTCTTCCCTCTCCAGCCTTTCCTAACATTTGTATTACACCCGTGCACATAAACACAACCCTACGACCAACTGCAACCCTATATATAGGTTACATGAAAATTTACCGACGCGACTGAACTCGCTTGTCTACGTCGAAGTCGAGAGTTTCGAGTACCATAGATTTTGAACTGCATGTGGAGCATTATTTTGTCAGCTAACTAAATTCTACGCACATACATATATACATACATGTATACAAACATATATATATATATATATATATATATATATATATATATATAGATCTATATACATACATATATTACGCTTATTTTAGCATATAGAAAGGAAATTATATAGACGACGCAAAAACAAAATTAATAATTTTGACAATGATCAATTAATAATCAAAGTATTATGAAGTAATAAAACAATTTCCCGGCAGTATTAATTTCTTATCCCCCCCCTCCTCAGCAAATTCAGAAAACTTCTAAGTTTCAATTTTAGGCGAACTAAGAAAGAAATAGTACGAAGTAAATTCAATAGGGTCAAATGAGATTCGACAGGTTAAAATAACGACTTCTGAACTGTAAATAAAGGAGGAGTTTTAAAGCTTCAAGAAAATTCTGTGAGGGACGGCGTTGTGAAAATCGATGAAACGGAAAAAGAGCCTGCGCAAGATCCATAGGAATCATGTGTGAGAGATTAAAAAAAAAAAAAGAAGAAGTTCCGTATGCGTTTTGATACACAATCAATCAGATATCTCGGATACGGGCAAAATTTTATCGCATCGCCGGCCATCGCCGTATTTTATCCCCTTGTAATTTAACGAATATTTCGCGAATTGTTTATATCGATATTCATGCTCGCGCGCCGCATTACCTCGAGCTCGGCGGAGAAGAAGACGTGGAAGAAAAAGAAGAAGTAGAAGGAGAAAAGGAAGAAGAAGAAGAAGAAGAAGAAGCCATATAACGAGTTGAATGTTTTATCATGGCCGAGCTGCTAAGTGCAGATATATGTTTGCTATTTGAAAACTTTCCCAAAAATCGAAAGAGTATGAAGAAGAAGAGCACGAAGACGTGGAAGAGTCCGGATAAGTTTCAATATTTCATCCTCTAGAGTTATACACTTGAGAATTTCTTTTATACAGTCTTCGGTTGTGATATACTTGTATTCGCAAATATTTATTGCTTGTCGACACGTATACCTTTATAGACACAAACACATATATATATATATATATATATATATATATATATATATATGTATGTATGTATGTATGTATGTATCAGGATGCATTAAAACTTTATTTAACAATGAAAATAATTCCGACGAAATTGCATTTCTTACAATTCCGAAGCGCAATGTTTTACTATTGCTGTAATTGAGCTCATTTTTATCCCTGTCTCGCCTCTGTACAAAAATAATATTTTTCCATCTAGAAAATAGAAATTCTCGTTACGCTTGGTGGCATTCATTAGAACAAAGAGACTTCAATATTGCTTTTCATTTTTATTGAAACGACCTTTCTTTTTTTTTTTTTTTGTTGCCGGCAGTGCCATAACTTTTCGCGCAATAGGTTGATTAAAATTTCAGCGAGCATGTTAAATGAAGTGCAAGAAAAACGCTAGCCGACAATGTATCCGCAATTACCGCGTGGGCTGTTGAGGAGAATATTTTAAATACAAATTATTTGTGATGCGGATACGTATGTATTTATTTCTAAGCAGGGCAAATTACCGCCGTATTAGATAGAAGAAAAAAATCACTCCTCCCCCCCCCCCAGAAAGTCGGTGGCGGCCACGCAAAAGAATTTAACGCTTGCAAGTTTCAAATGAAAGTGTTCTCCGTTGTTTGTTTAATTAAAATTAAAATGCACGTTCTCGCATTTATATACATTATATTAATAAAGTTTTGGGGATGCCGGTGATTTGAATTAGGCGGCCAAGTTGTACAAGGAAATGTTTGTACAGAGAAAACTTGATTAAGCTCAATGGTAATGCGGAGAAGGATACGCGCCGTCATTTTTAATTTTCATCCTAGACTGGTAATAAGATTATTCGAACGCGCGCGTAAACGCGATCGATGTATTATCAAAGAATATCATATGACTTTTATAACAAAGACGTACAACGAATAATGAAGATCTTCTGTTCAGAACTCTCTCGTATTCTTCAATTACGTTCTGCCTTAAAACAACACAAACAAAATACATATAATACAAATTAGACGCCTATTATTGTATTGAATAAATATTTGTAATTTTGTATTTTCCATCGATTTTTTAACGCGAGAAATCTTTATTTCGCCTTTTTATTGTCTGCTCGTGCAACAAAATTTTTCACTATAAAGGGCGGGCATAAAAGTTGGACGAAATATTATTGTGTATTTTTTTTTTTTTATATTTTCAAATTCAATAACTATATGCATATATAAACTTTCTGATAAAATGTGCGCGCGTCAAGCGTTCTTTTAATGCTCTCGGCTGGATAACGTTAGAAATAATATGTATATAAAACGATTTACATAACAAAAATAACGCTTTTACATTTCTAATGCCCTGGCTATAAATCGAGAAAAAGTAGCATAAAATATAAAATGTATTTTACGGTTACGATTCTAAAATCTCATTCCTTTTACATACATTAATACATATATTCGCATAAAAGATGATTCATTCTTCGATATTATTTTTCGACCAAAAAAGTAAAAAAAAAGACAGAACGAGATGAAGCCGTCCGCGTGTACATTTGCATACATTGTATTCATCGTTATTTATGACTCCGATACGTTTAGATACGTTTAGCGACGTTTCCTTAAACCTTATTTTGCCAATTTTCGATTGATAAATCGTGATTGTATGGTAATAAGCGTGCATAAGCTATAGATCGTTTGTACATAGGGAAAAATTTCAATGAAACGCGTGAAAAAAAGAAAAACATTAAAATGAAAATCGCACTTTCGACGGTGCATGGCTGAATTGAAACTAGCTGGGCAACGGCGTATTTTATCGCCGCTCCTGTACACGCGAGGCCTATGTTCAGCGTCTGTATCGTCGATCGCTTCATACGGGCGTTATTTCACACCCACTGACAATGAGGACGGGCGCCGCGCGCGAGCCGGACGAATTCGATGCTCGAGCCTAATCTGCCGGAGAATACGACGGTGCACGGGACAGGGTGGTGAGGAGAAGAGCGTCGAATTCGAGCGGTTCCCATACATCGCGGAGCATCCGCAGTCGAGCGAATTTATACCTATATATATATATATATATATATATATATATATATATATATATATATATATATATATAATCGGCGTTCGTCCCACTGGATTTGCCGTCGCATATGTCTTCTCCACCCTCTCCCCTACCCTCCAGCAAACCCGTCAGAATTCGGGGTACGTGTGGAATGGATATATATATATATATATATATATATATATATATATATATTATATTAGATATTGGGGCGTGTATTGAAAGAACACGCGGTGAGTATGTCGTGTAAGGGACATATAATACGTCCAAGTATTAATAATAGCTAGTGTATGGGAAATAAATAAATAAAGCTTTTTGAGAGATTAATTAATATAAAAATTATGTACAGCTATAATGCGATATGTTAATAAACATTCCGTATATCACAGGTATAGAAAAATCACGAATGATATTCCATTCGTTTTTATACACGCACTATATAGATTTACATTGCACATAATAATTGATAAACTTGGTGTCCATTTTTCCATTTGAGGAACGATAGATTCGATCTTCGAATTTTGTATCCCGGCCATCTGAAATAGCCCACTGAAAAATCGAACTACAGCAATTTTTCACACACACACACACACACACATATGTATATATATATATATATATATATATATATATATATATATATATAAAAGAAATATATATGAAAACCCCCATTATTTCTGCACCTTCGGAACATTGAAGATGACCCTTGTTAGCGAAGCTGTCGGACCGTGGCCGTACGATTGCCGGGCCATTACCAGGGGCGCGCGCGCGCGCCCCGGGCCTCTGGTTCCGCCGATCTCACGATGACGAAAAAACTCTTTCGAATCGTTTCTCTTCGAATGGTTGGCTGAGTGGTTAATATTTTTATTTTTTCGGGCCATCGTAATAATTCAGTTCCTGACGCTATTTTTCGACCGAGATTATTTACGGGGCATAACGGCTGAGAATGTCATTTGAGAACCAATTGGTTTTTAATAATTATCGAGAAATTTCAGACTATGTGCGAAAGAAAAGCGTACGATATATTTGTTAATTAGTGCTACTTTTAAGCAATTTATTAAAAAATCTATATGTAGATGTCTTATATATATATATATATATATATATATATATATATATATATATATATAAGAAATATATACATACACATTTCTCATTAATTCTTCGATCTCGCTGTAAATTTAAATGAAATTCAAGTATACATTCCTTTCTGACAGATGATAAGATGACGATATAAATACTCGTAATGTAAATACGTAAATTGAATTTAGGTAATTCATATAAATCGAAAAAGGTTATATGAAAAAATTAATAATAACAATAATAATAATCATAATAATCAACTTTATAACTGATATTGTACGGTACAATGCTTATTTCCGTATAAATATTTGCGACTCTTCAATTCTGAAACTGCTAATATAAATTGTATGATTGTATCAACTTTCTTTTCATACGGCCTATACATAATGAAAGCGTAAAATGTGGAAAATAATGGAAATATGTTAATGCATCAATAGTACATCGAATAAATTGAAAAAGTTCAAATAGTATCGAATAATGTGACACTTTGCTGTCCGTTCCTACGGTGAAATCATTTTTTCTAAAAAGTGAAAAAAAGAATACGAGCCGTTATGAAAGGAGAATTACACGCAGTACAGCAGCAACAGTTCGCATTCGACGACGGTCGCACGCAACGTTTGTGAAAGAAATTATTCGAGCCGTAGATCAAAAACAGAAAAAGTAATAGATCGACGTCGAAGTTAAACGGTGCGCGCATCGGACAAAAACAGAACCTTGCGCATCGAAGAGTCCACTGGCTTAAATATATTACAATCCCGGAGCGTGCGGTACCGGCACATTTACCCCAAAAGAAAGCACGAGTCGCTCGTTAAAAGTTTCAAATGAAGCGTAGAACTGTAACTGAAACAAAACAACAAAAAAAAAACAACAAAAAAAAAAACAACAACTAACACCCTAAGAAGCTTCGGGAAACGGGAGAAAAACTTCTTTCGGCCAAAGCCACTTTCCCAAAGTGGATGGGAAAAGCCAAGTGGTACTCGCGCTAGATTATGAATGAAGCATACCTAAATTTCACGAATCCTCGTCTAATTGCAAAAATCAATCCGAATCGTCGGGATGCCTGTGATGGAATCTTGAGAATTAAGCGAGTTATTGTCTATAGATTTAATAAGGATGGAATCTACCGTGACGAGTTCGTGCATTAACCGAACCTAAAACAATACACGAAGAACAAACTCCATACCTTTCATTTACTGAAGGGAATGAAAGTTTTCCGATTTTATGTAGATTGCACAATACGATCTGTACAAAAGAATTTAATTATTACTATATACAATGACATAAAAATGCAACCCATACAAATATGTAGGTAATGTAAGTAAAAGCCGATACGCCTGTATTATTTGTAAATGGGTTAACTTTATTTATTCTTTTATTAGATTATTCGGATATTATTTAGTTTTTTTTTTAACATGACTTTACTAGAACTACCTGTCATCGAAATCTTACTATTACAATCTTACTATTACAATTCAACAAGGAGAAATCACTACCTGTCAACGCCAGATGTTTAACTTTATAATTACCTCGAAAATCAACCCTATCAAGTTTAAAAATTTAAATTCGTCCCATTCCTTACGTAACGAACTTTGTGACTTACAATTATTATTAGTACATTATTTTACGTAAATTGGACGTAGCTCGCGGGAAAACTGAAATTAGAATAACAATTATGAATATGCATTTAAGAGATATAATAGCTAATTATTATAGAATACATACGAAATTGCACTTCGGGTTAAATTGAAGTATGATTTGAAAAATTACGAGCTCGATAAAAATTCGTTTTGTTTCCATACACTCGTCTTCTAGAAAACCATGTATATATATATATATATATATATATATATATATATATATATATAGAATAACGACGTTGTCCGCTTAAGCGTAACGGCGCGAATAATCTAGATACGGAGGTCTGTGTACACGAGAGTACGTGGTCCCCTCGTGTGCAAGATCGCCCGAGGCGGGGGTGGGGGCGGGGCGACGATCGAGGGTCCCTCTCCAGGTCGATAGACTTAGCTCGGGGGATGTTTACGTTTCTGGAAGGATCGAGTCGAACGTGCGCGCGGAGACTTCTCTCCCACTGGAGTTGGAGGGTCCCGGGGCTCGCTGTGTAGACCGCGCGGGTCCGCAACCCTGCGGGGATCAAGGATAGCGGAAAAACGAAAACACCCTTTCCCCACCACCGCCCCTCTTTTACGTCTATACGTATATGATAAATATCGGCGTGTATAGCCGGAATTACGGGGAATTGAGGAGAACAAGGGGAGGGGGGTGAGGTCGGGAGGAACGAAGTCTCGACGTAAGGCGTGGCTCTCGTCGTCTGTATACGTGAAAAATTTGTAAAGCGAAGAAAACGGATAAATCTAGAAAAGAATGGCTCTAATTTTTCCGGGAGTCGACTGCGAGTCGCGTCGCTGTTTGTTGAAATTAACGCCAGTGAATAGATGTTGTTCTTCCGAAAACTGACGGATCTCAATATTATAGTGTATTTTTATCCTTGCCGTATCTTATACGTTAAAATCTTCCGATTTACATTTCCTAACTAATGTTCCGTCGATTCGTCAGAACTGTTTTTGTAGACAATGAAGAAAAAGACGAGAAAATAACCGAGCAAAGAGTGCGTCACAAATTTTGTTTTTTACGATTCTCAAAGGAATTTTGAAAAAGAAACAGAAAAAGACTTATGGTGGCTCAATTGTGATCGAAAGTCCAGGATTACGAATGGCGCAAAGTGGCCTGTAAAGACGGTCATAAAATGTATACAACAATTACGAGGCCGCGAAGGCAATAAATACTACAGCCAATCGGCCGCCTTGCTCATCCGATCCCATAGATCATCGTCGTACGACTTGATTTTGTTTTATCGACGATGATTCTGCTTTTCCTTTTAACTCTACAATCGCGATCGAAGATGCCACGCGGAAGGAGCTCCAAGTTGTATTAACCAGATGGCGCGTATAAAAATTGTACTCGGATGATTGAAAAGAGGGTCGGAATATATGATGTATTCTATCGATTGAAGTATACTTTGTTAAGAGATTAAATTGGAATAATGTTCTGTTTTATTTGAATTTACTGGTACTTTTTGTTGTTGTAGTAAGACCACGCGAAGATACAGAGCAAATTTTTTTAATACCATCTTACAATTTTGATCGAAACATTAATATTGAAGTTCCGTCGTTGGCGGCTTGTTTAATACAACATTATAGAATTTGATTATTTCTTAATCACTGCATTCTATCCACACCGATATATTATTACACGATTATCTGCTCAACGTGGTAAAACCGTATAAAACTACATTCAACTATAAACCATCAACTTTCCCAACACTCGATTCGCCACTTTGCTCTCGCCACATTGAATTCTTCAGTTTCAGAACGATCCATATTTTCCGTAAAACTAATGTACACCTTCGTTGTTCAACGCGCGTTTGAGCGCATCATTCGTAAAATCTTTCCGATTTCTTTTTCAACTGCCGGTGTATTTTAACGAATAGCGCGAAACGAGCAAAGAAAGAAGGAAAAAGATTACATCGGCAAAAGCTGCTCCGTGCTCGATAAGCTTAGCGCGCATAAATAATGTCAATTAGGCTTGAAGACCAACACAAGTTTTCGCGGACTTGAACATTAATGAGTTAAAATGCTACGATCTTTCTTAGAATCCGGCGCTGGAATTACCGTTAAATTAATTCTTTCTTCATCTTTTTTTTTTTTTTTTTAACTAAAAATACCCCTCCAACTGCGCAGTAAATCAAATTTAATTGGCGAGCAGTTAGCAATAAATTGCATGTAAGAAGGTAGCGTATGAGCGGAACGGTCGCGAGCGTTCGGGTCTTGAAACGTTACAAGCTTCATTTTGAAAGCAATGAAAATTACGCCGCTCTGTCACAATCATGGGATCGATCACTCGTATTCGAACGGTTCCTCTTTTCGAAGATACATTGCATTGATTTACGTATTTATGGTTTTTTTTTTTTTAAAGACATACAGTCGGTCAAATAAGAGCGTGATCGACATTACTGACAGATAATGAATGATTTCGCTCTAATTCTTTCGCGAGCCGATAGAGAGAAGCTTCGTCCTTCATCCATTATTAACAAAGATTCAGTTGTCATTGATATTTTGAAAGAGAATCACGTTAAACGCCATTAGTTTTAAGTACGCGTCGCGCTACGAGGCTGCGTTCCTTTACATCCAGCCGATAGGTCCCAAAATAAGCTCCCAAGGCGGCTGCCAAATATACGAGAAAGTCAAAGGCACTTGTTCAGAAGTGGATACAGCGATTTTAAAGTGGCTAAAAATGCCGATGATTTACCAGAAAGTGGCTCGATAGGGAGAGTGGACAAAAAAGATGAAGAAAGAAGAGTGAAACTGTTTTAACACTGCGGCAAGTACAAGCAAAATTAACGGCAAAAGGTTTAGATATATTCTACTCAACTATCCGAACCCATTTTCGTGCTCATGGCCTGAAATTGTATATTGTATAAATTAACACGACCACTCTCTTACTTGGCAGACGGTATCTAACAAGCTCAATTGTGGACAGACATTGAAATCTAGCCCTTCTTTCCGTTGGTTTTGTCAAATTCGTCATTATGATATCCATTTCGCTTACTTTTACTTTTTATTAATTCGCCTCGACGCTTAGGTGACCTATTACGCGACGACTTGAGACGACGTCTCAACATCTCTTTTTTTTTTCATCTTTCCGACGCGTTTCAATAAATTTCAGCCCGAGGTATTGGTACTCTCCACGCGGTGAACTTTCCAGCGCGTAAATGTCTAATAACAGTCCCGGTCGGTCCTCGGCTTGTGGAATTATTAATGCAACTATTCCTGTTCTCGCCGGGAGGGCAACGGGATCAATAATCAACGAATTCAGGCGCGGTCTCTCGTTTACATTTTAAAAAGGATTGCTCTTAAACGTATGTATTATTCCCGTGCATTCAATCATGTAGATAAATTCAGTAGGTATGCGGCTTGGCTTATAAATACAGGAATAATATGTTTACCTCCTTTATTTAAATCAATTTATAGTACGTTAGATCTGTATTTAATGCACCGCTACAAATCGTAAAGGACCGACTAAGAGTTTTAACTTGCAAAAAAAGCGTTTTTCTTGTACAAACACATTTTTGTTTGTTTTTTTTTTTTTTTACATTCTTAGAGAACGAAAATATTTTCATATTTCCAATTAGCGATCGTAATAAGATTTTCCAAATAGTTTGCAACACACGTATAATAATAATAATATAGATAAATATTACTCTATATTGCGATATACAGTATTGTATATTATGGACAATGATAACAAACTATTCATTCTGTGTCGAGTGCGTTTGTGAAAAAGAAGGGTATAACGCAATCTCGCAGTTTAAGAGTATAGTTTCTATATATAGAAGTAAAAGGAGGTACAAAAATTAATTCTTTTTTTTTCATGCTTTATCAAATTTACAATGCAAAACAGCCGAATATACTTTAAATCTTTAATCAATATAATAATGAACGGATCAATGGCCCCCTCATTTTTTTTCTGTTATCTCAAGTTTCGCTGTATTTAAAATTGGAATATAGATCAATAATGAAGTATTGTTGGGCAGTTTTCATAGGTTTAAACTTATACCTCTTCCCATATTTTATCTTTTTAAACTCTCCGTTCAACTTTACGGTTCGTTTTTTATTCCAGATGTTATATTACAAAAGTTTCCATAACTAGTTAAGACCGGCAAAATTTATAATTGAAATTCTAAAACTATTATTACGAAAGTCAAGTAGATAGAAATATAAATGGAAATTCTGCTTTATTCTGATTCTGCGATATTTAGAAACAAAAAAAAAAAAGAAGAAGGTAATCGTTTTCATTCAGAATGAACGATAATTCCATTCGACCGAATCAATAAAATAAGATCGCGCATGCAGTCAGCGTTTTCAATAGAGACGAACTAAATTTGGAAGATCGCGTGCATTATTTCGCGCCCGGGAAGACTTATAAAAATACATGAATCGAGTTCAATCGAAGCTGCAGCGTCGTTCCTCTCGGCCGATCGTCGATATTAATCCAGCCGTATGCGCAAACTTTATTTCCTAGCACAAAACAGAGCGCAATTGAACCGCTGTAAACGAAAAACTGTATCGTCTGTATCAAAAAAAAAAAAAAAAAAAAAAAACAAGAAAAAAATTACAAAGGAGAAAAAAATATATTTCTGCCGCTTTCAATTTATTTAAATGGATACAAAATCTTGCTGAGATTAACGAGCGGATGTGGATTTTTTTTTTCGTCAAAAATGCGTACGAACGATTACGAGATTTTCTTGCTCGTAATGGATTTAAAACAATTAAACGCTCGGAGGAAATAAACGAGATTTCTAATTAAATGGATTAGAGCGCGGTTTATGATTGGGATGTACCTGATCTGCAAGGTTGATAATCCTTTAGCTTTTTTCTTCATTCTTTTTTACTCTCCGAAAGGCGAAGGTATTGCACGTCCCGGGCTATAATTGCGAGATTAGCCACAGAGTCGTTCGGTTTAAAAATTGTAATTTAAATTTTATCGTCTCCATTATTTCGTCCACGAGGACTATCGCGTACAGCAGCCGACGAAGTGATTTTTATTCATGTAATATCGATATTCGCGATTAATGGAAAAGCTACCTTTGCCCTCCCACGACATAAACACTGTAGGAATTAATGGACAAAGTAGCTGGTAACTTTTTAAAAGTTTTCCTTAGCGAGCTTTTCAATAATATTGAAGACGTTTTTCATCACTGCAAATGGAATATTGTGTAAAAATTAAAATTTCATGAGACTAATTTCAAATGATTTACATTGTTAAACGAATAATACAATTATTGTACGTTAATAGGATAATCACCGTAGTATCACGTGTGCTAATCGACAATAATTGGACGAGTTTCAGAAATATTTATTTATTTGCGTATTTATTTATTGTTAAACGAAGGAGGGCAGGCTAATGAGGGCAAAATTAAAAACACCGCGCCATTTATAACAATGACATTTTAATCCGAATGATTTGAAATTATTACACGGCATCAATAAAGCTAAAAGATTAAATAGATTGGAAATTATTATAATGAATAAAGCTTTGCTAAAGCGCAACGAATGATATGACATATTTTGTTATTACATCGTCGCCGCGAGCTGCGACAAGTTCGTAATTATCTTGAAGATTTGAATCGCAATTATTATTATACCCTCATTTATCCCCCCCTCGTCAATTTCCTCTCGATACATCACTTTTGTAAGCGCATCCTCTCCTTTTGCCTGACAATTTACTTCGATAATGCGTAAAAATCGAAACAGCTATCTAAGAATAATGAAAATATTTCTGAAATTTATCCAACTGTTTTCTGCATACTTAAACCTTGTATTATGTCAATTGCAATTATTTGTAATAAAAAAAAATAGTTCAGTTGATGTACGTATGAAAGAAGTATTATAATGTCTCGTCTCAAAATGTCGAAGGTTCGAAACTGAAAATGAAGAGTTTTTTTTTCCTCCATTTTTTAAGGCCTGCGGTACTAATTTTACAGTCTATATTATACTTATATTACGATGCTATAAATAACATTATACGAAAAGACATTGGATTCTTAAAGCCGCGTGCAACGAAACAATGAAACACAATAAAATCAAGGTGTATTATACTATAAATTATGATGATTGAAATATAAAACTCCGTATTTTGTGCCTTATACAGCCGTAGATGTTGTCTGCCATTTCGGGCGGGAAGCTTTTTTTTTTTTTTTTTGTTTAATCGGTCTCCCGAGACAAGGAGAAGTCGGCTATAGTCATTGGTAAGTTGAGTAAAAATCTTGGACAAATTTAAAATTTCGAAAGTCGAAATAGGGAAGGAAAATTTGAAACCTTAGAAAGCGAACTAAAATTAGAGCGACAATTTCTAAAATCTCGTTCCCATAAATTACAAATGTACGTGTCGAATGGCAATTATTTTAAACGTGCCCACGTTAAATATTTTAATAATTTCAAACTTCGAATTAACTTTCTCATCGGCAGCCAGTTTAATTTCTTTTTCGTTGCTCCGCCTTTGTTTCTTATCATATTTTCAATCGATGCCCCGAGTCGAATGCCCGGGCCGTAATTCAGTAGGAAACGGATTATAACTGCACAATAGTGAGAACAGCGCAAGTAATTACAAAGAATTAGAAAAACTAAAGTTTTTATGTAAACTCCCCCCCTCCCCCTGCTCGTGAACAGATCGAGCGTATATACGTAAGATCCCGACGCTTCCGCAAATAAGGAGTGCGAAATGAAAGGAGTCTCAGACACACTCCCTTATTCCCAGTGTGGCACTCGCACCTTCCCTCCCTCCCCCCTCCTCCTCTCCCGGCGGCGAGCACTGTTCTAAAGTAATTCTTGCGGGAAATCAAAAGGGAGAATTTCTTCACAAATTGATGAACCATTAAAACTTTTGCACTTTTCATTACAATTAACCAATATAACTTGCAAAGAACGATTAAATTGCGAATTGCATTATACGAATGTGTATTACGCTATCTCTGATGTGTGTTTGAAATAAAGATTTTCTCGTCTCACTTTATTTGCGAAATAATTAAAAATCTGATTCGCGAATATGGAATGCGGGAGGAATAAAAACTAAAAAATTAACGCGCCTCGTATTAATTTTCAAGTATAGAACAAACGATGTAGGTCACGCATTTCATTTTTCAGTAAATATAACAGGTTCCAAAGTTATTGGTGTTCAAAGTTTCTGTATATTAGATCTCCATATAGATATAGTTTAGTGGAAAGGGACGCAACCTATATAGCAACAGAATGACGTCACTGGAATTTCAATCCGTTATATCAACATTAAGTCTTGTTAAAATCAAAATAAAAAAAAAAGAAAGTAGTTGCTGAATTGGACGTTCGAATTCGGAATAAAATTGGACATCAACGAAAAAAAAAAGATATTACTCCAGTTCCGTATGGAAGTATGTACGAAATATTTTAAATAATTAACGGATTATATTTGATCTAACAAAAAACAAGTATGTATTCGACTATGAAAATAAAGGCCGATATTGTGTTTTTCTTATAACTCTATTGTTGATCTGATTGTTCGTTGATCGTATAGAAATTTACATTGTTCTTCTACGTTAGTGCAATTTTTCTCTTTTTTCGTCGAATTTTTTGCACGAAATATAATTAAAATAAAAATTAAAATATTATTTTATACTATTTATAACAATGTATTGAAGTGCATAAGCAATTATTTAAATAATCCGTAGCCGCGTAAAAATTTACGCCTGTTATGCGCACATTGTTACATATACACGTCGTAGATTTTCATCGCCGATTACGTTCACCAGTGAAGCATGAAAACAAACGCGAAACTCAAATAATTTAGCAGGACGTCAAAATGTCATTTTCCAAAAAAAAAGAAGTGGCTTGAAAAAAAGTCTTCGAATTTATAGTAATTTTCAAGGTTAACATCGGATTCCCGCTGACTCCTCGATTCTTTTATAGCTGAATCGACTAATGAAACAATTTCTATTTAGTATTGTACGATGGATAATATTTCAAATAGATATTCGACGTATTTGAACGAACGATTCTCATGCCTTCTAAGCTTGGATTTAAAATCTGTACGGGCAAAGATTTATTCGTGTTTTAAGTGACGAGACATCCATATCTGACATTATTTCACGAAATTTAGGATCCGTTTGATCTCATAAAGTCGGGAGCATTGAAAATTTAATGAGAATAAACTATTTAATCCCGATGAGGTCGAAGAAACCACGGCTTACAGAATCAACACTGTTTCTCTCTAAGCGCGGAAGTAAATTTTTTATCAATTTTACGGTTGAAAACTTACATTTAAATACCGGTCACCGTAAAAGTTTTATTCAAATCGATTTCTTTAAAAGAAAAAAGCATAGTGTCATCCCGTAAAGTTCAAGTTTTTCGATCTTTCACATTTCATCATTATCATGAACGTACGCGTACATTGGAAAACGTTCGCTTTTAATTTATAAATTATAGCCCGTAATAATAATACGATAGAATATATTCAAATTACGATGGATCTCGGATGGCATTGTTATTCAGGGAATTTATATGCGATATTATTAACTTTATTACAGCCGGGCACGATGCCGTGATGGAAATCCATCCATAAATTCTAATCAATCATTAATCAAATCAATTCATGAATATGTTGAACAAAATGAAACATCGATTTGAAATCAGACAAGAAAAACAGGCGCACATCAAAATGAACATCGAGTGGTCTCGTAATATTCAAATATTTACTTAAATCGCTTAACGTGCATCGTTAAATTTTTTTCTTCTTTCGAAACCGAGCCCTAGCTACAAATAATATTCGCAGTGTTCACAATTTCCTAATTGATATTATATTACAATAATAGCTTTCAAGTGACGCATTATTTATTATCAATAATAATAGATTTCTAATATACTACTAAAATTGTCTGATAGAGATCTATTAATGCGTCCAAATTCACGATTTCGACATAATTTTCCCGTTCTCGTGTTATAATAAAATATAGCTGAACAGTATGTATCTGAAATTCATTTCCCTGGCTTCGCTTTGGGATAAACTGTCTCGCGAGACAAGTAATCAACTCGCATACTCGTGTGAAAATGTACCGTTTCAATAAAGTATGTGAAAAGTATCGAGTTTACGAACTCTTTCCTGGCTGTAAAATGAAAAGTTTATGGCTAGGTATATAAATTGCGTACTTTTTTCCTACTCGTAAAATAATATATATTTACGAAATCAGTGCTCATTTTCTTATCTCACTATTATATTTTTAATTCAGAAAAATTATATATTATATATATATATATATATATATATATATATATATATGTTGTGTGTGTGTGTGTATGTATATATATATATATATATATATATATATATAACAATGAACTTCCTTTGTCCATTTAGTAATAAACTTCAATTAAGGTATAATTTAATATTTTTCTCTTTCGTAATATATTTTTACTCCTGAATTCCATGTTTATAACATAAAGCTTTTTATTAAAGTATCGCTACGATATGAAAAATTTTTAAATAATAAATAGTTGGATAAGTGATAAGATCTATGCGTAGTGCATTTTAAAAGATACATGGAAAATTTACGTGTTTGCGAAAAATATCGAATTTCAATGTTATACGCTATCGCGTTCTGCATCGGTACTCTTAGGCCAACTAATATTAGATTGTTGCTGCATCGTAATTTAATGAAGTGATGAAACATCATATCAAATTTATTAGGTGAAGCACACTTAAGGACGTGCTGATACGAAATATTAAATAAAATTGCATTATATACATAAATTAGCGACAACATTTTAAACGTTTTCCAATACTGAAGTTTATTACTTATTTTGAAATTGATATTGAAACGCTGAAAATTTTCAGCTAATACTCAGTTCGGGGAATTATCAAACTTTTATCGTGTTTAAAAATTTTAACTACAAAAGAGATTAACTTGGGCTTATAATTTAGAGGTAGCTGATTATTTTATGTTTAAATTTATCTTTCTTTTATTTATTTTAACAAGGTATTTTGAGATTTTTTTTTTAAAAACAGAATAATTAATACTGATTAAAAAAATTAATAACGCGAGAAGACCTAAAATAACAATTTTACTAACGCTGCAATATTGGATGCTTCCAGTACAATTCAAGATGAAGAAATACTATATTGTTATTGTTATTATTACAAGCTACTAAATTATGCGCTTCAGGAATTTGTTCTACTGTATTTCTCGCAATTCATGCAATTACAGAAATTAAAGCAGTTTATCATTAATATATTCATTAAATGCTGCTAAATTCGACAATACGTTCCAAAGCATTATAATATTTTCCTTAAACTATAAATTGGATAATAATTAACGCTCTTTATTGAGAAAATGCTTTAGTTTAGTTTAAATAAATCGGAAGCAATGTATCATTCTTTAGAATATACAAAAAATCAAAACCAATTTACGGCAAAAGCTGCTGTCCGCGTATAACCAAAGTATGCACGTGTGCGATAACACGCATCTTTAAAGTTACTCTAACATTTTCCCTCATTGTTATACGGATAAAGCGATATTAGTCTGGAAAACTATAGACAGAAGAAATTCAATTTTCCGGACCAATCCATTGGTTATCGATTAATAGAAATTTCTTCATTCATGGAATTGATTTTTTTCCAATCTTCACGCGAGATAAAAGAACGATTGTCAATCACGCGAGAGTTGATTTTTTGATTAAAGACTTTATATTAATCTCTTTCAAAGAACGATATAAACGAATAATTTCCCGTTTTGCAATAACGATTAATAAATAATACATCGTGGTTCACTAATTAATCTCTTTATCGCTTAGCTAGAATTATAAAATAAAAGTCGGAATTTCCTTGAAAATATTAAACTTGTTTTGTTAGTAAATCAAATCCACTCTGCAGTAGCCAAAGCAAATTTTAATCAAACTAATACTAGATCAGTCTATTGTGCACGAAGCTTTTAAGATTGAATTTGTTCTCTTACGTCGAGCAACAGAGGTAAATAGAAACATATAGCATTAAATTGTTGTTCAAAGTCGTTTCATTTGAAATTTTCACGAAATTGAATTAATTGTAAATAATATAACATTAAAATCTAAAGACCTTTAGTTAGTTCAAAATATCGATTCTGTTTTTCAGTTAAATGAGAAATTGTATAACTATTTCAAATTTCACTTCAATTAGAATGTTGTAAATTGGATATTTTTCTTAGAGCAAAATTTGTTTTCATGAAAGAATATGATTTCAATTAATTGTAAATAAATTATTAAAAAAAAGTATTCTGTTAAAGAAACATAATTATTAATACTTGGTCAATTTGCGATGCAAACTAAAACAAAACTGGAGAATAAAATTTTTCAATTCCTATAACTTTAGTAATTAAATCTTTCTATTTGTTTAACCTAAATCATATATGATATAAAATATACCATGTTGAATTTGAAATTTATAATTAATAATTTCAATTTTGTCTGTTTTTTTCTTTTTATTCACTTTATCTGTGGTCCATTTTAAAAACAATTAAAATGTAAATATTTAGATTTAATTAATAATAAAAATAATTTAATATTCTACACATACGTCGTTTACGATTAACTGATATACTTCACATATAATATACCTTCACAAAAATGGAAAAACGTAAAAAAAAAAATAATATATATTGTTAACATCAATTTGCACTTCCAACGAACTATAATAAATACTTATTTTAATGCGGCTATTAAAATAGGAAGTTAGCGAGAGTAGAGAGTTAAAATTCCCTTGAAAGTGATAATTGAGTTTCATTGTACTTCAAAATAAATATTATGAAATAAATTTTCGAACATAGTAATATTTTAAACAATAAAGAAATTTTTACAAGGTATTATTCAAGCTTTAGAAAAAGCTTCATATTTTTTTACAATAAAACGGATAAAAATAAGAATAACCTTTTTCCAGGATTGGATATGAACTTCAAATAACTAGCAACTACAAATTTGATGGAAATTTTCATAAAATCTCGGTAGCTAACTTTCAGAGAGTCTTCAGGCTTTATTCACAAATATTTAAAAATTATAATTAACATAATACGTCTACAAAACATATATAACTATATTTTTAAATTTATATATTAAATATACATAATATTTTACATATTTTTTAAAGAAAAAATTCGATATATGTTGGTCACTAAAAGGTACTCATGTTTGTAATTAATTTTATTGTTCGTCAAGTAGTAATAGAGCAGGTTCGGTCAGACGACCATTTGGTCAGGATTATTTCTGAATAATAAAGTAATTCTTGACATTTAAAAAAGTGTAGTGACAAATACACGTTTTTTCAATAATTTTATAGAATTTTTCAATAATTAAATAAAATTTTTATTTATATCTCGAACAAAAAGAATAGCTCATAATAGTTCACATTTAAACAATCAGTACTTATATAGAAGTACAAAAGCGTACAAAAATATTTATGGTTCATTATTACTTATACTACAACTACCATATGTACTTTGTACGTATAAAAGTAATTTATAAATAAAAGTTCATATTGATTTACCACATGGATAAAAATGTTATAATAATCATGCTTTTGAATTATTCGATACAATCAAAAATTACAGAATTTCACCAATACAAAATTCATAGAAGGATTAGATCGGCTCGTAATATTTTTGAAATCAATGATTAGGGCTGAAACGAGCTCTCATTGAAGAGGAGGATGAACGCACTCGTGTTTACGAAACCGGTGGGCGCGTTAAAAGGCGACAGCCCGTCCGCTTATATATATATAACATAAAGAGCTCAATGAGCTGTCGCTTTCGATAGTTTCCGGGCGTCATCGACTTTTATAAAAGGCTTCTGCTCCGCCAGCAGCCCCGCGCATCATCTATCCCCGTGCAATTCCCTTTGTTCCGCGCTGCACTTGAACGTCCTTCCCTTCGCGCGCGAGCGAGACAAAGCCAGTCGCGGGCTGAGCGCGGCGGACGCGTGGCGCCCGATCGCCCTCTCCCTGCTCCCCCTCCCCCAACGCCGCAAAAGAGATAGATAAAACACTCTGAGCCGCACCGAATTACCCCCGTCCCCGGAACCCCTCGCGCCCGCGGCGCACTTGAGCGCGAAAAAGGGCGATATTCGCGGAAACTCGGCTCACCCCCCGCCCCCCCATCGATTCGCGAGGGACAGCGTGTGCTGCTTGCGCGCGCGCGCGCGCGCCTATGCCCGTGTGTACGTGTGCGCGGGGAGAGATAGAGAGAGAGAGAGAGAGAGAGAGAGGGAGAGGGAGAGGGAGGTCGCATCGATCCCCTACGAGCGCGCGCCACCACTGCTCTCTCCTCGCATCAGCCGCCGCGCACATACCTTACTCTCGTTCTCATTACGAATCCAAGAAGCGCGCGAAGGTCTCGCGCGAGCGCCCTCCCGCGCGCTCGCGTTCGTCGCCCTCCCCTACATCTATATACATACACATATGCAAACGCGTGTGTATATATATATACATATATACATATATACATATGACAGGTAGATATATAGGCACATCGCCGTATGTTTCATCCAGACACTCACCCCGGCTGAACTGCTGGTCGTAGCTGGCTATTCGGCGCTCCGCGTTCTTGCGCGCCCTGTAGAACCACTCGCTGCTGTTGCTCAGGTACTTGTACTCGACCGCGAGGTCCTTCACGAGGACGGCCTCCTCGTCCTGGAGCCGATGGGCGAACGGGCAGTAGAGCCAGTGGTCGCGGTACTGGAGCTTGTCGTAACAATTGCCGGCGGCGAAGATGTCCTCGTCGAACTCGACCATGGAGAGGACGCTCGCGTGCAGCAGGTACTCGGAGCTGCTCATCACCTCGGGCGCGTACTTCCAGAGCCGCGTGAGCATGTTGGCCCGGTTCACGGCGAGGTTCGCCTCGAGGCGGAAGCGCTCCTGGGCGTACTGGTCGACGACGCCCTCGCCGAGGTTCAGGTCCGTGCCCGCGGTGCAGTTCTCGCCCAGCAGGTGCTGGTTCTCGATGATGCGCAGGAAGCGCGTGACGATGTCGACCTGGCCGGGCGGCCGGGCCGGCCTCGCGGGCCGCCCGGACGCCGCGTCCGTCGCGTTCTCCGCGGCCCCGGGCTCCCCGGGCTCCTCGGGGGCGCTCGCGTTCACGCCGACGGCGTCGAGGTCGACGAGGCCGAGGCTCGCCGAGGGCGACGGCACCGGGGGCGGCGGCGGCTGCGGCGGCAGCGGGAGCTCCGGCAGCTGCGGACCGGGGCCGCGGCGCACGGCGCGGCCCCGGGCGAGGCGGCCGCCCATGCCGCCGCCGCCAGCGCCGACGCGCGACCGCCCGTGCCGGATCTGCGCGGCGGGGTCGCCCTGTTGCGCCTCCGCCGCGGCGTGGTGCTCGCGCAGCAGCAGCCTGCGCTCGATGAAGGAGGGCCGCTGGCCCTGCTGGTGGCGGGGCGCGGGCGAGGCCGTCGCGGGGGGCTCCGCGGCCGCGCTGGCGACGACGACGACGACGAGGAGGAGCAGGAGGAGGAGGAGGTGGTGGAGGACGAGGCCGGCGGCCAGCGCCGGCGACCGCGGCGGCGGCGGCGGCGGCGGCGGCAGCGACGGGCCCGCTGGCGGGGCTGTCATCCTGCCCGGGGGAGGCGGCGCGCTCGGCTCAGCTGGGACGCGGGGCCGACGCCGCCGCTGCCCGCGGCGGCGCGGGGCTCGAGGGCATCATCGTGGCGGCGCGGCGCGGTCGTGCGGAGGAGCGCGGACGGCGCGAGGTGCGGTGCGCGGGAGCGGGCGAGCGGCGCGGAACTGCGGCTGGCGTCCGGCGGGTAGCTCTGTCTGCCAGCGGTGGCGGCGGCGGCGGCGGGTGCGTCGGTGCACGGAGCGTCGGCGCGCAGGCGCCGCGGAGGGCGGCGCGGGCTGATGCTGCTGGCGCTTCTGCTGCTGCTGCTGCTGCTGCTGCTGCTGCTGCTATACGGCTGGAGCTTACTATATGATGGGCCCCCGGGCGTCGTTTCGAGCGCGGGGTATGTTTGGAAGGGCGCGCGCGCGCGCGCTACGGAATGTGGGTCAGTGCGCGAGAGCAGAGCCGTTTTATGGAGTGGATGAACACGCGCGGCGATCTCGAGCCATGTGCAGCGGGGGCGGCGCGGACGCCGAACATCGGGAGGAGTTGGGGAGGGGGGATGTGGAGGCGTACTGAAGCTGATGCCCGCGCTTTAATGGATTGTCGGGAGAGATTTATTTGTTTATAGGTTTTATGGCGAATGATGTCGAAGGGTTCTTTTCTGTATATAAGATTTGTATCTATATAGATTTATATATATATAAAGAGATGATGAACAATGGCGATCACGCTTCGGAAATATGCGCGCAAAGGATTATATAGCGGTCGTATATGTATCGAAAACTCGATATATAACTTTTCATCTATATGTACCATGTGCAGTATAGGTGACGGAAGCATCGTAAAAGTTTAGAATAAAGGAATTGTTACCAGTGAGCAAGCAGTATATATGCCTGATTTCAGGAATTGAAAGTTCTATTTGGATGTTTATACGCTCTAAAACGTAAAATGCCCAAAGTCGCTCCTAAACTCGAATTTTTCATGATTTGATAATCTCAAATCTCTATTTAATTAAAGAATCTTTATAATCATTTGTTGAAATAAATTTTAAAAAATATTATTAAATTAAGAAAACACATTTTCTCGTTTGTATCAAAACATAAAAATATATAAGAATTTATTCTTTTGAAACAACGATTTCTGTTACAAATTTACGGTGAAGTTGACTGTAAGGTAAAATACGTATATCTATCCATCTATTTATATACTATATTTATAGATATACAATGAACTAAAAGAATAAATTTTTATATGCATAGAGAATATAATAAAATAGACAATACAAGTTTAAATAAAGTAAATAATGATTACACGAAATTTGTTCGATCTTATAGGGTAGGTATTTGATATAAATCAAACACTTGGCAGTCCTGTAAAGAACGCAACATTTAGTCAGCATCAATGCGCTGGTCTGTTTAAGCTACAAATTTTACTTGAAATTATCACCGTTTTATCGGAAAATAAATAAATAGACACTATACAAATTAAATTTTAAAGTTTAAATGTAAATACCTACATTTTTGGCCTTAATTAATTATTCTTAACGAACATAGTCAATTGATCGAAACTTAATAAGAAACAAACGTTTATAATTTCGAAGTTGGATTAAAATTAATTTATCAAAATAAATACATCATTAAAGTCGAATCGAGGATTTTAAATCGTGGACAATGAAAGAGGTGTGCATTCAAATATATAACATGGTAGCAAGGTTTATAATTATAACATCTAATATTAAGTACTCGTAAGTGATCTTTATTTAGGAAAATATGCTAAATTCAATGTATGTATTTTTTCTTTATTATGAATACTGAATGTATTAATTTAACTTAATACGTTCTACTCAATTAACTTAAATAACAACAATAATCTAATATTTTGTTGTTGCTTTTGCCAATCAAACTAATGTTCCAAAATTCATTTGGTAAACATTAACGACACTGTCTGATTATCCTTGTAATATGCTCACATACAATAATCATACGTTCTTCTGTACAAAGCTTGATTAATATGTTCTTTTGTACGTGTGTATAAGTTTTTTTGATTTGTATCAACAACTTCGCCAAAAGGATCGAAAAAAATTTCCGTAATCAGTATTTACAAATATAGAAGGTAAAAAAACGATCGAAATATAAAGTTTTATATAAATAAAGCGGTTTCTGAGGAGGATTTTGCTCAAGTATAATTTCAACAAAACGTGTAAAAGTAAAATCACATAAAATCATATAATTTTTATTTATTATATCATGGTGCATTTACTTTTACATTTAACAATGTGTAAATGTCTATAATTCTTGACATCTAATTTATTATAGGTAGTAACTGAAAATTAAATATAAAATTGAATTTTAATTGTTTATTAATGATCTAATTTATACCATTACAATCAACACGAGAAATTCAATATTATAACACTTATGTCTGTATTATTAAACAATTGTCCTTTTTTATTATCGTCAAGTTACAGTCGCTCCCTGAAAATTGGCGCAACACTATATAAAGCCAATCACTCCCTAATGAGTATAACACGCATTTTACCGGAAAATTGTAAAATATTTTAATTAATTATTATATAAACCGATAATACGTCATATTCGTGTATTATAACGCAATGGATCGATATGCCAATAATGTACTACAAATAAACCCTTGAATTTCGACGGTACTGGGTCAGATTCACCCTGCAGGAGACAAATAGTAAGTAGCCGTCGACCGAACCGACCTCCCCGAGGGGCCGTACCGAGCACGAGTGCCGCCCGGTGATTGCGATTAGATTTTATTATGTCATTGTATCGTGCGCGACGCACTCAGACGCCGTGGCGTCGAATGCGGGACGCGCCCCGGCACGACGGCAAAAGCGCGCGTTGGCTCACGTTCGTGGCCGTCAAGCCTTTTGCTCAAGACCGATACGAAGCAGCATCTCGCTCGCTCGCCCCCCCACCCCCCAGCCGAGCGGCATTGTTCGATTCACGGCCAAAACAAAACGAACAGTTAAACAAACAAACAAACAAACCAATGGGCAAGTCAACTGAGCTCAAAGCCGAGCGAATTTCCCGGTGGTGCTTCGCCTACAATTTTCACTCCTTCGATTTGTCGAGTGTATATAGAAGATTATATATATATATATATATATATATATATATATATATATATATATATATTATCGGATGTAATAAACGATTATTACGCTTGTAATTTCGCAGGAATAAATCGTCGTCGTTGTTCCGCCGTAAGGGCACAACTGTGCGCGTTCAGCGTTAACGGATGCTCGCGCCGGTTTGCTCCACATATATATATTCGCGCGCCGTTGCTAATACAAAAGATCAAAATCACGCTTCGCGGGAGGCGCATTGTTTCGGTTCAAGTCACCGCGCGAACGCGATAACGTTTACACCTGGTATCGTTGACGTTCGCACGTGTATATATATATATATATATATATATATATATATATATATATATTCATATAAACGCGTTTGATGATAAAGAGCTGAGCTTCTGTAATGGAACGCATTGACAGCTGCTCTGTCCCGCCCACTCGGCGCAACGTAGGCCTTTGCGGGGGCTCGTCGTCGACGGGCGCGCGCGCGCTCACCCATCCGAAGGATCGTACGGGCTGTAAACCGGATTAATAACCGGCCTGAAATCCCCTCTTATCAGTCAAGGGCACAATAGCGGGTCGCTTGAAAATCTCCGAGCAAAATGAACGCTCGGCAGAGCTTCACGCCGGGAGTACCGCGGCGCGCATTATACTTTCCTCCAACCCCCTCCCTCCCCTTCAAGTCTTATCACAGTACTATATATATATATATATATATATATATATATATATATATATATATATAGTATTGAGGTTTAATCCAAGTGCAGTTTGGCTTTTAAAATGTCGAGAGTTGTGATTTCGAAGAGGTGGAAACGCGAAATGTCCTTTATGATGTACTGAAAAATCGCAGTAAATAATGACTGTAAAACGATCGCAGATGTGAGAACTTTTTGTTCAAAAGTGATATGGCCTTTGAAAAAAGGGGGCGGGTGGATAAATTACATTAATCGAACAATCTTTACTTATTCGTCGATTTCCCAATGCTCTATTTGATTCGACATATGTGACTGTATGAAATGTATGCCGACCGATGAAATAATTCATTCGTTTCAATGGTTTTCGTGCAGTAATTATTGAAACTCTAAACATTGTACAGTATAGGATTACATGCCGAAAGATTCAGTTGCATCATCTCCTATGCTTTTTCACAAAAATATCCACTTTCAAATTCGGTTAACGCCCGGATTTTGACGAATTCAATGGAATTCGATAGTTAATAGTCCGAATAGCCTTGTTATTGTCCGTTACACGGCTGTTTAATGCCTAACGTCGATATTACTCTTTGGAATTTATGTAACAATGGCTTTATATTCGATGAAAATAGCCGATACGTTATTCAATCTTCTTGATTAATGAATACCGCGTGCTCGATATTACAAAGTGTCGGGCCACGCCAGCGCGTCCAGCCCAAAAACCCACGTTGCCGCCGACGAAGAAAAAAAAATCTGCGGAAACTTCGTGCAACGCGTGTACTTGCGTGTATCTGTGTCCTTTATAATTAGATGCAAGGAAAAAGCTCAGCGGCGAATTATATAAACGTGCGAACGGAAACGAACGATTCGACCTTGGTCTTGGGGCAATTTCTTCGTCGCGATAATAAAAAAAAAAAAAAAATAAAAAAAACAAGCACCGCGCGATCAAGACGTTTATTAAAGAACGTAACGTATGGGAGTCACGATCGAAACGCCGCGCCCGGTGATGAAATCAATTTCTCGACCGGGAGCCCGGCGCCTCGACTTTTTATCGGATGCCAATTAAAATTTCTTCTTCTTTTCTCATACTTGGCAAGGTCGACGCAGCCTCCCCCTAACTCCCCCCCTCCCCGCCCGGCTCACTTCGAAGTTTGCACCTCCCGCATTCGGTATCAATCCATCTTCGCCCGCGCTTGCACGGGTCACATTGTGTTCTTGCTTTGTGGCAGCTGGTGTAGAAGTTAGCTCAGTGCTCGAACTAAATTATTTTAACGAAACCGAAGGAAAAGCGCCTGATTACTTCATAAGCGTAGCGTCGCGCCGCGCGCAATCGAGATTCGCGCTTTTTTTTTATTTATCAGCGCGCGCAGCCTGGCCCACTGGGCTCTCTATTAATTCCGGGCTAGAAATAATTATGTCAATTTTGAATTTAATTTAATTGATGCATTTCCCATTTATTTTACGGTCGAATGAATTTTATACCGAGAGGCGATTATAAACTGATTATAGATATAAGGCGGTATAAACCGATATATAAACTGGCGCGTTGAACTGCGGATTCAATAATAAAAGCCACGTTAGATTATTTTATGATTATTGCTCATTGTTTTTGAATATCTAATACCTATTTATCGCTGGAGTAACTTCGATGGTTTTTTTTCTCCTTATATTCCAATAAAGACGCTTATAATTCACTTCGGTAATTATTATATACGCGTAATTAAAATCAGCGTACAATATCCGATATCGAGAAGTCAGAGGCAGCAGGATAGAAGACATTGAGAATATCTTTTTCATATCAAAAATAAATGATTCAAATACTATCGATCTCTGTTGTCTGTATATATATATATATATATATATATATATATATATATATATATATATATATATATAAAACTTAGCGCCGTTCGCGACCCGTAGTAAAGACTGGCAAACTTTGAAAACGATCATAAGAAAAGTACAATCATTTGGCATTCTAATAAAAAAGTAGTACGTTAGTACTAGTCAGTAAGGAATAGTCATAACTTTCTTAGGAAGAGCAATACAACTCTACAGTAAACGCTCGCGAGAAGCAAAGACTTGCATAAAGTGCAGCGAGACATTTTACGAATAATGCTCCCTTTCATCAGATTCTCGAGAGTCGTGCTTTTCGCGAGCAATATAAGAAACTTGGTACATCCCTTCTATGGCAATGTGCGGCTCGTGTTACTTTTTTACGAGCGCTCGCAGAGCTGCATTATTCTTCGTTAAAGAATTCGCAAGCGGTGCTAATTTTCATCAAAGGCCGAACGAAGCTACTGTTCCTATGGAACTTCGATATGAATTCACTTATAAGATTGACTCACTCTATCAAACAGAAAGTGGATGAAAACAATGAGACAATATATATATATATATATATATATATATATATATATATATATATATATACTGAAATATATTGTTTCTTGATTAATAAATCCTTAATTTTATAATTTAGCCATTCTTATCATTCGAAAAGTTTGTCATTAAATATAAACAGTAAATTATATTAATTTTAAAAAGAAAGTTTGAAAAAGTGGAGTTACTTGTTTTGGTAAATCAACGACCCATATATATAATTTTTGTTGACACCAGTAGCGTATTCGAAATGTCGCAAAAATGTTCATATAATAATAAAAAAATATAGGTAGAAAGAATAGATAGTATTCAAATTATTTCTTTTAAATTGGTATAGTTTCGAAAATTATTTCGTTCTGTTTGATTCATTGGTAATCTTAAGATTTTTATGATTCACTATGATATTTAGGTCATTTTTTACCAAACGATTGATATGTAAATTAGTAATGACATCAATTAATTTTTCAACATATAAAATTACTATATTTTTATTTGACATTTTAGTGATACTAGTTCGTAAAACAAATTCGTGTAATAAACACAGTTGGTGTTGTTACAGATCTGTGAACGATATTAACATTCTAAATGATGATGTATAAGATGATTTCATTGAATGTAGTTACACATATTTTTAATTTTAATCTCGTAACATATTAAATATTTAAGATACAAACATGATCCTAAAAAAATATAAAATATACATCATTCATCGTTAAAGGCTCCTTAAAAAATTGAATATTTTAATAATTATATTAGAAACTATGTAGAAGCATGTTAACACACATAAAGAAAAGAACAAAATCATAGAAAATCTATAATATATTTACATTTCAAATTAATTAAAATTACAATCAACGTGTATGACAAAAAAACATAAATAAAAATTAATAATGTAATATTAGAAATTGCGTGATTTAAAAAAAAAGTAAAAAAAAGCCAATGAAAAATAAAAAAAAACAAAGCTTATACAAATCGACAAAAAAGACAAAACATTCAATTTGTTTCTAAATTCGTTTCCATGCTCCAAAAATGGAGAAAAACTATAAAAGAGAAACACACATTCTCTCTCTCTGTCTCTCTCTCTCTCTCTCTCTCTCTCTCTCTCTCTCTCTCCTCTCTCTCTCTCTCTCTCTCTCTCTCTCTCTCTCTCTCTCTCTCTCTCTCGCTCTCTGCCTCTCTCAAACACACATACATCAATCGTTGCACATACTTCCTGCGTAGATGTGTGTATTTCATTGATATAACAAATGTTATAATATTTTAATTACCGAAATTTTATTCATTATAAATATATTGTAAAAATTGAATGTAGAGTATAGGATCATCTCAATGTCTAGCTTAGAATGACGCGCATAAAAATGCCAATATAGGTATATTGCGGTTAAATTTTAAATTTCATCTGAAATTGAGTTTCATAATATATATATATATATATATATATATATATATATATATATATATATATATATACGCAAAAGCTTTATCAGGCGCATGAATAGAATAATATGCAAAAGCGATTCCTTTCAAAAAGCACACATTATATCTGCAAACAGTATATGTATATTATTAGACTCTGCTGGCAAACAAATTTGTAATATATTTCTATCTTATATATAGGGTATGTGTACATAACTAATTAAAGATTTATAAATAAATATAGAACCATGGAATAACGATATATATATATATATATATATATATATATATATATATATATATATAGGCATATAGGTAGAACATTATATTTATGAAAATATACAGCGTAAATATGTTCGAAATCGAGGTCAAGATAGTTCATGGGATAACTATATATCCATATATCTATACATACTATATATACTACATATCTATGTATAAGAAAAAAATTTAATAAAAGATGTAAAGGACTCTAAAGTTCCAGGTGAAAATATGATGATCAGATTATTAAATCAAAATTTATGAAATAAGTGACCTGCACCAAATTACAAAGTAAGATAAGTCATAAAAAAATGTTCAGAATAATAAAAAGTCCTTTGATAAACTCTAAATAAAACCCAGCAAAGAAAAATATTTAAGTTGTCACTCGTCTAACATCTCAGGAAAAAGAACAATTATAAACATATGTTTAGCGTTCATGTCTTTATGAAATTGAAATATAGTGAAAAAATAGCCAAATATCATATAGTGACTTTTTTTAAAAGTGCATTAAAGCGCATTTTAATACGCTGATAATATAAAATACAAATTGAGATTTATCAAAATGGATTATTAAAACAGTATATAAAACTAGATTATTAAAACATTAGTATATAAAACTAGTCATACGTGAAGTTCAAATCATGCTATAATTTAGATGCATTTTATGGGGAATATAAATGGTTCTATACATTTTTAAATCATCAACATATAAAATAATTTTTTACTGATTGAGAACTTCAGCAATCTCATTATTAATCTGAAAGTTGAAGAGCGAAAGATCCAAATTGTATCCTTGAACTACGCAAGAGAAGATCGACGTATAATTAAACACACATTGAAAAAGCTTTATAAATTCTTTTATAATTTATTTTTTCATAAAATCCTTTATCATGATTAAAAATTCATACCGAATTCTTCAGTTTATTCTTTCTCGATATTCCTTCAGAAAGCATTTACAAAAATACATCATTTAATGCTATGCACAATAACTATATCTAAACATTCAGCGATTTATTCCTTTCTATATTTTTTGTGTCTTATATACATATATGCTTTTCTAAATATCATTATATTACACTATTATTTTATTGTAATATGCTTATTATAAGAAAGTTTAATAATATTTACTAATATATATTCATTTTAATATGTAAAAAAATCCCTTGTAAAAATGGATTATAGACAGAGTCAACCATAGACATATTAACACCATCTGCAAGAAGCTGCTTGCGTCTTTCTCTTATAACTAATCAGATAAAAGATGTTCGTTAAAGAAGTATTTCAACTCAATAATCTAATATATATTTGTTACATATTAATAGTATATGAATATCTTAAAAGAGTTACGTTAAATAAAATTTTTTCAAGTACATTATTACGCGTTTACTATAAAAATTGTAATGATAGATTTTAATATTTAATCTCTGCCAAATCATTTACTTACTCAATTTTTCGAGCTTTTATGTTTGCAAAGATTGTAATAATCCGTTGGATCCGTTGGAAATCTAATTTTTTGAAAATGTCATTTTCAATGAGTAATAAGACTAAACAATGTAATCATTCTTCACTTATTGTGAACGGTAAATATTTTTTTAATTAGTTTTAATTCTGAGAATCTTCTTTCACCATGATTAAATTTATAGAAATAATACTGATTACTACTTATATTGGGCAAAAAATAAATATAGACAAATAAATATTTTAATCAGTTATGTGTGTAATGATTGCATAAATAAATAAATCAAAATTGTTCAAGTAATAAAATTTTAACCAAAAAATAGTATTTATGTTTAATTCGACTTAAAATTATTGTAATATTGAATTATTTCAGTTGTGTATTTTATTATTGATGGAATTTCTATAATAATGATTTGCGTGATAATTTTATATTATATTATTTAAATGACTTTTCTGATTTAAGTGACTGGATATTTATTCCGTATAAACATAAAGACACTATGTATAAGTACATACAATATAATTGCAAGTATAATGATTGGCTAGGAGACGTGGTTCGTTTAGTACTTAATTAAATTCACGTGAGAATGATATTCACTTGGTCGACGACATTCTATACCAGATTCACTCGAATAAAAGCATATAGGACAGTTGACTCCCACGGGAATGTTTTAGGAAAATTTTTCCCAAAAGCCAAAGGTATACCGCATCCGAAAGTAGAGAATGAGAGAAACACCCCAGAATCGTAAGATGTCCGCTAGGCAAAGATAACCGCATGCACGATAACAATAATTTTATTACCATAATACGTATCATCAATAAACCGAGACACATAAGCTGGAAAATTTAAGAATAACAAGTATACGAATGAGAGATAGAGACAGAGAGAGAGAGAGAGAGAGAGAGAGAGAGAGAGAGAGAGAGAGAGAGAGAGAGAGAGAGAGAGAGAGAGAGAGAGATAGTGAGTGATACTTTATTTTTATAATAACTACAAAAATTAAAAAGATTTATATAAACTTATATAAATTTATATAAAATATATAACTTATATATATAATATAAAACTTATATAAAATATATAAATTTATATAAACTAGTAAATATCACAGTAATTATATCACAAAAAAGTGCAAAAATTAATGAGGCTTGAGTAGGTGCTTCTTCATTTTTTATTTAAACCTACTGAGAGGTGGAAGGTTACGAATTTCAGTAGAAATAGCATTCAAACATTGAGATCTTTAGACCTGGCAAAATTGAACTTCCGTTTCGGTGCTAATAAAAGGAGCATCAAGTTCTCATAGCATACACCTTGAAGTGTACATAGGAATGTGTTTAAAAAACAGAGACTCAAGTTACTCCGGCACATGCATGCATATGATTACAGCAGGTACAGCAAAATGGCCATAACATAATTTCTCCTTCAACTGGTAGGGAGCCAACCTAGCATTATTCTGGATGGAGTGACGTGACCGTCTCGTCTAAGATTCTTGACGTAACGCACACAGCAGTTTTGCAGAGTCTATGGTCTACCTTTTATTTCCAAGAAGGTATCAAGCATTACTACCGAGCAATAATCAAAAAGAGGAGTTCGGAAAATGTACATGATTTTGTTGGATTTTTTTGTTAAACAGTCAACATGGGGCCTCCGTGATAAATTCGAATCAAGCAATATACCAAGGTTCTTGACAATATCGGTAAAAGGGACATTAATACCCTGACCAAGCTCGATGCCGGGCGGTATTTTAAATTTAATAGTACGTTTTCGGGTGCCAATTAGAATAGCCTTGGTTTTGGCAGCATTGAGAATAAGGGATTCAGCAGTCCGACCAGTTCAAGACAGATTTATCCGCCTATTGCAGTGTTAATACTCTCTTGCTCAGACAATCATATAGAACTTGCGTATAAATTTGAAGATCATCAGCATAGAGTATATGCCAGAACACTACCAATGTCATTAATATAAATACAAAATAGAAGGGGTCTCAGTAAAGATCCTTGTGGAATACCTAAACTAGTGCCTATCCAATTTATCTTCCTAGCAGATAAGAATAGGTTTAAAGACTGATTTCGAGAAGACAAAAGAGAAAATCGATCTAATAGACGAAATGATCTAGTTCGCTCAAACACTTTGCTGAAATAAAAAAGCATAAGCATAGTTGCTTGCTTGTTACTCAATGTTAATCGTAATAAGGCAGTTTCAATTGAATGAAAGTATTGTAAATCAGTTTACATCGGATCAAGAATGTGACAATATAAAAAGTTTTTATATTCATCTAGCTTTTCATGGGCAATGTTTTCAATAACGTTGAAGAGAAAACACAAAATTAATATAGGACGAAAATCAGACAAAGATTTAGGTCTTTTACTCTTTTTCAAAGAAATTACACAGCCTTTTTGCAAAAACAAAAAAAAAAAAACAAGAAAGATACCAGTGGAGGAGGAGTTGAATAGCATTACAAAAAACTTACCAAGAATTGATAAAGACTTGATAATAACACAGGGCGGTGCCATCACTCTCTAAGTCTGAGATGAAAATAGAGTAATAGAGAGAATAAAATAATTAATTTGAATATTTTTAAATGTAAATCGTAGTTCTGATGCAGACGAGATGATACTTCAGATGAGGGAGAGATCAGATGCAGCAACGTTCAAACGTGCATCTAATTCATCTTTGGAAACTACTTGAGTTCTAACGTGTTTATTTGAAGTTATTGAAATTTGCGTGAAATTGCTTGAATTTGCCGAAATTGGCTTGAATTTTCTCATATTTGCAAATACTCGTTGGAGTTTACTTGAATTTGCTAAAAATTGCTGAAATTTCCTGTAGTTTGCTTGAACTTTCTAGAAATTGCTTGAATTTACTTGAAATTTCTAGAATTAGCTGAAAATTGCTTGAGTTTGCTAACACTTGTTTGATTTGGCTTTAATTTGCTTGAGTTTACTTGAAATAGCTTGAATTTGCTTGAAATTGTTTGAGTTTACTTGAATTTACTGAAAATTGCTGGACTTTGCTTGAAAGTGTTTGAATGTGCTGACATTTGTTTGAGTTTGCTTAAACTTGCTATAATTTACTGGGGTTTGCTAGAAGTTGCTGGGATTTGCTGAAAGATGCTTGAAACTGCTTGAAATTGCTTGAGTTTGCTAGTTCTTATTGGAGCTTGCTTGAATTTGCTGAAATTGACTAGAATTTGCTTGAAAATGCTAAAGTTAGTTGAGTTTGCTTTAATTTAAATTAATAACTATCTTTATTGGTCTTACAGACTTTATACAATAATATACTATGATTAATATAATGACAGTCAGACTGTCCTTGTTTATAATCACCCCCGAAGAATCTATCCTTTAGTAACATAAAATATAGATTATTTTATTCTTAATCCATAATTAAATTTAGTTTTTATTTTATTTTTTATTAGTATTTCCATTTCAGATTCTACGGGGGTGAATTGTACAGTGAAATCTAATTGCTGCTAAGAATTTAAATGTAAAATTACCTTAAATGTCCGACGTTTCGAACTGCTCCGATTCATCTTTAAGGGTTAAATTAAAATAAAGAGCATGTAGCATATAGCATACTATTATAAATACCCTATCGCATCACTAAATTAATTTATATAATATTTATACATTTCTCACGTGATTTTAAATGTAAAACAATTTTTTATTTTAATCTTTTTTTATTTTAATTTTTACTTTATTTTACATCAATAAAGAATGATAAATATTCTCCAATTTACTTGACTCTAACATTAAATTAATATTATTGCAATTTTTGAAAATATGAATACTTTCAAGAGTTTCTCTTTTCTATTTACTCTTAATATCTTGTTCTGAAATATTTACATATTCAAAATCGAAAAAATGTAACAAGTCTAAGTTATGTTCCTTTGGCCCAGATGTACGATTCGTACTTCGTAAACTATGGTAACACTACGATTTTATTATTATTATTTTTATCTTTCATATTATGCTCTCTACTATTATTATAAACCTGATAGACTCCCTCCATAATCAATTTTTTATATAATATACTAGATAATCATTATCAATCAATATCTCTTTAAATAATTTTACATTATCTTTTCTGTAATCTTTGTGTGATAATTTAATTGCTCTGTATTATGTAACTATATTTCTTTTGTAAATTTAATTTTATCATATACAGAATTAATAACATCCACCATGTCGTCTACAAAACGTTTTAATGCTATTGTAAAAATCTCATGAATATAGTTTTTATAGTTGATTGGTTCAAAATTTAACTTGGCCAATACAATATTCTCTAATTTCTCCATTACCAAATTAGCAATGACCGGTAATCACAATAGACAGACATATTTTTATTATAAAAAATGTTTTGAAAAAAATTGTATTATATTGTTAAAAACTAAATTTATTGCTTTACTATTTTGCCTCTTGTTATTTTCGTGTGTATATAAGGGTTGCCATTTATATTTTGAGCCTTAGCGGACCAAGTATTTGTAGACGCCATCTGATGTGTCTAATTGAAAGTTTGATCTTTCTATTTTCTTTTCATTTTCGTGCGTTGATTTTTTTTACAACTTTCGATGTGGCTTATCAAGACAAGAGTGCATCGATCAACTTAGTTTGACTTTTGGCATAAATTCTCTTTTTTAAATATCTACCTGTTTGTCCAATATAGTATTTATCACAATCCATGCAATTAATCTTGTAAACAACTCCTGATTTTAAGCATAAATCATCCTTATTTTTGCAATTATTAAACAATCTACTCAAATTATTGCTATTTTGAAAGAAAATTTGAATGTTATATTTCCGAAAATTTCTTTTTATTCTTTCAGATAATCCTCGAACATATGGTAAGACAAATATGTTTTACCATATGTCTTACCATATGTTCGAGGATTATCTGAAAGAATAAAAAGAAATTTTCGGAAATATAACATTCAAATTTTCTTTAAAAATAGCAATAATTTAAGTAGATTGTTTAATAATTGCAAAGATAAGGATGATTTATGCTTAAAATCAGGAGTTGTTTACAAGATTAATTGCATGGATTGTGATAAATACTATATTGGACAAACAGGTAGATATTTAAAAAAGAGAATTTATGAGCATAAATATAGTTTACGTAGCTCACATATTACTTCTGATTTAAAAGACCATTGTTTAAAGTTTTTACATTCTTTTGATTTTGTGAATGTGGATATTTTGGAACATGGTATTAATAATAAGTATAAACGGGAGAGTCTTGAAAGTATTCACATTTCCAGGAATCGAAATAATGTGAATTTAATGTTAGAGTCTGGTAGATTGGACAGTGTTTATCATTCCTTATTAAATTGATTGGTTTTGGACAATTTGTGTAGAGGGGGAATTTATATTTAATTTACTAAATTTGGTGGTGGGGATGGGTATATATAGATTAGAATATAAGGTTTAGATTAGTCCCTGATGAGGAGCCGTAGCGAGCTCGAAACGTTGGACAAGTCTTCAATTAGGTAAGGGTGTTGGGGACAGTCAGACTGCACTTTACTAACAAAGAATTTTTTCAGCTAATATTTTATTTTCAGATTAGTCTACGGGGGTGAATGTAAACAAGGACAGTCTGACTGTCATTATAATTTTAATTTAATTTTTAATTTAATTTTTATTTTTAATTTTTATTTTATTTTTATTTTTTATTTTTTATTATTTTTTATTTTATTTTAATTTTTTATTTTTATTTTTATTTTTATTTTATTTTTGGATTGAATTGATTGGACTGTAAGACCTATAAAAAAAAAAAATATTTATTAATTTGTATATGGGCAGTCGACAAAAGTACAATTCAATTGTTTTAATAAGTTTTTAACTGATTTACGACAATTAGTTTTGAATATGATTCGTATTGAACTCTTGTAATTGTACGTTGTAACTTGCGTATTATGTCGTTGTAATTGTATTCTGCTCGTGTTCTTTACGAATGATGTAAAATTATCTATATTATCAAAAATTATAAGAATAGTTTTGAATATTTAATATTATAATATTTTAGACGATGTATCTGCAAAAGAAACACTACTTCTATATAATAGTTATAACCTTTAAAAAGCATTAAAATTAAGGACAATTCTAAATAATTACAATAATTAAATAATTAAATATTGAATTAAATATTTAATTATTTAACTATTCTAAACTCAACAGCAATAAATTTAAAAAATTGTAAGGTATGTTTTATGCTATGATCATTGTAAAAATAATGTGTGAAATGTAGAAAAATAATTTCCCGCACTCGGGGCGCAAAATAGGATTTTCTGCAGCTGTCCAGAGGGAGTAAAATACTACTTTTCCTCCCTAGAGAGGAAAAGTGTTTATGACCGCTTCCCGACCAATCAGAAAGCAGAATTTTACTTTTCCTCCCTTGGGAGGAAAACGAATCAACGAGACCGTGTAGTTCGGTAGAATTCTCAATTTTCTTTGCCTGCGTAACATCTGGCATTTACGATGTTTAGACTTATATGCGCCACTCGACCGCGGGCTCATCCTTTTTTTGCACTTTGAGTTAGGTATTTGAGATTTTAAAATAAAATAAGATTTATTTCTATGTGAACTTTATTATGAAAATTCTTATAATGTTTTTTAAGTATTAAAAATTATCTATATCTTTTTTTAATTAGTTTTAATTTTAAATTCTATTTATTAAGCTACTAAATTTTTTTAAATTTTAATTTAAGAGTAGATTATTAACAAACTTATAATCTTCAATTGATTCGTCTTATTTATTTTTAGAAAACGGAGGGGCTTCGCCCCCTGCACCCCACCTCCCGATTCTACATCTCTTCTTAACATACTTTATCAATTTGCAAATAAGAGGAAATCATTTAATTTAATGTTATGAAATTCAAATAAATTACAGAAATCGCCTTAATAGAAAATCAATAATATTATATTTTTTTCAAATCCAAAGAATTATTTTTTATGTCAACTTATTTCGGAGCGAGTATCATCTGGACCTTTAGATATTATACTTGCTCGCTCTATCTAGGCATGACGAACACATGGGGAGGGGAGGGATTGACATTGTTTAGTTCTGTGAGTTTGCCATTTAATATTTTGTGCATTTCTTTGAGAAAGAAAAAGCGCCCTTGTATGGGAAAATAGTATGTGACACACGGGAGTAAAGGCGTTATCCGACAAGGGCATGTTTGCCGCCCGAGCACAGCGAGCTTCTATTTTCTTTTGCTCCCTTGTATCACAATGTACTATTTTAAACTTATAAATATTTCCTTACTTCAATATTTTCTAAAGCATTTGAATAAAATATTAAAATTAAAAAAGATTGTTAAACTTTTCTATCTACCATCTAGCTAACTTCCGTCTTTAATCGGACTCAGAAAAAAAATTCTTTCAAATTAATTTATACAAGATAATTAGATAATAAATCAAGAAACATAATTTTTTAATAAAAAACTTTATTCACATCGCAACCTTCTGAATAAAACTTAATCTAATCTTATATAGCTCATCTTCATAAATATTTTCATGAAGTAGAATTGTATATTACATAATAATTCTGTTTTCAAGTTTAATTATACAATTGTATTTACAAAATTACAGTAGAATGTTTTGTTATTTAAAAAAATATTTTATCCTATAACTATTATTTAAGTAATTAAGGAACAAAAATCTATGCTCAGCTTATTAAAGTACTTGAAACATAAATTATAACAAGACTATACATGATTTAAGTATCTAATTTTTTAACATTTTGGCGCTCAAGCTTAAATTTACTAACTTTTCTCTTTTTATTACTTAATTGACTGGGTTCTGAATGTGATAAATGTGCACTTCTTTCCTGTATATCTTGAACTACCTGCAATTTTACAAAAGCATTTGTAAGAAAAAACATTTAATTTTTTATCATTAACAAACTAATATATTAACTTAATATTATTCCTTTTTTGTATTTTTAATCTAATCTAGTACAAGGAAATACTTTTGGGTAAGCAGTTTTCATATTATGATTATATCTGTTATAGAGTATAATTTTAAGGAAATGATTTCCAGTTTCATAATTCTGGGGTACTAGATACGTATTGCTTTCCTATAAAAAGCATCCTAGTATCAGAAAGCAAGATGATCGTAGCTAGGAATAATATTTTTCTATAAGTTTTTCCGTGTAGTAGAAATAATTTGTTATGTAAAAAAACTGATTATGAAATCGTTATTAATCATAATTGTTTAGGTTGGATTTGTATAAAAGTTTTATATAAAACTATATTACTTACTAAATTATAAGTAGATCTTGCAGCACTATCCATTTCACTTTCTGGTATTTGTTCCTCTTCAATGCTTTCATCAAGCAGTGGAATGTTTGTATTTACGTAATTCATATGTTGTGTCCTTTTTAAAATTGATTTTGGCGTACAAAAAAGTCTATAAATATCTTTTGGACTCAAAATTTCATTATTACTACCTTCAATATTTAATGGTTCTACGTCTGAATGCTTAAAATCAATTATTATAGTTTCATCACTATCATGCTCTGTTATAGAATCTTCTTTTCTACTATTTTGATCATGGTGTATGTCCTCCTCTGAATCACTATCGTGATCTGAAGGACATTTCAGCTCTATAAAATGTGGAGTAGCAAAAGATACTCTTCTATTTGATACTTTTGATTTTTCACAATGTGTATTATATTCATCTATGATTTCAGTCTCAGATTGAGAACTATGCATACTTCTTTTAGTTTTTTTATTGAATCCTTTTGAATTATAATTTGTTGATGTGCTTGGAGCTCCTAGCATTTTTTTTATTTCATCTTCACTAATGATAGATACCTCAAATTTTCCATTTATTTTAGTATCCTTAACAGATAGTTCTGTTTTTTTAATTACTTCAGGTACTGCACTAGGAATACTATCACAAATTTTTGTATCCATAGATTTATTTTGTATCTCATTATTATGAAGGTTAGTATCATGGTTCAAATGTTCTGTAACTGTTGTTATATTTACAATATTCTCTTGTTTACATTTTATCTGCCCTAAACATACTTCTTTTTCTTTGTTTTCTATTATTACATTTTCTTCTTTAATTTCTACTGCATTTTTTTCTTCATTTTCTACTTTATTTTTTTCTTCATATTCTACTGGATTTTCTTCTTTATTTTCTACTTTATTTTTTTCTTCATATTCTACTAAATTTTCTTTTTCAATTTCTACGTTATCATCTTCTTTACTTTTTTCTGCATCTTCTTCAATTTCTTCTTCATCTTCTTCTATACTCGCTTCAGTTTCATCAGAATTTTCATCAAAGAAATTATATTGCTCTAACCTAGTTAATAAAGTATTAATACAACCAAACAAAAACAGAAAACAAAAAAAAATAAACAAAAAATCCTTAAACCAGTGATGAAATTTACCTGTCGAGTTCATCAGCCAATTCTTCTTCAAGTTCTAATTGATCAAGTCTTTTAAAAAGATCATCCTCTGTTTCAATTTTTTCTTTTTTCAAATTTTTCATTTCAAATAGTTTTTGATGGTATTCTTTTACTTTGTTACGATGCTCAACTGCAAAACCCAATTATTATGAATAATTTTTATAAATAAATATAATAATTAAATAATTTACCTTTCCAGTTTTCTAATTGTGTTTCATCTGAGTACTCAAGTATTTCTTTACAATCATCATCTGCAAAAGCCCCACAACTCAGAGGTAACATTTGCCGAAGTTCGAATAAATTCCTTTCTTTTTCAAATTTCTTTAACATATCTTCAGCATCTGTTTAAAAAATAATCAAAATTAATTGTTCATTTAATATCAAATAGCACTTGAACATTATTAATTTTATTATGAAATTGAATAAAATAAATCAACAAATGTAGTTCATCTTACGATTTATTCTGCGATTACATAATTCGATTGCTTGTTCATTGCTGTATTTCACAAAATATCCATCTCCAATACAAACAAGAATTTCATTTGTATGAACTAATTTACCTTTCATTAATGCTTTTTTACCTAAAGGTACCATACAATTTAATGATAATTCAGGTAATATTGCTTTCAATCCATCTATAACCTTTTCATGCTTTTCTTTATAATCCTTCCATACATTTGTGTTTTTTTCATTTTCTTGAATGCCCTTAAGATAAAATTATTTATTTCAATCATTAGTAAACAAAATTGATTGGTAAAACAGTTAATATAAAGAAAAAACTAACTTACTACGTTATAATACATCCATAAATATACAGATAATAGTATAAAAAAATATTTAATAAACATTTTTAATTGTATAAAAATAAAAATCTGATTTAATTTTTATTTTATATTTTATACATGTGATGTATAGAATAATTATATTTCTACTTATATCATTTAATCTGGTTATGTATTTACCTTACTAAATAATATACAAAAATTGTATTGACTTTAAATTCAAAATAATTTTATTTACAAATTTTATATTGTAATTTCGCATTATTCTTATTTTATTTAAATCTGTTTATCGTAAGAAATGTACAAAATAATAATTTTATTTTTAAGCAAATGCTTGAAGGTTTTGGATAGTTTTTAGATTATTTAAATTCAAACAATATCATCAAAAACAATATACATCATTCTGAAATAATTTTATCAAATTTCTTTAAAACATTTTATGAATAATTAAAGTTAAATAAAAATACGATCTCAATTTACTAACTTATTCAAATTTAAGCAAATTATTAACAAAATGATTAAAGTTATCTTTCAGTACGTGAATGAAATATTAATCAGGTTATGTAAAACTAGCACACGAAAACTTAGAATAGACTTAAAAAAGTTATTTAAAAAAATATAAAAAATTTGCATTCATTATAAAATTACCTGAGAATAAATTTGGTTTAAAAGAACTTCTTTATCGGGATTCAATTCGTTAAACTCCATTTTAATTTAAATATGATCAATTTGCAAACTACTAATCACTCAGCTGACGATCCCAAACATAGCTTATTAATGTTCTAAAATACTATATATACATATTATACTTATATATTAGTACATTTTTTGTGCTTCACATGGACTTCACTCATATCGGTGTAAATATACATATACAGGAAGTGAGGAGGCTTTTAAAAGATAAATTTATGACAAAAAATAGATATAATGTAAAACACCTATAAGAAAGAAACTATATAATGTATGTAGGTATGTTATATATACGGTTTTGTCTTCTGTGCAATGTGCGCATGGTGCATGCACGAATTGAACGATAGAAAATAGACAATCTATCTATTACCTGCTATTACTATATTATATCTTATTTAATTGAGGTAAATAAATCTTTTGTAATAATATAATTTATATGTATTAATATGCATAATTTTATCCATATTTATTTATAGATCGTGTTTTCATTCGTTTTAATGCACAGTTGATTGTTAAACTCTGGTTAAACGAACTTTCCCATAAATCGAATCGAAAATTTAACCTTGGAGACCTTGCGAACTTGGGATAATGCAATATACTTATGCCAACTTATGTCGCAACCTTGCTGTAACGCCAATACGTCATGAGGTAATGCGTAAATTAATCGACTACAGCTACAACCAGCTCCCAGGATTCTAGCCTACAGACCTTTAAATTACCCAAAAAATAATAAAAACCCGAAAATCAGGCTTAAAGTGCTTTATACAAATATAGCATTTGTCTAAACTGCACTTTTTTATAATATTTATAAAAAAATTTCTCCTATATCTTCATTCATACGTCAGATACTTGTTCATACTTGTGCTTCGTAAAAAGTAAGACAAAAATGCGGAGACCCACTTAACGCTCGATATATATATATATACTGTGAGTGCGCGCGCGCGCGAAAATGTTCGACTTTGTCATTTTCCAAATTTTTTTTATATAACGTTGCTCTAATTATGCTTCCCAATTCTGGTGCTAATCAGCGACGGAGGTTTACGATGTGTTTGTAAACAAAGCGCATGCAAATAATTTTTTTTCTATTTTTCAATTTTATGCGCATGCGTCGAAAAATAAAACAGATAACCAAAGCCGCGCGCAAATTAAAAAATGTAATTTCTTATAAAGAAAATGCTAAATTGAATGACGCAATGGTGAATTATATTTATAAATCAACAAAGTAGCGAAATGAATAGATTTATTACAATAATACTAAATAATACTAATACTAAAACTTCACATCTTCTCAAAATTAATCAAGAATCAGCAATATATATCTAAAGCAGCATTAATGTAACTTGCAAAAATTTCCGACTTAATTAACTGTATGAAAACATCAAATTTTTAAAATGTATTTGAATATCGGTCACTCAAAATTCATATGACCAAATACGATCAATTTCCTTTTTCTTCTTTAATAGTGAAAAAAAAATTACGCTTCTCTTAATACTCAGCAAGAGTGCAATTTGCATTAATACCAGGGCAGTTTTGTATTCTTTGGACGGAAATGAAAGGAAGGAGGAGCATTACTACAGCTACAGGATGGGGAAAATATTTCTTCGCAGAATCATTACGGGGTTTTCTGTTAACATAGGAAATGACTACAGCGTTGCCCATGCCAATTAGCTACGGTGCAATTTGCATCGTTATCCGCGGTATGTCTATGTAACGCTGTAGCAAGTCGAATGGAGGGATGAGGGGAGATTTTTACGAAATTAAATAACTATATTACAGTTAAATATTTTGTTAAACTGGCTAGATATGGGTCAATTGGGTAGATAATGCCATGAACGAAAACTGTATTCACTTACGATGACCACAAAACCATATAGGTCTACGTGAATACATATTTTCCCCTTTTCATAACTGTTGTATTAATGCTCCTTCTTCTCAGTTCCGCGATATACAAGACTGAACAAAACTGCGACAGTGCTATGAAGGCTAATATAAACCGCAGCCTTTACTGTATATAAGAGAGGCGAAATATATTTTAATCATTAAAGAAGAAAAAGGAAATTGCTGAAATTTGGGCGTATAAATTTTGCGTTATACCAGCATTGATCCACGTTTGAAAATTTTTTACGTTTTCCTACAGCTAATGAAGTCGGACAACTAGTTTTTTTGGTCGCGCGCGAACGCAAGAAGACGATTTTGTCCATATCGCTGTGACACTCGTGCAAATATGCCAGCCGCTGTCCAAATCGTCTCTCCGCGTAGGAGCCGAACTGCGCGGCTCTGCTGCCTCTTACCCAAAGCTCCTTATAGTAACTGTCGAGGCAAATCGATTGCCAATTAGTCGTACGGCCGTGTATATCAGTGTACAAAAGAGCGATAAATAATTAAATAGATAATAAATTTTATGTTTTATTCACGGTATGTTTTATACAGATTGAAAAATATAATGGTATAGGCTTTGTAAGTTAAATCTAAATTGTATTGCTAAAAGTAAACTATACAAAAGGCAAAAAAAAAATATTATTCGGAAAATGTACATGTAGTGTTTTTAAAAAATAGAGACGTAATTGATAAAGGCTAAATTGATTTTGATCGAAATGCTGAACGTATACGCTATTTCCATCAGGTGGTCTCACTATGAGTATCTACATCATCAGGGCCTATAATCGAGTCGTGAAGTGTATAATAATGGCGTTAATATATACGCACTCCTTTACGAACTTATTTTTGAAACGTCGTTAAATTGTCAATAGCCATTGATGATACGGCAGGAATGATATACGTACATAGGTATGATTTATGAAGCACTGCAGTTCGGTACGTTGTCAGATGAGTTTTTGGTTGATTACACCTGCTAGATCAGTGCTCAGATGTTTCGCTATAGCAGCAAGGTGATAAAAGTTTTGTAAATAGTTCGATTTGTTGCTTCAAGAATTTTCAACGCTAATGTAGCTGACAATATAGATATATACACTGGATAGATCATTAATATATACTCAAAATAAATAGGATCCTATAGTACACTGCCCTGCAGTACTCCAGCATGAGTTATGGCCAAATCCGGAATTGTATACCATCAGAATCAATTCTGGCATGACTCTAGTCTTATAGGTGTCTAGTAAACCACTTTATAGCCATATTATCCGATCATAAATAGGTATAAATTATGTAGTAGATGCTAATGAGGCACATTGTAAAAAGCATATGTAAGATAAAATATAATACAAGCAACGATATAGACAACAATTTTCTATTCCTATATAGTAATATAATGGGTCTTCTATTGCGGCGAGTAACGTAATTTGAATATTATATGGCTGTGACGAAATCCTGCCAGGCGACTGTTTATTAACTTTTAAGAAATTAAATAAGCGCTGAGCTGTTCATGTACTATAAGAGTTCGAAAAAAATTCGAAGCCTCCGACAGTTAGGCAATAGTCCTTGAGCGCAGTATTACTTTAGCTTAGTGCAGGTCACTGGTTTCTTTACAGCTGCCGTTTTCAGCGAAAAGACAAATGTCCACATGTAATCTTCTCGTCTTCGTTGCGGGGCAAAGAGATTTGCGATGCTTCCTACAACTTATCCGCGCAAATCAAATATTTTATTCGGGAGCTTATGCTGTCGACCCCCCCCCTCCTTGTTTGATTTCATAAGATCCACGTGGCTGTTGTTTATTAATTTAAGAATATATTACAGTTTAATAAAGGGACGGTACAAGTATACGTGTCAAAAAGTAAATATCCTGATTTCGTTATCTGAGCAGCTATTTGTTTTGGTCGAACGAGTATATAGATAGTACAAGTTAGGTAGAATAACAATTTTTTTTTTTATTTCGAATCCTTTTATGAACAACAAATACGTTTTTCAGTGCTTTTCATGAACATTAAATGTGATATTTACGAGTATTTTAGTATTGCTCTACTGGAGTGGACAATCTAAAGAAACGAATTATGATGAAAATTTATATGTCGAAATACATTAATAAAAAAAATAGCGCAAAGAAGAATTCATCTGATGTATATTGATTATACTTTCTTACATAATGTATATGTTTAAAAATAATTTAATAAAATAATTCGTTCAAATTTATAAGTATAGATCGTAATGACGGCGCATTTTTCTTCAGAAGCTATAAAAAATATACTAAAACTAAGTTCTTTCATGCAAATATCTTCAGAAGTATTATCACTTACAACTAGAAACTGTGTACAGCAGAAAATATGTATTTTCATGATATCTACAACTTTTATTTAAAATATTGTTCGACATTTTTCGTATATTTAGCGAGATAAATCCGAGAAAAAAAAACATTTTATTTATTGTTATTTGTATTTTTTTTTTACACCATAAATATTCAATTAGCACGAAAGTCCATTACGCTAACGGCCTAAATCTGTTAATTCGCCAACGTAATCGTTTTCTACACGTATATCCGCCCAAGGCTTTTACGAATGTTTCGTAGTTTTGAAAAACCATATATAATCAGAGAATGCATTTAGGAAACATTTAAAAATGCAATAACTGCAGAAATATCATTTATACCTAAAAAAATGTATAGAACAGAAAATATGTATTTTGATGAGATGTACAATTTTTTTGGCAGTTTGCATATTTTCTTAAAAACATTTGAAAAACCATTATTTTTTTCGTTTTTTATCGACTTCTAATAAATATAATTATAATTTAAAATTTAGATTACGAACTCGAAAACAACAAAATTAACTTTTCAGATATTACACACGTACTGGTAGTAAAAATAACAATAGAATTGTTACAACTGAGTTTACAATATCTACATTATTTTTTTTAGAATGTTAAATATATACATTTGAATCATCTATTTCAATAAAAAAAAGAATATTTTTTCCAATGTAATATATATATATATATATATATATATATATATATATATATATATAGAGTCATAAAATTATCAAATTACCATTTTCACAAAGGAAACGTTTAAAAAAATTTTCTTATTAGCTACAATGATTATCTTATTAATTTCACCACTAAAATATTAATATTCGCTTAAATCAAATTAGTTACGCCTATGAATCTAATAATAATAATAATAATAATAATAACTCAACACCGTAAATAAATTATATTTCACGAGCACATGAATTATAGTAATACATAGCTTTCATTTGTAAAAAGTATTCAATTTTTATACAGTTTGTAAAACATAAAAAATTAATAAACATGGTAATAAAATTAAGAAAGGATATAATACATATCAGAAAAATATATTATTGTTCTGTAATCTCTACTGGAGAAATTAAAAAAAAAACTTTAGAAACTTGGTTTAAACCAACATAAAAATAATAAAAAATGCAGCTCGTGTTATTAATATTCATTAGATGTTACAACATAAAATTAACCATTCGGAGAATGTAAAAATTCTCGTTTCGAAATGTAATTCTATATAAGAAAATACTCGTTTAAAAAATGATGATTAATTTGTAAAACTTAATTTTATATATCACAGCATTAATAAAAAAAAAAGAGGACATCTGAATTTGCTAACTCTTACACATTTTCCGTGCCATTATAGAGACCTTAGGTACGCGAACAATTTATACTTATATAATATACACTTGTACGATATTTTTATATACATACACACGTGTATATATTTGTGTTTGCGCACGTGCGTGTATGTAGAGGGGGAACGCCTTTAGAGCAATTTAAATATTCTAAATCAAAACTAATCTATGTAGAATATTAACGATCTTTACAACTTATTTTCGACTATATTACGTGCAATTCTATATAATTTCGTTTATATAGCGACCTTTTTATGTAGGGAGTAATTCGATCTTCGTGGGATGAACTGCTTCAAGATTCAGTGCACGCAGTTTTGTGGCTATACTCATAGGTTATATAATAATTATATTCGATTTGTACAAGAGAGAATTTTTAATATCGCGCGTAAATTAGTTTTAGCAAAAGTAACATTTTACTGTGTTCATTGAAGAAAAAAATTCTGAAAGCTTCTGTATGTAGCTTTGGGATATATAGGTCTATGTTAAACCGCAATTTTCAAATAAGATTATTAAAGTACACGGAAATAGCGTTGTGCAGGTACGTCTTTCTATTTGGATATTTCCGCTATAATTATTTTTTTTTTCTAAATAACTGACGAAAAAGACCTTCAAAGTTGATCATCAAAAAAAAAAAAAAAACAAAACAAAATGCCGCTCGAAAATCACTCGGTGTGGCTGCGCGGGACATTTGATGATGATGGTAGGTCGAGCCACAGGCGCGCAACAGGCAAACAGATAAATACACACATACATACACACAAATGTATTACTGCTGTACGTGCAACTATTCTCTCATATCGGTATTTATAATGAACTTCTCCGCTGACGTATGTAAGTAGTGCGCGGCCGGTGCGCCGGCCGCTCACCGCGTCGGCTCCGGCGCGGATCACGCTCGGCTCAATGCCCCCAACATCGTCAAAGACCGTCCGATTTTCAAGCATCAGCCGTTTGAAAATTCATTAATGTGGAGGTGGGGAGGAAATCAAAATTATACAGCAACTTTTATATATAGTGCTTTTCGTGTACCTGAAGAATTGTTTTGCAAAATTGCCTTTTTTTTTTAACACGGACATCCCGAACATAACGGCCTTCGGGAACTGTTGCGAATATAATATGTACAGTAAATTCGCAATTGCATATATATGCAAAAATTAATTGTCCGATAAGAACGGGCTTTTCTCACATCCAATAATCCAATTGTAACCTCCCAGTATGCACTATCTGTGCGCTAAAGGTTATAAATTTATCAAAGACAATCAAAAAAATGCAAATTTTCATCGTAAATTACATTTGTCAAGGAAACTAATTTTATTGACTATAGGTTCGTACAATTGCTTGTGCTGATATCATTAAGCTAGTGTTTTCCTTTCTATAAGTGATAAACTACATAACTATCAAATTTTCTTCCGTTTTTTTTGTTAACAATGAATAATCTAAATGTGATATTAATATTGTTTTCCATGATCGTTTTATGTATTGTAAAGTAGATTTCGTACAGATTCTATTGATTATATCTTTTTCTCTATATATTTCTTTTTTACGATATATTTTGGAAAGTTCAAGTTACAGAGCAAAAATGTATAAAACATAAAATATATACCTTATTATGAACTATATTGTTTTTAATGCTCAAATTAGTATTCAATATACTACGAGTTTTCTAACATTGTCTAATTTTTATCGCTAAATTTTTCTTGTCGCATTTGTTCCCTATATATTTTATAAGAAACGTGTTTTTATCGAATATCATCACATTGTTCTATAATAATAAAATATTTTTATATTCGAAAAGAATATATTTTTTACATTAACTTCTAAGTAACATAATGTGCTAGTGAGACTTATTACTTGCCTTTCAGCGCGCTAAACACTTTGATCAGTTTCGATATAAAATTTACGAATGGTGGGTTAATTCATCGAGAATGTTTTTTTTTTTTTTTTTTTTAAGAAAATGGATTTTTGAGAACGAGCACGCTAGTTTTTATTTTACACAATTAAGACGAATAATGGCCACAAAATAAAAGATTTTTATATTTTCATATTTGTAATTCGTCATTGTATCGCATATAGTAAATAACTATATCATTCTTACCGCAATAAGAAATTTGAAATAAGAAAACATTTTAACCTATTTGTTCTTTATTTTTATCTTAATTTGAATAGAAAATATTATATACATTTGTTTGAAAATAGTTTGTAGAAAGAAAATAATCGTTTTAGAATTATGCTAAATCTTCTTTAAATTTCGATAGTATAAAATTACAATAAATTACATATGATATTATACTCCTTTATCTTTTGCATTTTTTGCTTGATAATTTATCATGCAGTTTATCGTAAGAGGAAGAGAAGGTCAATAATTTTTATTAGCATTTCATTATACGACAATGATATTTATAAAGTTCAATAGAGAGTAAGCTTCAGAAATTGGAACAAAAATTAAATGAAAAAATAATGTTCCAAGTTTCCATAAATTTATTACATAATTCAATAAATAATATAACGTGCGAATACAATAGAAGATACGAAAAAACATTACTGAATATGTCTCGGAAGAGTATATTTTTAATACTCGAAGAATAAGTGATAGATCTAAAAACAAAATGAAGAAAATTATACATTAGCATAATGACCTCAGCTACGACTCAGAAACAGCAAGCATCAAGAAGATAATGCATAATTAAAAGAATGACATGCTATATTTATAAAATCAATTGTACAATAACAGTTTCTCACGATTTTGGCCATTCCGCATCTTTAATTAATTGTATATACTTACTATGATCTGAATACCTTTAAAAACCCGCTTATGGATAAGTACAATACTCCTACATTATTTATTACTGTACTTTATTACTCTAAATTTTTTAGGTATATCTCGAATATATCTTATCTTAGAATTTATTATTGAATTTGTCCAGGTATTTTCGCACTGACAATTATCGAAGTTTTATAAATTCTTATATGATTGTATAATATATTATAAGACATATACTATATACAATTTTATAAAAACTATAATTATTTTCAAGAAGTTTCTAAGTACTAGTCAAATAAATAAACTTTGTTTTAATTTCTTTTATAGATATTTTTATTATAACGCTTTCTCACCCGCGAAGATAATGGTTACAAAGGCAATCTTATGAAGTACAACAACAACTTAGGTGTGCATCAATTTACTCTGAAACTATACTTATAATTTCCTATACTACCTGCTCTAACGGTATTTGCGGTTTGTGTAATTTTGTTTTCCTATCCACGATTGCAGTCTCACCGTCAGCGATTCTGATCAGTATAAGAAGTTGCAAGAAGTGTACTCTAACTTTTATATACACCGCTAAACCAGTAACGGCAGAGGGACCGGACGAGTAACAGTTGATTGCGATCCTCAGGTCGTATCAGACGTGTTTCGTAGAATTCATATATACTTGTGCATGCGTGCGCGAAAGCCACGCAAGCTGCATGCGGAAAGTTGACCTTTACGTCTAAAGGTTGCCTGTCAATATATTATCGTAAATATTAATTACTAAAGAATATTTTATCGCTTCTTTTGGTTTTTTGATTTGTATATTCATTGATAGATTTTATGCAGCAAAAGATATCCGCTGGGCTATCTTCGTTGAAACTTTGTATTCCTCGTTGAATAAAGTAATACTACTTATAGGTAATAATTAAAATTTTTATAATTCTTTAGAACGAAATTACTTGCCAATAAATAATGTAAACAAATAAATTTTTTACGTAATACTACTTTTTTCAGCCTATTTGTAATAAACAATGGGTTACTTGAAATCAATAGGTACAAGTATTATTTATATTGGAGCCTTTCTGACTGTAATAACTTTTGTTCCTGGAATTCCCCCTGATGCTAAGTTTGCTGAATACAGGTAAATTAATATTATATCTTATATTTTTCTGTTAATATTTATTATTATTACTTTATACAAAATTTTATGCATCTCTTAAAATATTATATTTATTTATAATTTATATAATCTATACAAAAAGTACTAAAAACAATCATATTTTACAAAGCATCACAGCCTCAAAACAACTGAGTAATAATTTCATTGTAAATGAAAGACTTAATAATGCAGAAATTTTATTCGAAGGACAAGTCAAAGGTCCTGAAGATTTTACTTCATATAATGGAGAACTTTTTACTGGATTACATGGAGGTTATGTAGTTAAAGTTACTGAAAATAAACTAATACCTGTAGTTAAGTTTGGCAAAGAGTGTGGTAAGTAACAAATAATTATTAATTATTAAATTTGTTTAATAAGATAGATAGCTTAAAATAAAAGCATAATATTAACTAGATGGAATATGGCAAGAATCGAAGTGTGGAAGGCCTTTAGGATTAACATTTGATAAGACTGGTGCTTTATACATTGCAGATGCTTATTATGGCATCTACAAAGCTAATATAAAAACAGGGAAGTATGAAGAACTTATTAATAATAAAGAAGCAATTGAAGGAATAGTTCCAAAAGTATTCAACTCACTAGATATTGCACATAATGGTGATGTATACTGGACTGACTCTTCCACAGAGTTCACCCTTCAAGATGGAACTTATACCATACTTGCAAATCCATCTGGAAGGTTTGTAAATATCAAGTGTTTCTAAACTATTATTGAACTTTTAATACTTATAAAAATATATAAATAAAATAATAGAAAAAAAAACAAATAAGATAGATGATCTATATTACAATTGTATATATAAATTTACAAATTGAATATATTATGTATTTACTCTTGACTTTTTTAAATTAAAAACTATATTAAAAAGTTTATTATTATCTTCCATCCAATAGTTTATTATCAATTTATTTTTTGCTATGATACATTTTTCAATTGTTTTTGTAAACACTTGATCTTGTATTATTTTAACTAACATATTTCAAAAAAACTTCATTCAATAATTTTCAAAACAAGTGTTGTTTTAATATTTATAATAATATTTTCTTTTAGATTGATTAGGTACAATGCTGCAACAAAGAAGAATCAAGTTCTTATACATAATTTAGCATTTGCTAATGGAGTTATATTAAGTGAAGATGAGACCTTTGTTCTAGTTGCAGAAACTTTCGCATCTCGTATTATAAAATATATCATTAAAGGTCCTCAAGCAGGAAAACGAGAAATCTTTATTGAAGGCCTCCCTGGACTTCCAGATAACATAAAATCAGATAATAATAATGGATATTTAGTAAGTCTTGTGAATTACTGTGATGAAGAACATCCTCATATTTCTCATTCACTGTTACCACATCCTTACATACGACGCATGTTGGCAAGGCTTTTAGCAATACTTGAAGCACCTTTTAAATGTTTGCAAACATATTATCCAAATTATTATAGTGAAAGAATCATCCATTTTGTGGGACATTTTGAAAGTCTTTCACTTTTGGTAGCAGACAAAGTTCTTATATTAAGAATTGATAACAAGGGTAACATAGTAGATGCATTATATGGAACTGATAAAAGAATTTCCGGTATTTCTACAGCTTATGTCCATGATAAATTTTTATGGTTAGGTTCACCATTTACAGAATATGTAGCTAGAGTACCACTAAAAAAAGCATTTCCTAATTTAGATATTAAAGAAAAAGTTCTACAGTCCGACAAAACTAAATCAGAAACAACTCATACACCTGAACAAGAAAAGAAAACCTCTAAAACTGTACCTGAAATTAGCAGTACTACTAGTACTACGAGTACAACTACTACTACAACTACTACTACTACTACCACTGAAAAACCTAAAATTGAAAACGTGAAAACAACTAAACCTACTACAACTACAACTACTACTAAAAAACCTACTACAACTACACCTACTACTAAAAAACCTACAACTACACCTACTACAACTACGTCTACTACTAAAAAACCTACTACTACTACACCTACTACTAAAAAACCTTCTAATGAAAAAGAAAGTCAGAGTGACAAAAATTCTATAAAAAACTAGACTTCTTACTAATTCTTAAATGAAATTGCAATGGAACAAATTGATTAATATTTTTATTTTTTTATATTATGATATACTGAAACCGTTTAACAGTTTCTGTGATAGTAGAATAAAAATAAAATGGAACAAAAATGTTAAATAATAATATTAAATAAGCTAATGTGTTTGATAAATCTTAAAAAAATAATTATAGAAATTATTTTCTATTAAAATTATATAATGACTTCCATATTATTTATAAAACATTTTCACGCATAGTGGAAATTTTTAAATTTTTGTTAAATATATATATTTATAATATATAAAACTTACTGAGGCGTTAAATTAAAATTTTTTAAATAGATTTTAATAAAATAAATATTTGTTAAGCACAGGAGATTTACTATTTATAATTATCATTCCAAAAATAAATGATTTTATTAAAATGTTTACATTTTATTAAGTTTTTTTCTTTTTCTGAAATTCCTTAGTTAATATTGTACCTGAATTATGTACAAATATCTAATCAAAATTTAAGGTTAACTTTTAAGCTACGTTAAATTATGGTTTTGTTGTGTGTAACTATATATCTAAAACGAAGATATCCAATATAAATTTCGGGCACCATAATGTGTAAAATATACTATAAAAGCTCATCAAACTTTATACTGTACTTATTGAATAACTTCAACTAGAATTCAATGTGCTTCAATCAACCTTTTGCTTGACCGAATTTAGTCGAACTTAACCAAACTCTATACATAGCTGCAGTAGTCAGAACTATTACTAGATTACCGGTTATTGCCAGCTATTACTCCCAGTTTTGTTTCATCGAAATTTGATTCGTAATTAAAATTTCTATCTGAAATTCTTTTAAAATGTGACAAATCAAGCAAAACACCCAAATTCAAGTAGGATCTTTGTAAAGATTGACAGCTCATTAAATTTAATTTCGACTTACATATACATTTATATATTTATATACGACTTATATATACATCAATGCTAATGATTTTCAAGGCAGGATTTAATTTATTAATGATTAGATGGAAATTAAATTTTCCATTTAAGTAATTTTATTTCGATTTGTTAATTAATACCTACGTCAATTGTATAAATTCTTGTATAACTCTTAACAAATCTCAAAATTTGAACTTCCAAATGAATAAAATGTCTTAATTAAAAGATTATGAATAACTAAATTAATATTTTTTAAATATTATTCTTTATTGTGTTATATTTATTATAACCAAATATATCTTACAATAATATTATATGTTAAAAACGATTTATTCTTTAAAAAATAAATGCACAAAAACTAGCGTTATTATTAGTCATCAAGATTAGGTTTCTTTGCATTTCCATCTCTGTGAGGACTATGTCCTCGTTTAAAACCTTTCCTGTGATGGCCTGTAACAATAATACAATTATTTTTTAAGATGTATACCGAAACAATTTGATATACTCATATAAAATATAAAAATCAGTTATAATGAGATATTCAACTCAGCGAGATCCTTAAGATCCCTCAGTATTAGCATGGCAAGTCATCATTGAATAGTATTTTAAAAGAAATACAATTATTTTTACAAGTTTAAATAAAGAATGTTATAAATTAAATCAATAAATTTACTATTTGCTAAGTTTGTAAATAAAATAAAAATAAAGAATTTGTTATTTACCTCGTCGATTTAATCTACGACTAGTCATACTTTCTTGAATTTTAACTAAATATGCTTCCTCTTCTTCACCTTCTAATAGTTTACAAACAATATCACAACCTTCAACATTTATCTGAGAGAAATAGTATATAATTAGTAATATAATCAATATTATTTAACATTCAATTACTAATTTACAAACCGTGTTTGACTCCAATTTTTTTAATAGATCTACAGCTGAGTTTTCTCCCTGCAATCTAATCCATCCTTCAATATCACCATTATTATAATCAATGTATGCTACTTCACTATCCAATTCTATCAATTTTTCTTTTATTTCTTCTCTTTTAATACCAGATTTCACATTAGAAAAATAAATAATGCAACCCTTTGGAAGCTTGAATTTATTTTGTGTATTGTTTTTTTCATTTGAAGATGTTTTATTCTAATTAAATAAAAATAAAAGGTGGTCAATTTAAATTTAAATGAAAATAAATATTTCTTATGTGAACTCTCTTACATTAGCTTGATTACTCTGATTTTTAAGTTTTTTCTGTCGTCTTTCTTCTCGTTCCTTTTCTTTTAAAGCTGCATAATCAACTCTATAAATGTATAATCAATAAAAATTAAGTAATCTATATTATAATAATAAAATAATTAAGTATTTTTTTACTATGTCAAATTACTAAGAAAACAAAACATTTCTATTAAAAGAATGAATTATATAATATATTCATTTTATACAGTAAGAGTTGAATTAATACAAGATTACTTACGCCCACATTTTAATTAGTTCAGTTTCATTATACTTTATTGATTCTTGTTCTATAAAAGTTTTAGCATCCTCCACTGTTTTGAATTGTAAAAATATAGAACCTTTGAAAAAATATTCTTTACCTTTCTTATATTTTCTCATCTATGTTTAAAACATTTCATATAAATGATAAATATTAAATTCTTAAAACATTATTAATGAAGTCATTCCATATATTTACTTACAATAATACTTTCAACAACATCCATAGTAGAATCCAAATAACTCTTCAATGAATCCATAGTAGAGTCAGTTGGAAATCCCTTTAAATAAATTGTTCTTGACTCTTGAGCCTTTTTATAAGTTTCATCATATGTAGGCAAAGGCTTGTCAAGAGATCGACGTATCTTTTTTTTATCTTCTGAAATTTCTATAAGTTCACTATTTTCTAAGGCCTTTAATATAGTCTCTATATCTTTGCTTAACGAAGCTAAAATTTTAAAATTGAGCATAACAGTCATTGGAATCCATCCATCATCAAGTTTTGTTTGTTCTGTAAGAAATCTATCTCTCTGCATATTGACATCTCCAAAATAAAACTACAATAAGGCATAAAATATTAATTCAAACAATCAAAAACATAGAATTTTATAAAATGCAACATACTTCGACTTGTTTTCTTATTTTCTCAAGTAATTCAATAGAAACTTCACTTGACTGTATATTTTCGCTATTAATATTTTCATTTTCTGTTTTTTCTACATTTTCCAATACTTTTTCTATACTTTCTACCGGCTTGTTATCTTCCTTAACCTCTTTATCGACACCATTTTTTTCTTCAACTGGAAGATTATTTTCCTGCTGTGTTTCATTATTGGTTTGCGCCATTATGTCCTCTCAATTTAAATACGCTATTATTAAAAACAAAAATTAAACAACAAACAAAAAATACTTTAAATTTATAGAAAATATATTTACTCACGACACGTGGACAACGCACGGGGCACAGACAGAGTGCAGAGCTTCGTTTAGGCTTAGTTAGTTTAGAGTTTTGGAGCACTTTAGAGACGCGCTTTACTTTCTCAGAAAACGTAAAGTAAATGCATTCCGGATATGACGTTGTCGTCTTTTCGTCCTATGATTTGACCCCTTTTAGAGCAAACGGTTAATGCGCCTACAGCGACCTCGTCAGTTCGCAACCAGGCCACCATATAGAGTGTCGCTACTGTGTTATTTACCATTGAATTTGCTGCTATCTGAGACGTGATCGAACTACTTCGATCGATATAGGATAAGATCTATATAATTGATATAAAGGATGATGTACATAGAAAAGCGCAAATAACTGTCTATATATACGTTTAGAAAAAGAACTCATTTTATTTACGATCAAATACCACATAATAGCATCTTTATATTTAATTTAATTTAAGTTGCGAAAGCACGTGTATAGGCATATGACTTTAAAACACTCTATCCTTCTCTATTAGTAAAGAAAACATCCACTTTTCCTGCAAAGGCGCCACTACATGAAAACAAAAATAGCAGCCGCGGGTGTTTCGATAATATCGAGCAGGTACAAAGTGTTTATGGAGACAGTTTTTTTAATTAAAAAATAGGTCTTTGTACTTAAAATATTTATTTAAATGTTACACTATATTTTATAATGCCATAGAGTATTTAAAAAAAAAAACAGAATAAATGTCATATTTTTTTCTTTAGATTTTAATTAAACAGATAATGTAATAAAAATAGAAATTAAATAAAAATATTGTTTTTAATAGATTTACTTATCTTAATAATTGTTAGATATGTATTTTGTTTATATTCATATATATCATTACACTGTTTCTTTATCACATTTAAATTTTATTATTTAAGTCCACTCTTTATTATTGTTCAGCACTTCAATAACACAATAAATTTTCACAGCTTCAGGTTCAGACATAGAATGAAAATTTATATTAATATTTACATTTATATAACAAGTGCAGTTCTTTGCAACAATATCCCCTTGTAAAACACTTTCGATAATGTGAAAAGAACTCTAGGATGTCTTTTTTACAATCTTAACTTTGCTATACCACTTCTATTTGACTTGGATGTATTTCTGGAAGTTTAATTTTTTTAAAGAAATTTAAAAAAAAAACTTCCAAATTTTACTAATTTAAGCAATTTAATGCTTTCGCAATCTTCTGTCGCTATTGGCTGGCATTTTTTAGTTTTCCTCTCCGCCACTAATGTCGCATATTATATTTAAGTTGTCAATATATGAATCTTGGATCTCATAAACGGAAGTGAGGGTTTGTATCACAGGTTGTCTGTAATGAGTCGATACCTGGTCGATATCAATCGATATCACGGCGATACCTATAATGCGTGATTGTTTGATAGATATGCTTCGCCCTAAAAGTCTAACCAGGTCTAATCAATGTCTAAGTACCTAAAATAAAATTGCAAATTTCAAATAGTCATACAAAATTTTGAAAAAAATTGAAGGAGTATTTTTTGATTAATTCAAAGATATTTTTGTTACTGATAATTTCTAATAAAGCCCATAGTTTTCGAGAATAAAAATAAGTAATGGCTTTATCTCTATGATTTTTATAAAATTGTACAAGTCTAATCTCTATACTACTCTCTAAGTTTTAACATAAAAAAAATACAAAAACATATTACAAACAACTTATATAATGAAGAATCTGATACAATAAATAGTATTTATTTAAATTATGTACAAACTAAAGATAAATTGTATTTTTTAGATTTTTGTACAAATCATAAAAATATAAATCTCCATCATAATTATCTTAAACAATATCTACATATATTATTGTTTTACATTGAAAATGATGATCGCAAAAAATCCCCATCCGATTATACAAGTATGCTATTAATTAATTAACTAACTATTAATTAACAAAACTTTATATAAATGTTCGCAATTTTTTCGGAATAACTAAATAAGAAGAAATTCAATTTTTTTTGAGTAATTTTAGACTGAGCAAAGGATGGTTCTTTTGAATAGCGACAAAAATAACTTCTTAAGACTATAATCTGCAATAAAGTTATCCTAAAGAATAACAATTTAATAATTTATAATATTAAGTCTGGAAAAAAGTTATACATATAACCATAATGCTTTCTTAATTTAAATATTTTTGAATATTGATATTGTATTATAAATACAGTTATAAATTATAGTAATATTGTAGATAAACTTTTATATTGATTAATCGTAGTTTATAATTTTTTGTAGTTAACAATAAGTTTCATAACAATTATTAAACAATGATTAAACAATTATTTCTACAATTATTAAATACATAAATAATATGCTTAAATTTACAGGTTAATTTTTATTCACATAAAAATTCAAATTTGAACTTAAGCTTGTTTCACGTAGTATACATACAAATGTGGTTTAACTACATTTTGCATCCTTGTTCTCGATTCTATGTCGCTATCCTTGATCATCGTTCTTTTCCGGTCAGCTCTTTCGGGTGACTGAGTCAATTTAGTTTTAGCTCTGATTTAATCTTTTCCCATCTTCTATAATGAAAATCTACAAGGATATTTTTACTGGTAATGAAAATTATTAACTATTCTAATTTTATTTAAAAATTGTATTTTTTGTTTATATGAAGGTATTGGCATTTATAAATCTTCATCTGTAATCGCTGTTCTAATCCTCTCTCTTCTTTCTCTTTCTAACTTCCCCTCCCTTTTATTTATCTTCAGTCTAATGCATATATATATATATATATATGGCGTGTTTATGTGCATGTATATATATATATATATATATATATATATATATATATATATATATATATAATATATAAATCTAAAGCTAATAATTAATTTAATTATTTATAAAATTTATAGACTTCACTTTTTTTTATTATATTTTAGGAGACGAGATGTTCTCTGATACGTACAAAATTAAACTTATTGATGATGTTATTTATGAAGTGTATGGCAAGGTAAAACTTTGTTTACTTTTTTATTTTCACATTTGTAATAGATAATTTTAATTCATCAATGAAAATTTTTTAGCTGATTACTCGTAAATCAGGAGATGTACAAATTGATGGTTTTAATCCTTCTGCGGAAGAGATGGATGAAGAAACTGACGAAGCTGTAGAATCAGGAGTTGATGTTGTTTTAAATCACAGATTGCAAGAAAGCTTTGCTTTTGTTGATAAAAAATCGTATACCTCATATTTAAAAGATTTTATGAAGAAGTAAGTATTTTAAAATGTATTATTTAGATCAGTATATTTTTAAATAATATGAATAATTTGTAGGCTAGTAGCAAAATTAGAAGAAAAATCACCTGACCAAGTTGAAGTTTTTAAATCAAATATGAATAAAGTTATGAAAGACATTTTGGGTCGATTTAAAGATCTACAATTCTTTACTGGAGAATCTATGGATATTGATGGACTTGTTGCATTGATGGAATATCGGGATATAGATGGTCAGTCAACACCTGTACTTATGTTTTTCAAACATGGCTTAGAAGAAGAGAAATTTTAAAATATATTAAACCTATTTTTTGTAAGTAATTTATTTTCATTCTTGTTAACTTAATTTATATTGTCAAGCACATATGCAACTATTCAATACTTAATTCTAGAGGATTTATATATTATAAATTAATTTGGAAATTCTTTCATTTTCTAATACAATAGTTTCCATATTGTTCTTATTTATCATTCCATAAGGGAGTGGGATGCATATTAAAAATGTTTAAAAATCAGTTTTAGTACTTGGGTAGACTTTCGAAAAGTACACATGTCTGATTTTGATGAAAATTAATACACTTAAGTGTTTTGTATATCTTTACTTCATATATTATAGTAATTTTTAGTGAAAATTTAATTTTTATAGCAAAATTCATTTAACAAATTCTATAAAATTAATAATTATAATAAGCTATATAAAAATTTTCAAAAAATATTTGAAATAAAAGTTATAGGTATATATTTGTCGTATACATTTTTTGGTATACTGAAGAAAATTCAGTATTCTATTGCAGGTTCCCCTAAAGATCAATGTTTTGTAATTGTATTAATATACTTATGTTTTTGCGGTGCTGATTACAAATATATTAATTGTTTTGGACAGAAATTGAATTTTCACGTTGAAAACAATAAAAAGATGGTTATATAAACTTTGGAAAATAAGAAAAATTTCAAGATTTCAAAAAAAAATTTCAATCCAATTTGTAGAGATCATTAAATACTTCTTTGTATTTCTATGGATTTTTTTATGTAAAATAAGTTCTTCCAGAATTAATTATAGTATATATAGTTTCTCATTTTTCATTATTTAGTCACTGATCACCAGTATTTCAGGAAATCATGAAATAGAATTCTGAATTTTTCTAAAGAAATACCATTTATACTAAAAGAATGTATAGATTCAAAAATATGTAGTTTGGCAAGATTTACAACTTTTGTTTGAAATATTTCTTACAATAAATTTAAAAAATCATCATTTTTATGGATTTTTCTATGAAAATTCAATTTCTTCAACAGCCAATACAATATTCGTAATTAGCATTCTAAAAAAGATAAGTATACAAATTTGCTTCAAAATTTGGTGGGGTTTTTTGGAAGTTTATCCAATAGTTCGTTCAAATCCTTTATTTTATCATTATATCTTATTTTTATATTTATAAAATGAGTTTTGAATAAAATGTTTATATATCATTTAAGAATTATGTAAAACATTGAATAGTTGCATCAACGGAAGTCTCTTTCATTTTATTTTTCTTAATATGGAAATCAATTTTATAATAATATTTTGCAAATCGTTATTATATTTTCAAAATTATTAAATTTATTCTTTATTTCCATTATTTTAGATAATCAGAAACAAGACTGTTAATTGACTTATGAAAAGCTAAGTTTATTCAAAATAGGACTTCCAGGAGTATGCAATAATTTATTTTTTGTACATTATTGATATACTATGAAGATCAAGCTATCCGATTTTAAATAATGATTCACCATGAAAATCGCAAATCAGCATAATTTGTAAAATATTGTCTTGAAAGTTAAGATATTCTTTTATAAAGTAGAAGATGGGACAAGAATGAATGATGTTATCACATTGGCTATCAATAGCTTTTATAATAAACAGATATATTATTTCTGCATTCAATTCAATGATCTTGATCTGTGAAAAATAAAAAATTTACTTTTTTTAATCCATAACAGTTAATTTATTTCATTTGTATGTCATTTTAGTGTACTTTCGAAATTATGTAAATGTTTTGATAAATAATTCGACTTATTTTTCATAAGTTAACTGAATAAATATACTTGTTAATTTATATTTAAGTTTTAATATTCGATTAAATTGGGATGAAAATAAATGTTTAAACCGAATTTGAAATAAAAATGAAAGCCATTATACAAATCTCTAAAAGAATTGGTTCTAATAAAAGAACTTAATTCTTTATTTAAAAATGCAAAATCAATTGTTAAAAATGTTTAATAATTTATTTTCGATTTGGTTACTTCAAAATTAAGCATGAACAACTAATCAATAATTAAAAAGCAACAGAATTATCTATGACATAAATGATTAATCTTTCATTTGTTAAATTTATATTTAAGAGTAATTAATATTTACAAATTTCATATACAGCAATTTTTATTTATTTTTATCAAATTACTAATTTTGAAAGCAATCATTGAAGTGATTGTAAAGTTGTGATTAGTATTTCAAACAATTATTAAATTGTAATAAATTATTTGCACATATTTTTCTCCAATTATTTAATAAAATTATTTTAAACAGTTTATATGAGATAGTATGATAATTCTACATTCAGTAATTTCATGTATTTTCAATCTTTTTTTTAAAATTAATTATTTTTTATAAAAAATATCGGTGTTAAATTATAAATAATCCAAATAGAGTAGAAGACTGAATATTAAAAAAATAATGAATTAAAAGTTTACATTCAAATTATTTAAGTTATAGTTTATTTAATACTTCATGAATGCTAACAGTTTTTAAAATATTGTAAATTGGTATGCTTTGTTGTATAGATATTCAATAAAATTATATTTTAAATTATTCATAACAAAACTGTAAATGCAGTAAAATAAATGTAGTTTAATAAATAAATGCATTTTATCTAAATAAACGCTATTATTTGATTAAATTAAAATAATGAAAATTAGAATATATTTTATATTTAATAGGTACAGTTATTTTAAGACTTAACTTGTCATATCCAAAATTGAAATAGAAGTTTAAGCAGACTAAGTTTCTGCGCGAGTGAAATTAATTGTGAGGTTGCTAAGAAACTTATTTTAAAGGCAAGTAATAATAAGTTAATTGCTTAATAAGCATTTTAATAAAAAAAAGAGTTTATCAAAACTTCTTTTAATCAACAGAACGAAATCTATATTTTGATAAATTGATATTGCACAACAAATACATTTAATATTTAAATTGTATACATTAAGCCAAATATTTTTCAATTGCATTAAACTTTTTCAACTGGAAGGAAAAAAATATAGCATTTTAAGTATGATGTTCAATTTTATTTTAGTTTGTATAATTCTTTGTAATGACAACAAATTTGTATTTTTTATACACATATATTTTAACATTATAATATATTTAAATTACATAAATTATACTAGTAACTATATTATTTTTCAAAAGCCAAAGAGCTCTAAATAAGTTATATTTTGCGCAAAATTTGAAAATAAATCAAATTATAAAAATGCATAGGCACTTTTGGATAGACACAGATACCAAAATAATTTTATTTCATATGCGGGAGTAATTAAAAATTATATATTAATTTTCCGAAAAACGTATAATTGTAAAAGTATTAAAATTTATTTCATTAACAAGTTAGTTAAACAAAAATTAATGTATTAAATATTGATAAAGTAGTATATATTCAATTTAACAAAAAAATATATTGCAAGCTTCAATACAATTAAAAATTTTGAAATATAATATTTTAAAGATTTGTCTAATATAAATATGTTAATATATGCATATATATTAATAGTAAATACATAAAATTATAAATGCATTTTATCATATGAAGGCAGTAAAAATTATGTGAAAATTTTAAGAATGTAATATTTATAATAATAGAAACATAATTTTGAATATAAAAATTTTATTTTTATATTGATTAGCGCCAGATATAAGAAAATAATGCATTCTATAGAATATACTTTATGAATCTCTATTAAAGCAGCATTTTTTGTTAAAAATCAGTAAACATAAAGAGCATAAAAAATAGATATATAAAATATCTTCATCTTTTCTTTCAGGGAGTGTACTAACTTTGGGTCACAGATGTTAATGAAATTAATTTACCTCTATTCTTTGTTTCTAAAATAGATGATTGCCAGAGTATCTAATCCAAATGTTCAAAATTTTCTCAATTATAATAATGAATTTTATATTATAGATGCATACATTGCCAGTATATAAGTGCATTAATTGATTTTTGTCTGCGTGAAAAGAAAACTATGTACAAATAAAAATATTAGATATAAATCTTATATTTAGTGTATAAATAACGTTAATCAGTACTGAACTATTGAATACATATGAGTATACTACTATAGTGGCTCAGTATAAGATCTTGTTAATTACATAGTGAACCTAATATTATCATTTAATATTTTTGTTATTTACAGAATATATTGTTTTAATTCAAATAGAAACTATGCAGACTCAAGAATGGATCAATGCAGAATATTATTAGAAGAATATGCACATATTATATAAAATTCATAACAGCATAATTAATGAAATTTTAAGTGTTAAGATTAGCTACTTTAGAAATTAGCTTTTTCCATGACAAGAATTTAAGTAAAATCCAATTCATTAAAACATTATTGTCCTTATTAGTATAAACAAAAGTACCTGGAACTTGGTTTACCTGTTATATAAGTAATTGTTATTTTTCAATAAATATATACATTAAAGTAAAAATAGCAGCATCTATTAATATAAATTTCATGCGCTATTCTTAGATATTTCTGATTTCTAATCATTAATAAAAGATTTATGTGAAAGCGAAAAATCATATTTAAGATAACTTAAAATATATAAAGATTTGTACTCATTTTAAGAATAATGATCGAATGAAAAATATTTATATTTTTTCAAAAAATATCTTTTGAATAACTAAAATATGTCTTAAAAATAAATTAATAAAAACACTAATTTTTAAAATATTTTTCAATAAGAAATGCTTTAAATTGATTAAAAATAACATCTACTATTTAATTTTCTTTGATTTGTCTATCAAAAGAATATCATTCTTTTTATATATTAAAAGTTGTTTTAAAATTATTTTTCACGGTAAAGAAAATTCAATCTTAATTAAATTAATGTAACATGAAATTCAACATGTTTTTATTCAATACTTTATCAGTTAAATATATAGACTAGCATACATAATTTTTAAGTACTCACACACATTTATATATAATTGCATATTCATCTATATACTTGCATTTTGTTTTTTAAATTTTAATTATTAACTTCTAAATAATTTCTTTTCATAAAATACTCTGATAATTTATAATATCATAAACTTTCTTAATCAATGCATTTACAATTATTAATTTTAAATTAACATATTAGTATATGTTTTCTAAAATGAATGAACTGTTATTAAATTAAACATGTATCATTATTTTTATTTTAATAAAAAAATATTTAAAAATATTTTAATATTAATGTTGCTCACTACTGCTTTCTTTAAACATGAATTAGACGTCTCTCAATAACTGTATAATATAACAAGCGACAACATTTAATATTATTTAATGTCAATTACAGTAATAGATAAAAATACTTAGATTTATCATCTTTACAGAGTTACAGATTGCATAAATATATTATTTACGTCTGTACTGAGACTAAAAATTCTAAATAAGTTAAATATTAACATTGCAAAATTATTATCTTAAATTCTAACTTATAGTATTGCAAACTACCGCCCGATTTAGTAATTTCTCTTAAAATCAGAGATGCTCGGAAAGCAATTTGATTCAGCGATTAGAGGATCATTCAAAGAATAGAATATAAGAAATATTTTCGATATTCGTGAATTAGTATAATTAACGAATTATATATATATATATATATATATATATATATATATATATATATATATATATATATATATATTTATTTATTTATTTATATACTGTGCGTGGCTTTCATAGCGAACTAGGAGTCAGACGGTGCCTCGAGCATATCTAATAGTTCGTCGAGCGGTACGTCTCCTAATAGTCGGAAGAAGAAAAGGTGCTCCGTGCATTTGAGCCCGATCGACCGCAGCGCAGGGAGCCTCAGCAGTAGCTTGGCAAAACGGCCCGGCTCGTCCGGCCGCGTCATCCGCGTGTACTCGTCGAGCGCCGCGTAAACCTTTTCGCGCAGTAGATCGACCTCTTGGGGCGCCTTCAGGCCCCGCACTTCCGGATTGAACAGAATGACCGCCCGCAGGCAGCCGAGCTCGGCCTTGTTCATCTTCATGCTCTTCATTTTATGGACGAGCTCCGAGAGGACGCGCTCGAAGATGGCCCCGACGCCGGCCTGCTGGGCCGAGTTCTTGTGCAGGGTCAGGCCCGTGGTGAGGACGATCCCGTCCTCGATGTCGATCGAGCGATGGGAGAACGCGGCTATCAGCAGCTCGTTCCAGCCGGCGCGCAGCAGGAGCGCCTGGTCCTCGAGGGCCAGTGACGTGAACTGCGGCAGCCTCTTCGCCCAGTCCACCATGTGGCGCATCTGCTTGCTGCTGTGATTGCTGAACTGCTCGTACGAGGCCTGATTCTCGACCAAATGCTCGAAGCGCTTCTCGGCCTCCAGGATGAGCTCGACCGGCATGTCGGCGTGCGAGCTGCTCGTGCAGCTCTCGACGCTGTCGGCCCCGGGGTTCCCGGCCGAGCTCGAGCCGCCGCCGGCGGCCTCGCGCTCCCGTTCCTTGGTGCGCTGGCGCTCCTCCTGGACGGCCTCGCGTTTCATCCCCATTGTCAAGCATTTCTGATAGCGGCAGTACTGGCAGCGGTTGCGCTGCCGTTTATCGATCACGCAGTGCTTTTCCTCCCTGCAGGCGTAGGTCAGATCCTTGCGGACGGTTCGCTTGAAGAAGCCCTTGCAGCCTTCGCAGCTGAAAATTTGTACAAAAAGTATATATCGTATGTGTTTTATATATTGCTAAATATGTTACTCCTAACTACAAAATTTTCCTGTAAAATTCAAATTTACCTGTAAACGCCGTAATGCTTTCCACTGGCTCGATCGCCGCAAATGGAGCAAAGATGTTTACTTCCAGACAACGGATGATTGGGAGGATACGGGGAACCGACGCCACTTTTGTTTTGACCACCCGGTGACGTACTTATTATATTCGTAGGACAACCGATGTTCAAAGACCTGTTAGTAAATTAGGCAATATAATAATTAATTAGTGCGCATTGAAATAAATTATATAGATTTTGATTTTTCATAAACCTTAAATAGACGAGAGAACAGCACGCGTTATATTTAAATATAAATGAACTCAATTATATTAAAATATTAACACTCAAAGACTTAACTATCTTGTTTGCATGAAAGATCACCATATTTGGTTGTTGGATTTGGTCCAGATTGAGCAAGGTATACCTACTTCTGATTACCTTCACAATTTGCCTTAAAAAATTTCAGAACTTAACGCTCTATCACTTCGAAAATATGCGTTACTTTGTTACTGATAATAGTATAATATCCCCTCTAATTAATTATGGATATACTGTATAGTCAAAGTAATTTTTGAAATGAAAACTCCTACTTTTGTCGTTATTCAGTCAAATATGTTGAAATGTATATAATCGTATGAAAACGTAAAAAAATATATGATAAGAAATACAAGTGTATGGAAACGTATGTATACATGAAAGCGAGACATATTTCTCTCCAATTTTATTTCTTTATTTAATTTTAAAAGATTTATTAAGATAAATTTAGTTTTTAAATATTTTCTAAAAACAAAATAAAACTCAAAAAAAGAAATTGGGATTATTATAACATAAAGTCTACGATATCCCAATTGCTAGAGTGAAGTACTATATCAGTGATCCAAATTCAAATCCTGGTCTTTGTCAATTGACACAACGATCTCTGTAAAAATTTACATGTGCCTTGTTTATAAATAAATCATAGACCTTTGTCGTTGACTGTCAATTGTTATCATCATTATTAAAAGTATAAATAGAGCTAAGTTAAATAATAATCATAAATAAACTTATAACTTATATAATAGCTTATAAATTGTATTTTAATTACTGTTACTAATAAATAAATACATAACTTGATAAATCAAATAATGTAGAAAGATATATTAATATTTTATAAAAGTGTATTATACAAATGTAAGTATATAAAAGTTTAATAGGTATATGAGTACCATATAAAAGTATATGCAAGTCTTACAGATGAATGAGTACCATATGCGCATAAAACAAAATATTACATAAGTTCAGTTTTTAATTTTTAACAAAATGTTACACTTAACTGTTTATATACTTTCATTTTTGTTCAGTTCACATTTCTACTAGGGTGGGTTTGAAGAAAAACTTGCTTTTCATATTATTCCTTTTCAATTTAGAGCTGTTCATTAAAAAAAATGTTCTAATTCCACACAGTATATCCAATTTAAATATAGCAAAGTACTAATTTGTAAGTTAAAAAGTGCTATACCTTCTAAAAGCGACAGTCTTTTTTACTAAAATTTTACTGGGTTCATTTTAGAGCGAATCAAAACTACCTACAAAATCTCAACTAGATCCATCAATCAAATGTACAGTCTGGTAAAATGTCTCCTGGTTCATAAACTTTAAAAAAGGTATTATTTTTTTAAATATATCTAAATATATCGTAAATAATGTTACCCTGGACTGTTAGGACCAGATGGGCTGAAGTTCCCAGAATTTATTAGATTTGCAGGATCTGGTTTCATATCCAATGGACTTTGAGGACCTATAGAAGACATGGATATATTGCTGCTATCTAAACTTAATCCTGAAAAATAAAATTAGAATTTTTAAGGATTTTTATATTTTATCTCACTGCAATATTAGTATATAATGCAGGTAGAAGATTAAAATCTGTTACTTATTAATAAATTGAAAAACTCGTCTGAATTTTATACAAATAAGGTATAACAGAAATTCAAAATTGAATATTTTGATCTCCATACTTTATAAAATCTTCAAAAGACTTCAAAGCAAGCACATATACTAGAGATTAGAGAGAAGGATGATGAAGCACCTATCAGCCCTCATTGCATTTCATAAGACATAAGTATTTTATAAAATATTTTATAGCATTTTTATTAACACTTTTCTACTGTAAAAACACTGTGCAATTTAGTTTTATAACAAAACACAATTTTCAAATAACTCTACTATTCATTTTCCCTCAGCACCTTGAGATGACAAAATATATTAAATAAAAATTTGAATAAGCTTTTTTCAAAACCACTTGTTATCTTTAACAATTATTTAAAAAATACATAAATTTAATAAATATTGAATTATAAAAAACCTACATTTTCTAACGGACCAAATCCTATAATTTTACAACATTTTTATGTTTATTTGAAGTCTTTTGTTCGAAAACAATTAGTTAATCCATTTTTAACATTTTTAAAAAAGGCCTTTTTATGTAGATTGGCTTTTACTATTTAATTTAGATAAATTGCTATAAGATTACAATTTTCTTTAAAAATATTTTATTCAAATACAGTTTTCAAAACATTCCAATAGGACAATTAAAATTAAATATTTTGTACATAGAAAAAATTTAATGTGCTTTTGAAATTTCATATCTTTTTTTAAAAAATAAGATTCAGTATCTTATTAAAAATGTTATAAAGTTATTTACAAATTTTTTATATTTACGTTGTATATTGTTTTATAAAACAAGATAGTATATAAAACAAGATAAAAATTCACAATCTTATTTTTTTATTTTGAACTAGTTATAGTTAAAAATTTAAACACACATGCACCACACATAAAATATTATATTTTATTTCTATGATATTTATACAGCATTGTATAAAACTAGATGTGCATATTATTTAAGTATTCTGCATACCGATTAGACATTATTTACAAGTCTAATTTGTTAAATATACATTTTATATAAAGAAACCAACAGGCATTCTAAGTATAAATCTGATGGTAATAAAGATCATGATTTACTTTAGAAATTGGATATTGCAGTTGCATAAAAATTATACTTAAAAAAATATGACATATTCATTAAAATATAATTTTTTTTAATTCAAAACAATACTAATTCTTATATTTTTAAATAACATTAAAAAGTGAACTTTTAAGTAATATGATAAAAAAAATAAAGAATTTATGATGAAGAGAACAAGAAAATAACAAATAACAAATATAAACTTTATATAAAAAAATTAATTTTACATCAAATAATTAATGTTATTTTTTATCAACACTGTTAAAATACTATAAAATCATAATTATGATTAACAATCAATTTAATTTATAATCCAAAATAGCTGATTTAATTTTTATTGTTATTATATGAATATCTATCTATATATATATATATATGATTAAATCTGGAAAAATTTATTTCTTTTTATTAACATTGAAAATGCAGAGTTATTTTATGAAAATAATTCTCTTTGTGTATAATTTATCCTTAGTAATTGTTCTTTTAATCTGAAAATTAATATTTGCATCATAAAACTTCTTACTAAAGCAACTAACCTCTATCACTGGAATCCATCGTTGCATCTGATACACTAATATTTTAAAGGATTTCTTGATTATTTAACAAATTAAATAAATCTAGATTTGTTGTTATATAAATTTCAAACTGAAATTTTATTGAATTCTTATATACCAGATTCACTAAATTAGATTTTTTGTAACTTAATTGTCAAACTCAGTATTTCATGAAACTGCCATATTAACATAAACCAGTACACTTCTATCTTGTATTTGGATAACTGCACTTGGCCATAAAAATGATTGTTTTATTAACTGTCTAAATTGTTCATTATATATATGTGGAGCATATATCTGTTGTCAAAATCAAACTTCTGTCAATATACATATATTCTCAAAATTTCCTTTGTAATAATACTACCTAAACTAAAAATTCAAAACGTAAAAACAATTTTACTGTTTTATAAAGCTATACTCATTCGTTATTAACTATAACCTGCTATACCCATTATTCGTAATATACAATGAAGAGTACATGAAAGAGTTATAACGTAGGTTGTAGACCATGTTGACCTTCACAACAATCTGATCCAATTATGGATTCAATACAGCTCCAAAACCCATCTCCAGAGTTCACAAATGTAGATAAAAGCTTCTTGTATAGTACATATATATAATAACAATAGTAATAAAATATTCTACGCGTATATATATAAATTACTGGTCTTCAAGTTCAAGTCACATTCCTATCTTTACAATGGAATCAAGACTTCCAGGTCTCCAGGATCAGATCCAGATTCCAGATAATGAGCGATGATGATCAATGGATGAGTGAGAATATAATAGACACAAAACAATAATATATAATAATAATGCTGAAATTGGTCACTGCGCACGCACAAACGCAGTGCGCACACGGTTGGCACGTTGGCGGCATTGCGTTTTGGCGACTATCGTCAGAAACAGGATTAACATAAAAAGTCCGCTGGGATGGTGTTCCAATCGCATTGCACAGTATTTATAATATGTAATAATTTGAAACGAGCATTAATGTCACGTGGTTTTTAGGGGCAAGTTCAAATGCTCAAATCGTATCACTATGTAATAATGATATTTAAACATTATTCTAATGAATTAATAAATAATTTTTTCGGTCTTAAAGTCTTTATACAATAATATACTATACTAATATAATGACGGATAAAAATATTTCTTAAGTTAGTTCTCAACAGCCGACATAAAGTACAATTTATAATTATTGTAATGAATTTAGAAGATGCAATAGTTGAATTTTTTAAATTAATTAAATAAGTCGACGGAAAAACTCGACAATTTGAAGAAGGATTTAAGCTTTCAATAATTCATCCTTTAGTCAATAATCCAAGTTAAATCACTCTAAAAATTGAGAATATTCACCGATGTTACAATCCTTTAATCAAATCCTCTAAAAATGGAAAATACTTAAAAATATCAGGCTCCAAATTTCAAATATTTCTGTTTTTGATTCATAGTTTTTAAAAATTTTTGTTTTGGTATAAGAATAATCAATACAATTTAAAGCTGCAACTATTTGCCATTAGTTTGATAGATTAGTGAATATTCGCATATAGTGACAAAACGATCATTGACGTCGAATTACTCGCTGCGTGAATTTCAGCCTTCACGTCTCGACTTACCATTTGTCAAGAGTTCAATTGAAGTTCAAGATGACAGAACAGGCTTTACTCTTTAGTACAGTCTATGCATAGTCAGTACAGCGTAAACAATAAGTACAAAAATGAATATTTTAAGGATTATCATCTAGTGAAATTCAAGAAATCATTTCTTAAATCTTCACTGTAATATTTTACATCACATGCCTTCAACAAAATGTGTTTTGGTCCATTTAAGAGGATCTGCAATTGGGGACCACTTACTGCTCTTGGTATTCACTATACTAACCCAATTAATTTAAATAAAGCAGTTAATTTATTTGTAACAAATTTTTGTAATAAGTTGGGTAAAGAAGAATTCTTATAAAAATTTTTACAATTCCTAAGTTAACTCATCAATATTCATTAGATTAAGTCCGACATATCCGTTTATGTGGTCTTTTTTTCTATCAAAAATAGAAATTTATGATCAATAATAATTTATTTTGTGGAATATATCGTTAAATTAAAAATTTATAGAAATAAAGCAGGAACCTAAATAAAGGTTTTATAATTGTGAAATTTACATAGCTTTTTAACCTTTCATTCGTCTTGCGCATGCGCGTGAAATTCAATTTACATTATGTTTAAAAAATAGTCTATAATAATATAAACTTACGAGTTTATAGTTTTTACTTAATGATTTTAATTGATTATTATTATAGTGTATTTTGAACGAAATAACTATCAATATAGCTAAATCTTATTTTTTATACATATTTATTTAGACTGATAATGATTATTTTATGAATTTTTTTAGCAATAATAAAAATTATTACGTTGACAACTATACATTGTAGCAGACAATGGTGGGGACTTAATGCAAATGGTTTATTTGATACCAGCTTCATACTATTCATACTTCTTAGTGGTTCAACTTTGTATCATTTTATAAATTCTATTTATGAAGGACCAGGATATCTGATTTATAACTGGACACCAGTATGTTTCATTATTTATTTTAATATCATTTTTGTTAATAAAAATATTTGATAATAGAATTTAAAATTATTTTGAAGAAAAAGAAAAGTGACTGTCAGTATTTACAATTTTGTAATGTATGCCAAGGATATAAAGCACCTCGCTCACATCATTGTCGGAAATGTATATATTCTAATTTGTTATTATTATTTCTTTAATATATTTAGTTACTGTAATCAACTATCATTTTTGTCATTTTTTTAGGTAATCGTTGTGTTCTCAAAATGGACCATCATTGTCCCTGGATAAATAATTGTGTTGGTCATTATAATCATGGTTACTTCACTGCTTTTATAGCTAGTGCTGTTGCCGGATGTTGTATCTCAACCTATATTATGATCAGCTGGTTGTTGATTATATTTTCAGCAAGACCTTTACCATTTCAACCACCGTCAGTGTTTGTCTTAGTCTCCGTTCTATTGAGTATAGGACTTTCAATAGGAGTTGTAATAGCTGTAGGAATGCTTTTATGGTTTCAGGTAAAAAAATTTGTAGCCTTTTTTATTCAAATTTCGTTATCTTATAATCTTAAATATAGATAACTTTTTATTTAAAAATAATATCGATATATTCTAATAAAACCTTTTAATTAATTAATTTTATATAAGTTAAAATAATTTAAATTATGTTCATAAATATAGCTAAAAATACTTTGTTTAATATGTCATTTATTTAGGATTTATTTTTCTCTTTTAGTTACATACTATTATAAAAAATCAAACTGGTATAGAATTTTGGATATTAGAAAAGGCAAGATATAGAAGATCCACATCGGATAAACAATTTGTTCATCCTTACTCAAAAGGATGGCTTTTTAATGTGCAACAAGTAATTTCGTGGCATTGTGCTGCACCGGGTGATGGAATTACGTGGCCAATTGTAGAAGGCTGTGATGAGTACACATTAACGGTTAATATTAATTATATTATAATGTATAATTTTTATATTACTTCTATATATTGAACATTAATTCTTTAAAAGTATTATTCATGTTTGGGGTTTATTTTTTTAAAAGTAATTCAGTGTTTAAAAAGTAATGGTTATTCATAAAAGTACATATTAAATAATTATTTTAGCGTGAGCAATTAGCACAAAAAAAAGAAAAACGTTTACGAGCAAAACGGTATAGAATTATTGCACGAGCAACTGGATCTTGGGTTCCAATTAGTCATGGATTTAAAGTTCTTTGTTCACCACCACTTACTGATGAGCCTCGAATTAAACTTGAAGTAGGCGATATTGTTATGGTTACTCGATGGCGCAAGTAAGTCTTAATTCCTCTTTGTACTATGTGTTTCTTATATTTATTTATTAAATCCAGTAATAATGATAAATAGAGAAAACAACGTTTAATACGTAGATTATTTAGCTATTTTTCTTAAAACTTATTTTTACTATTTATATTTAGAAATTGGCTGTTTGGTGAAAAAGAAACTACAATAGAATCTACAAAGACTGATCGTAAAATTGCGCGGATTAGAGGATGGTTCCCTCACCCGTGTGCTATTCCTTACATGGAAACAGATTCTTACATAGAATCCGAAAAATCGGATTCAGACGCTGAAAATTCTATTTTATTTAAAAATTACTATGAAAAAACAGTTTGATACTATAATAAAAATTAAAACATATAATGATTTTTAATAAGAACAAGCATAAATAAACTTAAGTAATTTAAGAAAGCTATCTTTTTTCATGAAGATAAATGCTTAACTTTCTTAAAATAAAATGATAAATTTATTAATTTAATTCACATCATTTTACAGACTTTAGAATGGCTATTTTTAATTATAGAAAGATTTTACTAATTTTGATTTAAAACAACTTAATAAATTAAGACATAAGTTTTATTACAATGTTTTTTACATATGATAATTATTTAGATTTCTTTTACAAATTATTTGTTTAAATTTGAAATTAAAAAAAATTAGAATTATGAATAGTGTAATATAGTTTTTATTAAAAAATTTAAGCCATTGCATTATTTATATAAAATTTTAATGTTCAGATTTATTAAACAATTAAACATTTAAATTAAAATTTAAATACTCCGGATTTTTTATTGATACAAGAGGAATTTAATCAATATTTTTTTTACAATTTGAAAATAGTAAGGCTAATGCTATTTCAAGTTAATATGCAATGATGTGACTTTTGATGTTGTATAAGATATTAACTTTGAATTGGTGGGTATTGAATATGATTGATTCAAGGTGATTAAATATTATTGTATGATTCAAATATTTAAAACGAACATTATGTAGAAAATATTTACATGCAATATAAACTTAAACTTCTTATTTAAGATTATTTGAATTGATATACTTACTAATATAAATTCAAACTAAATGTAATTTATTTTCAGTAAACTGTAAATTTTTTATTTTCAAGAATGTTTTTAATTTTCTGCAAGAATAGTTAATAGATAAATTAAAATTATACGATTTCTGATTTTACATTCAAATTAATTTTTATAATGATAAAATAGAGTATTAAATAAAACTTCTTTTTTGCATATAGATTGCATAGTTTAAGATTATTCTCTTTAAAAAAATAATCAATTTTTGACAAAATGATTTACATTAAAATGACATCTGCTAAACATTTCTATTCAATATTTATATTAAGTAAAGTAGAAATTCAAAAGATTTGAAAAGAGTTTCGTTGTTTATCTTAAATAGAAGTATTTGTGTATTTATATATTTTTTGCATAATGGCTTATGAAACCCTTTTTGACACACTGAGATGTTTATATTATGTTCCCTTGTCCCGTTTAATTTTCTCATTTATAAGATATGTAGCGTAAAATAAAATTCTGATGGGAATGGCCAAGTTTGGTTTTTGAGATTGCAGGCTAGTTATTCCAAGACAGGTCAGTCACATTTGCAATTGCAAATATTTTGCAATTATTAAATAAGTAATTGAATCTGAAAAAAAAATTTTCTATGATAAATTATACGTATGTTGACTATTGTGAATTAAATTAATAAATAATTCAATTTATAAATATTTTTTGTATAAAGACTGTAAGACCGATAAAAATATTTATTAATATTTTTTTTATTTTTTTTTATTTAAATAGTTCGAATACGATTAGAAAAACAGTTTTTAGTCTATAAACATATATTTGCGTGTTTTTTTTTTGTTTTTTGATAATATAATTTCTCAACATTTTTTGTCAATTGTTTAGCAATGAAAATTTGACAACTCAAAGACAGATTTGACAATTGACAGCCCCTTGGAAGTCTATAAATGTCATTGTTTCAACTGCCCATTTAAAATCAGCGACGTAAAAGTCGGCGGCTCGAAAAACTTTGATATATACCAATTCGAAAATTTCTAATATATATCCACCAATTTTTAATTTATTCTGAAAGGGTGAAATAAGATTCTCAATCTCACAATAAACACATACGATATTTCTGATTATTATGGCAGTTGCTTTTTTCCAGTAGTTCATATTTTGTATGGGAAATATTAGAAAAGGTATGAGTACACTATTCGGGTGCACTAGAGTAATCAAGCGGTCAAAATTTGAAATGCCCTATTATAGGATGAAATGTGCGTAATTCACGTACTGGTTGACAAGCGGGAAAGATAATGAATAAGCAAGAAAAATATATCATGCGTTCTATGTATGAAAGAGAGAGAGAGAGAGAGAGAGAGAGAGAGAGAGAGAGAGGCGGTGCATTTCTCATCTGTGCTAAATAATTTGATATTTGTAATAAGAGCTTGTCAATGCGGCATTTCCGTTGAATAAATCATGTTGCGAGATGCGTTAACAGTATTTGTGCAAAATCAATGAATGTAGTATTGCATGAAAAGATGTTGAGATTTGTACGCGTATGCGTAACGCTTATTTGGGTTCTGCAAAGCTTTTTTCCCTCAATATTATATATATATATATATATATATATATATATATATATATATATATATATATATATACATACATACGATTATGCGTATGCGTATGCGTAAATGAATAGTATAGAAAGGGTTGAAGGAAAGGAGAGGAAAACTGTATTGAAAACTGATAGATGGTAATTAGTCCGAAAGTAAGGATATATAAAATGCAATTAATAGCTTATCATGCACAGAATTTAGTTATTCTACGCTATTCTTTTTGGATTATTTTATTATCATCAAATACTCGGTGTCCTGAATTATATACAAGATCGGGTGTTATTGTAAATTCTATTGAAAATTCAGAAAAGTATGAATACTCATGTATGTAAAAAGAATTATAAAATTGTATATTTATTTTTTATATAAAATGTAATTTACTTGTTATTTGAAAGAGTTACATAAGTTTCTAAAGTCAAATGCTAATGTACAGATATAATAAATATTTTTTTAGCAAAAAATATAATTCTTTCAAGGACTGGCTTTTTTATTCTCCCAAGCATTTCCAAATGAAGTAATTGCTGAAATTTTTTTTTTATGCATTTATAAAAGTATATATAACGAGGAATAGTTTTATCATGATTAAACTACTGGATTGAGTAAATTTAGCGTGTAAAAGTAATAAAGTAATAAAATATTAAGAACAGAATCAATTAATTATTATGAATGATCACTCCTATAGATAATTTGATTTTAAAATAAAAGAACACTTGAGTCGGTCAGCGAGTTATTAATGGACTTTAGAAAGAAAATTTTTATGTGAAACATTATAATATAATGTAAAATTCCAAGTGAAGTCTGTTAGTCTCACAGAATATATCATTAAACTTTGTTTGTAAACTTGCGCGAAGTCATATCTATACTACAGTATATATATATATATATATATATATATATATATATATATATATATGTATGTATGTATGTATGTATGTATGTATGTATGTATGTATGTATGTATGTATATAAACTAGCACAGTTAAGAGATTCGGAGATGCACAGTGAAAGGGTATGTTTACGGATCGTATCGAAATTGCACTAGGACAATTTAAGGGAAGGAAATTTTTAATTTCTATCAAATTTCTTAATTTTCCATGTGAAAAATCAAAGGGAAATTTGACAAAACTAAAAAAGACTGAACTATTATCGGAAAAACACTTTCGTATGAACTTTTGCTTGCGCGATTACACTGTTCAATAAAAGAAAATAGCTACAGAAAATAGACGGGTTAATTCGTCATTGCCCTTATTGTAACGACCTCGTTTCGACGAGTTGACTCGGAATTGCATGCAGGGGGTTAATAAAATTAGCATGTACGAAAAATCAAATGTCGCATTTAATTACAGTAAATGCATAAATATAGTAAATACTGATAAAATTATACTGCAGTACTGCACGATTTGCTAGAACGTATAAACTTGTAATCGACGTTAAATTTTTAAATTATCAAACTTATTGTATTTTGTGCGCCTTTTGTATTCGCTTATACGAACAACGTTCAATATATTATAGAAATTTCCAAACGTTCAATTATCTATAAATAAGAAAAAAAAACTTATAATTATTATCGTTATGTGCTAAATTCGACGTAATTTAGCGCAAATGTCTTTGTGCAGTAATATCCTTGATGCCCTTGGTCCTAAAAATGAGACCAAATACACGACTCTCTACGCCGATTTAGATGTATGGTTTTGCTGCAATGTGCCACAACTACCAACATTTTAAATATATACTGCGCTCGTGAAATTGTTGGCAAAGATATATATATATATATATATATATATATATATATATATATATATTGCATTCTGCGCATAACTGTATATGTTGTGTAATTGTTATTAAATTTTTCGATTGTTTTCAATCTCGGTATGATTGCTGTGTATTTGTTATCTATAATGAATATAATATGTTATCCCAGGATCGAAAACATAAAAGAATTTTATGATAGATGCATACAAATGATAGGAATTTGTATTATTGTTAAAGTATATATACATATATATATATATATATATATATATATATATATATGAATTTTTATTTGATATATCTAGACAATAGAGCATGTTTTTTCGAAAATTTTATTATATTGTACATATTTATTGATACACATAGTAATTTATGTGCGCCTGTTTGTCTGTGAGGGTCTGTGTAGCTGCATAATTGCGGCCTTTACAGACAGCCTCCAATGTTTAATTTTTTTTATTGCTTCTATATAGTGTCTATATATGCTTTAGAAAAATTTGCAGTTACAAGAAAAGCTTCAGTTTTGTTTAATTGAGATTTATTTAATAGGTGAGCAAGACGAGGATTTTGTAAAATTTAATGACTAATGCAAATTGTTTTTTAATTAACATTTATTATTATTATTTTTATTATCATTATATAAATAAATTAAAAAAAGATATATATAGATTACCATTATATTAACAAAAAGTTGTTACAGTCTTAATTTTTAAACACTGCACAATGTAGTCAGTTATATCAATTATAATATTGAAATTATATAAGTAGCTGAATTTATTTGTCAAAGAAAAAAATATTCTTTTAAGTTAAATTCGTCCATTAGTATTTAAGATGAATCTGTGTCATACATTATCTATAAAAATAACTATTTTTGGCCTGTTAATAGAGCAACATGTATACTAGTCTTCCTTTCATAAAATTGACAACATTGTAATTATCACATATTTTTCTAATATCTTTGTATAATTATGAAAGTATATTTTAATAAAATAAATAGAACAATTTTTTAATAAAAATTCCGTTACATCATCTTATTTATTGAACTTTAGAATCATCTTTTATGATAGGTTTTGGAGAGGTGTTAAAATGTTATGACCTTATATGTAAAAGGTGATTAAAGGTAGAAAAAATTAATTGATCTAAAAACAATCGACTTAAGTGCAATTAAAGTATTAAAGGTAGAAATTGAATTGGTTTTCGACATTTGATTAAAACGTGACATTTTTTGGCAATTTTTCAACGAAATTCGATACAACAGACTTAAAAATATACAAATCAATTATTGCGGAATCGAAATGAGAGCTTGATTTTCAACTTAATAGGTCTATTAAAAATTATTTTTGTCTTTCACTTTAATACGAGATTGTGTCTTGTGAAAAAGGAATATGAAATCGTTTATATATAATCAATTTATTTTTCATAAAATAGTAATTTGATGATTTTAGAATAAATTATTTTTAAATGAATTTCAAAAATTCTCCAAATGAATCATTGCAATTTGTATTTTTTCTGTATATATTAGTTGTAAAGACCATCCCTTGTTTAATAAATTATGAATATAACTCACCTCTATATTGTAAACAAAAATTATAATACAAACGTAATGTTTATTTATTGTAGTTTTAAAATTACTTCAATCTTCGATTGAGATATCATATGATAATAGTAATTATTAATGATTATTATTATTAATAGCTTAGTGATTTTTACTTAATAATATTATATTATTTTCTTCTGTATGGATATATATATATATATATATATATATATATATATATATATATATAAACAAAACTGATGCACTTTAAAGACATAAATAAAAATAATTTAAAGCATTAAATTAGCTGAATAAAAAATTCATGTTTTTTTGGATCAGGTTAGCATTAGGAATAAAAATTTAGTCGCGTATCTGCAATATATCAATGCATCAAAAAATATATAGTAAAAATTCCTGCACCTGTCCTGTACGTTAACAAAATTTTTTATAATTTATCTTTATAAGTTTGTATATTTTTGACACAGATTATATTTTCTTGGCTGATTTTTATTTTTAGGTGATTTTAATACGCAGAAAGACTTTTTATATATTTAAATGCATAAAAATGTTATCACGATTATAAGCAAGGGACTATTTTCATACCATATTATTGTAATGTTATTGGTAAAACATTAATTTATCATCATAAATCCTATTCAGTTAAGTTACTACAGTAATTTTTTCAATTGCTTATCAGAATATTGAATAGCACAAAACAGTTATAAAGCTATAAAAAGACAATAAATTAAAAGCGATTATATATTTTAATGTTTTCCCGTCATAGCATAATAGATTCTTCAAATAATATATAAATATCATTTTTCTAAAAGTTTCATTTTCTAGAAAGTTAATAATAAAAATGATTTAAACATTTCCTCGTGATATAAAATCTCGTAAAGTGCATTCTTATATAAATTTCTAAAATTTTAATCTTGAAAATTAAAAAGTAATTTTGTTTTAAAGAAGTATACAACGTCTATTATTAAAGTTCAAGTATTAACTTTTGATAATTATTATCATATAAACTAATTTATCGTTAATTTTAAAGAGATTGATCCAAAATCATCTAAGCTATTGAATATTCTCACTTCCAAAATCTGTAAAATTCTATAAGGAACGTCTATTTTGTTCATAATACAATCTAAAAAGGTATCTCGTCTATACATTTGAAAATAAATCTCTAAATATGTATATGTTACAGCTCATCTTGCGCCACGTATATAAGATGAAACGCGTTGCTATAAAAAAAAAAAAAAAAGACAAACGAAAATGAACATCGAAAGTTAAAAGCAACAAAAAAAAGTATTAAAAAAAAAAGACAAAGACCGCGGAATATCTTACGCCTGCTGAAGCGACCCGTGATTGGCGAAGCTGCGATGGCGGGAACGCGCGAGTCACAGACATACCCATACATATATATATATATATATATATATATATATATATATATATATATATATATAAATATCCGCGGCGATATATACTGACATACACGGGTGAAAGTGAACGATAGTAATAATAATAATGAACGCCAGGGAATTCTCCGATCGCCAGGAGATTCAAGACGATGGGATCGGGGGGGATCCCCGTCGCGCTTGCGTTACATACGCGCGCGGAGAGGGCACGCTCCACCTCGGCCCGTCCGGCGTGTTCTGCTGTTGCGCCGCTGTGTGGTACTGGCCACAGTGTACCTGCGGTTCTTTCCAAAGAACCATCGGCAGCGGCGCGTGCTCGATATATTGGCTCTCTTGCTCCGAGATTATTACGGTGTGTGCTTCTCTCCTTCTCTCTCTCTCTCTCTCTCTCTCTCTCTCTCTCTCTCTCTCTCTCTCTCTCCCTCTTTCTCTGTAACTCTGTCACTGTCTCTAACAACATCATTAATTCGTTCCATCTCGTTTGATTTATTTCATCTTTATGCATATACATATATATATTAACGGGATTTTTAAATTTTAAAAATTTGTATATAAGTCGAGGCTTCAGAATCGCGCAATAATTATTATTAATTGTTTTTCATTCTTTTTCAACTATTATATTTACTTGTTAAAAATTTCTTAAGTCAAGATCAGAATTCTTTTATAAAAAATAATTATACATGGCTTTTATTTTATTTAAACTTTTATGACATATGTACTCTTGAAAATAATTATAAAGAAAATATACAAAGAAAACGATTGACAAGTCGGCAGTCGTAATAAAGATCACGAGTGATCAAAGAAGTTTTTTATTATTTAGACACTGTTATCCGTAAATTTATATTTAAAAAAATTATAGTATAAAGCATACTTTAATTTCAACAGATCAATCGGCGCTATATTCGGGGTCGGATTAACCGTTACGTTATGGCGTGCGAAGCAGTAGATCTATATCTTATATATCGACACGATACTTAGCTCGTAAAGTAATTCATGAAATTAAATTTTTCTTCTCCGCGAATAAATCAGTTTCTTTATTAAAGCTTACGAAAATTAGATTTCCAATTAAAATGCAAAAGTTAAATGAAAGTTTCAAATAAAGAATAAGTATGATATGTAGAGAATACGAATTTTTGTTGTTGTAATGTTTATTATTATTAATTCGTTTATGCAGAGTTTGACGAAATATTTTGGCTGTAGCACAAGTTTTTCTCAATTTTTTAGTTTTACGAATTTCATTGTATTTTTTTCCCGTACATTTGCATTTAAATCGAATTATCGGAAATATTATAACAAATGTTGAAGTTTAATATGAGCGATATATTAGAACTTAATTTATCCATACCTTTCAACCATAAATGGTTAAGAATCTATATATATATATATTTAAATTACATTAGAATATTTTAATTTTCTAATGTAATATTAAATTTAGAGGTGAGGTGTGAACTTTTTCGAGCAAAGCTGTACAGTCTGCATAAATCTATCCTATCGGATATATTCGAAATATTTGATAATATTTCTAATCCGTAGACGTTTTTATGAAAATGATAGATGCGATGTTGTAAAAGAAATATACTGGAATTTAGGAAAAAGTTTTAATCATTACATTTGATATATTTATCACGAGCTTTGTACGAAATTCTGCTTGAGGACGGAAACGGCAACAAGTAGTAAATGCGAGCTCGGTCGGACTTGCGAGTTGACGCACATAGCACTTTATTAATTTTAAAATGTTTATTTGTTTAATTATATTTAATTATATATATATATATATATATATATATATATATATATATATATGTTTTTATTTTACACTCAAAGAAATCGAAGGTTGAGATATCATTTATACAAAAACGAAGCTCAAACAATTATTACACGAGCATACATTTATTTTTAAATTACCGATATTTCAATATTCGAGGCGCAAATTATTGTTTACACAATTAAAATAATATAATGTTGCAATTATTCGTTTGTTATGATCATTTACTGATTTTCGTTTTATTACACTATTAATATAGTCGATTTTTCTATTTCCAAACATTATTATTTATGCAGTCAGTAATACGTATATATCCTATACTTATATAAAATCGTTGTAAAAATATAGTAAAAGAAAGTATAAGACTCATTCGATATATGGCGACTATCTATATATTTCTTATTCAAGATCTGAGAAAATTCGAGCGCTCATATTGATCGCCGCACCGATTTTTTCAGGTCATTAAGTCGCCCGGAAGACCGCGTGGCATAACCGGCGAATAACTGTGATATTATGAGAGAGAGAGATAGATAGATAGATAGATAGATAGTTTGGTTTTATTATGTGTACAGGCAGTTGTACAGTATATTAGGATTATTAAAATAAGGAGAGAGATAGAGAGAGAGAGAGAGAGAGAAGAGAAAACGAAGAACCTAACTTCGGCTTATTTCGTGCAGATACAGGAACATAATACATATAAATATAAATTTAAGATGTCCATCGCGATCGCGCTGACGATGATGGCCGGCCTGGCGGCGTTTGCGAGCGGCTTCCCGGACGGCGGGCCGGTGGACGCCTGCGTGAAGGCCCGGCCGAATCAGCCGTATCACGGCCAGGCGAGGTCGCAGCCCCTCTCGACCAATCCCTACGCGCTGATTGCGTCGAGCGACAGATACGAGCCTGGATCGCAGATTACCGGTGAGTGTAGTCGCGTTTACATGTATAAATATATACATATATACATATATATATATATATATATATATATATATATATATATATATATATATATATATATACTTATTTATTTATTTATTTTGCAGTATTTTGATTTTCCATACTCCTCTTGAAAATTCGAAGCCAAATTCGAATTGGGATAATGGATTATTATTATTATTATTCTTTATTTTTTATTTGATCATTAATTCATTTACATAAATATTGCTATAATAATAATACCGCTGGATTGGACTTCTATATCTTGTCAATTTGAAAAGTACTTTACGCGGGTTTTCTTTCGTCGAATTCGTTAATAATTTCGATGTAGAAAAGTTGCCGTTAATAAGTCACTCTCGATATAATCTTACGATAGAAAAGCTATCGAGCCGATTCCGTAACTTAGATACGCGAGGACTATTTTTTTTTATTATCAGTAATCGAGTAACGACATAATTAACCAAATAATACGCATTATCCGTAACTCAATAAAACATCCTTAATGCTCCGAATATTCGACCTTTCAACATTCGCACGATCTGCTGGAAATTAATTTTCATTTTTTCGACACATAAAAATTTCCTCGCATCAGTCCGTTGTTACGTATATACGACTATTGATCGAGATAAGTTTTCGAAAATTTTCTTCTCCTAATTAGTTCGATGGTAGCGGGTATTAGCAATTACCTCCTATAGGTTTTCGATCGCACTATTCTAATAAAGATATTCAAAAATAATGTTTACTTAATATTTCGCAAAATTTTTGGTTGGCTGTCATTGTCACTTAATCAAAAAATGCAGGCCTTGATAGACTTAAATATTAATACAGCATCGCTGATATTGTTCCAATTTTCCTTGGATAGTCAATTATGATTTCTTCATGGAGTATAGTTTTTTCACGTTATGTAGCCTATAATATATATATATATATATATATATATATATATATATATAATATAATACATACATACATACATACATACATACATACATACATACATACATACATACATACATACATACATACATACATACATACATACATACATACATACATACATACATACATACATATATTTAGCCGGTCTCCGATGTTCAAAGCACCGGGTCCCGAAAATTCAAAGTAGACCTCTCACGTAATGTTGCATAATATTCCATTTGTAGAAATGACGTCCTGTAGGACCGAAGAGCTTCGGCCCTAATTTAGCATAGTCTAAAAGCTACTAAGTAGTTCTAGAGAGTTCCTTCATTCGATTCCCGAAATTCTGTATCCGCGCGTTTGTGTTAAATAAAATGGGCGCTATTATTCCTTATATACTCTTCACACACTGTTGGAAATCATTGTTGAATGAGAATGTACGAAATTGGATAGCAGTTATTCGCTCATTTTTATAATGTGGATTCGAAAAAAAATTCTTTTTAAGGAAGCTCGGAGGCCGTTTTTTAGTTAAGGTTCTTTCTGCTTATTGTTCTCCAAAAGAATAAACTTTATGGTAATCTGAAAATAATGTGTATCATAGGAACTACAGTAATTTGAAAATAATGAAAGTGAAATTTTTTGCACGATGTTACAATTTTTACTTAAAAAAAACTTTATGTTTTTGATGTTATATATTCGCATGAAAAAAAAACCAGTTCAGTCATATTTGAATAATTTTATCTGCTATATCTATTAATAAAATTTTATGGAAGTCGATTGCAGAGTTTTTCTCAAATTACGACAGTTTTAAAAATCAGCACTTTTAAGAAACAGTTTTGAAAGAGAAAAGCCATTTAAAAGATTGATTGTATATTATAACGCACTAGATTATAATAACTTCATAAACGAGTTTTTTGTTAATTCCCTGCAGAATGACATCTTAAATGACAATAAACATTTATTATTATAAATTATGTTTTTTCAAAATTGATATATTTATTATAGAGTTTAACAAAAAATTATTCAATTTCTATAAGCATTAAGCGCATATTATCGAAACTTAAAGGAATATTTTAAAGGGTTGCAATATTGTATAATAACCATTGTGTGGTACATTTACAGTAAATGCAAAGAAAACTTTTATTTCAAATTTTTGCGAATTTTTCAACTATTTGCACAACAGTGTTGATTCTTTTTGCCGTGCACTTATGTTAATGTCAAATGATATTATAATTCACCGACACTTTGAACTTCTTCAATTTTAAACAGTAGTAGTTCAAAGTGCAGTTTATAATGTCTTTCCATACATATAGCGTTACTTTTATCAACTTTAAATATTTATGATACATCGCAGAGATTGATCTTTATAACTCATTAGAGAGTTGCAAAGTAATATTTTTTCTAATTATTATACTAATTTAAAAATGAGTATAAATTCTGAAGGCTAATAATTACTTTTTAATCAAGTCACAAATCATACATCTATAGAAGGATTCTTGTTGTTTAACTTACATAAAATTTTTTTGAAAACTTAAGCTACTCGATGATTGATAAAAGTAAAAAATTTGCTGTATCTTTTTAAACTGATAACGCTTGAAAAGGACAGTTCGCTAACTAATGATTCTGAAAATTTTAGATTGAGACCAGTAATCGAACAGAGTACATTTTAATGTTTAGAATGAATAAGCGATTAAGTAAATAATATTTGAATGAATTATATAATATTTATTATTTGTTTGAAATAGCAAATAAATTTTGCATCCCGCCCCTGATGAATGCATTGTTCCTCGACTAAATATTATACGCATATATATATATATATATATATATATATATATATATATATATATCCCGATGGCACAGATGAGGTCGCGCGCGTCAACCTAATTACACCGTTTCCGACGGGACAAGCAAAAGCCGCGGACGTTCTCTTTTTCCTTTGTACTTCTATATATATATATATATATATATATATATATATATATATATATATATATACTATAATAACATAAGCACGATAGCATTCGGCGAGGACTATCACAACTTCTTTCTCGGCGTGCGAGCTCGCCCAAGGCTACTGATGCTCGCGATCGCGATTGTCTAGATATACATGTATATAATAAAGCCATATTAGCGAGGCTGCGTCATAAATCTCGCTGTGGATCAGCGAGCTATTCGTTCATATATATATATATATATATATACTCAGGGCATTATACAGCGTCCGGGGGATAATAGATGACACGCTCTCCTCCGTATTTACCCATCATACACTGTATATGTATAGCGCCGGATGCATTCCCGGAATGGATCTGTATCTGTGTGCATATATTTATTTATTATATATATATATATATATATATATATATATTTATATAATATGTATGTGTGTGCGTATGTATGTGTAAGTTATATTTCTGTATCTGCTTGCTCATTAACTGGGTTTGCTCAGAGCGCGTCGGCTTATATGCGATATCGCAGCTGTGCATCTTTTCCCATCATTATATACACACAAACCGATGTTTGTTTCTTTCTTGTCCTTTTTTTCATATATCCTTGGACATGTATTTTTCTTTTTTTTTTTTTTATTACATCCTAGTATATAGTTTTCAGTGAGCGCAGTATTATGCGATGCACTTCGCATCTTGGCTTTCGTAATATAACGAACTTAACCGAACAGCTATTGGCTATTATAATCGCACGCGTTTGATAATTATATTTGTATGATTGGATTTTTTTTCTTTTATTTTTAATGGATTAGTCTCTGTTTAATGATTAATTTTTTTTACCGTTTTCAGTGAAATTTAATGAACGCCGCTTCTTACAATCTTGATGCGGTGGATTTCGTTCGCTTTTTATGATTAATTTGTTTATTAATTTAGGCGTGATTTCAGTGTTATCCCCCGTAGGACGGATTGTTTCTTACTTTCAAGATCCGAATAGATGTTTTATATAGATAAACGAAACGAGTCACGTGATATTATTAAAATAATTAGCCATATTAACGATTCATAAATGTTATCAAAAAATCATAAAAGACTGAATATTTTCAGTGGAAATTATTCCGAATCATTATATAATATAAATGTTACAAGCTATTGTATCACAATATGATTTTATAAATAGAAGCGTAAATATTTTGCTTAATCAGCGAGCTTTGCATGATATCTAATTGGCAAAATTAAACCAACGTGTTCATCCGTAATTATATTTATAAAAGTTCCCGATCTATGAATTCACATAATTGTGATCACATTGATATAGTTCCACCATTAAAAGCGCATAGAATCAAAACGCGGACACTCACAATTGCATAATGTTGGAACTTATAATATAATACATTCGTGTTTTTTTTTTGTTATTGTGATAAAGGTTTTTAAATAATAAGACGTTAATATATTTTACAATTTGCAAGCCATCACAAATTACCATCTTAATCGAAGTTTCAATGTGTAGAGCGATCTTATAAATAATATCAATAAAAACATATCGTCTAATAGGAGCATATATATAAATAAGTACTGAATTTTACTTAAGCCATATTTAATGAATCTTAAGTCATAGCCTTAAAGAACATTTTTTTCTTACCAATAAAATATATTCTAATAAAATTCTAATTTAATAATAATCTTTAAAGAATTATCTAATGCCCTATTAAAAAAAAAAAAAACAAAAACCAATCGTTTTGAGTGCGATTTAAAATTGTGAAATGCGATAGATGCATAGATGGAAATTAACTAACAACTTTCCAAATTTAAGCAAAATATTATACACATAAGTTTCTAACGATTTCGCTCTCCCATGAATAGATATGAATGAGACACAGAGAATTGGATAATAAGCTCGTACTTCTTATATGTGCTATCGCGGTTTTATTCTTAGAAGTGCTCATGTACAGGCAGTCTTTCCTAACTTATCCGTAACTACTTATACGTCGATGTTTACCCGAGCCATGTTTTATGAAGCGAAAGATTGCACCGTGCCCTCAACAAGTATCCAGATAAATTGGTCCGCCCATGCATGTCTGCCACTACTTACACGTTAGATATTTACCTACGTTGATGTTGTATATATATATATATATATATATATATATATATATATATATATACTATTTGTTCAAAATAAATTCGTTAGAGAGCAATGCTATTTTAAGAATCTATTTATAAATTACTTTCTTCAAATATAACGGACTAAAAAAATCTGACGATTTATACGATATCGTATAATATTCATGAAAATCGTAACAGATGTTATTTTTTATTTTAACGTATATTTTATACTTTTTCGATAGAAAAGAAAATCTTTATAAAGCTTGGAATAAAATATAGTGTTGGAATAAATTGATGAAATTTTGACTCTGGTGCTTTTTAGTAATTTACAAGCGCTGTTTATTTGCGTAATAAACCGTTGACATTGGCACAGGCGAATTAGCACATTATCAACGAGGACACAAATATAGAAGTATTTAAATAATACAAAAAGAAGCTGAACATTTTTAGAAAAATTTTACTTAGCACTATAAAAGTTTGCTCAAATCGACCATAACTATTACAATAAATCAAAAATAAAGTTAATTATCGAAAAAGATATGTGTCAAAAGAAAAGAGTACGTGTACTATGCCCACTCGACGTAAGTACCGTAAAGTTTCTCATACAGAGCCCCCCCCCCCGTCGCTATGTTTATCCCTATTTTTGCGAGTACACTCTTGTAAAGCTCAAGTTCTTTGGAAGAGAAAGGAAGAAGGAGAGACCGAGATAGATAGATAGATAGATAGATAGATAGATAGAGACAAGAAAGAAATAGCGTATATATGTAACAAACGAAAAGTTCCTGGAAACAGAAAAATATACGAGGGAAACGTTTAGCCAACGAGCTACTCGTAAAGAATGAAATACGTACAGGCCGTGACTTTCCGCCGCTCAGGTAAAAATTGTGCGCCCTTATATATATATATATATATATATATATATATATATATATATATATATATACATACATACATAGTTTGTGCCGGGAGAGAGATCGCGTGCCCGTATTATATCGAAAATACGTGGGGATATTAAACCTGCTCATGTGCGTCCCCCTCGTTCGTCCCTTCCCCCCCCCCCCTCCGGCTCCTCCTGGGCGTAACGTCGATCACGCGACATTTCGTTTACTCCACCTTACCCAAACGTACGTCCTTGTATGAATGCGGCAACAATCGGCGCCGATGGCGGCGCGGAATTCTACGCGGAACGTCGAAGGTCCCCGTACTGTCGTCCGCGTATTATTAACGCGGGTGCGATGTTTCATTGTAGCCGCGAGTCCCTGCTCCTAATACGCATGATCAAGTATATAAAGTGCAATCAGGCTGCAATATATATATATATATATATATATATATATATATATATATATAAAATGTCAAGCATGAAAATAATTAAAACTACATAGAGAGGGCTTTTAATTCATTTATACAGTTTGCTCGTGTTTCTAATGCGCGGATTGTGTATATAGGTATAACAATGTTGTAGACTTAGAAATTCCATGTGCACAGTAATCTTCCTGATTTAATGAGACGGTTCGCTTAAAGAAATAGGAATCGTCGCCGTATTCTTCGTTTATAAACGGTCGTCGTTAACTTTTTAATTTTTTTCTTCTTCTTTGTTTTTTTTTATGGTACAGGCCGGGCGTAGATTATATTTGTCTTCATTTAGTTCCCATTCCAGGCAGAGTGACATAAGTACTTTAGACGACCTTTGTTCTCAATTGGGATCGAGCGGTGCTCTAATTACTATATCAAAGACGGATTCGTTAAATATTTATCGAAGAGTATAGAGCTAAAACTCGGAGTTCGTTGCAGGAACTTTGTTTTAGCTTTATTTTTTCTTCTTCTTCTTCTTCTTCTTTTCGACGAAATTTTAACAGAAAATAAGATCTTCGCGGATACCGCACTAAACATTTGTAAAACATCTATGCTTTTGCAATATTTCATAAATTATATTAAATATACGTTGTATTGCTTATAAATAATTTCTTTGTAAAGATTGTAAAATCTTTCGCAATTACCAATTGGTATAGACGAGAACATATTCAATTAGGTTTATTTTTTTATTTCAACTTTACAGCTGGAGTAATTAAAAATACATAGTGAGCACTTCATATTAATATTGATATTAGCATTTTATCTCAATAATAAAGTACATTCAATCTAATCTGGTTTAGGTCGGAATTCATAAAAATCAAAAACAAACCAATTTTTCGTTCTAACATATTATCAACTGTTCGCTGACCTGTTCGGGCACTCTATTAAATAATAAAAATAGCGTCAAATTGATCACAAAATAACTGCACAATTTGATGTCTTTTTTTATTATTATACAAAGTGCCTTGCAACTAATGTTGCCTTGGATACGTTGCAACGAAAAATTGGTTTCATTTCTTTAAAACTTATTACGGAGAATAAACTCACCCAATTAATTAGAGCAGTGTTTTATTAGGTTTTTTTTTTATTAAGTTTTTTTTTAGGTTTTCGAAATAATCAAAAGTACGAACATTATTGATATAATCAGATCTGTATAAAACTGTTCTATTCAATAATAATGTTCGAAAGGTTTCTATCGTAAGTGGAAGACAAATCAGTCAAGATCACCTTTCCAGCTGGAAAAATTATTATTGCAAATGATTCATTTTCACAACTTACGTGTTAAAATAATTCTTGATAAAATAAAAAATTAATTATAAAGGATTCATTTCTGTAGAAAAGTAAAATAAGATAGTTTTTAATTTATACCTAAATATAATGATAAAAACGCTAAATTAGTATACATCGACTATTATTACAATTATTCCGCTAACGCCATTCTCCACATTATGGCCATTTCGTCAATCCCCTCCCTGTATAACAGTCTCCTTACAACGGCATCCTCAACGTGTCCATAACTCTTCCGTTTTCTGCTTTCCTTCTTGCTGCCGGCAATCCGCGCCACCGCAGTGCGAATCGTGGGCGGCGACTTCAAGGGCTTCTTCATCCAGGCGCGTGACGCGCGCACCAACGAGTGGGTCGGCTCCTGGGCCCAGACCCCGAACACGAACGCCCACTCCGAGTGCAGCGCGGTGACCCACGCGGATCCGCGCGACAAGCAGCAGGCTATCCTCGTCTGGAGCGCACCCCTGAACAAGGCCGGCAGCGTCTACTTCACGTAAGTGGCACGCGCATGGAAAACGAGACAGCGAACAAACAATATAATATTAGCATATATATATATAGTGGGTGTGAACAGCCACGCACATGGGTTGCGTTCGTAACATGGGCGTAAATTTAGGACTGGGATTTCGGGCAAAATTTAAAGGCTATTTTGGTAGAAAATTGGTGAAAAGTTCATTTTTAAAATAACGCATAAGTAAATCAATAGAAAATCATCTGAAAAGATTCTTAAAATTTATCGTTAAAAATTAAAAAGAAAAAAAAAGAACTTTCGACCTTCTTCTCGCAGGATTAATAATTAATATTCGGAGTGACGCAAAAAAAATTGTTGCTATATATAAGATTCAAAATGATGCATAAGTAGATTCTACGCTGTATAAATATAGCATCTTCATCGTTTCTTTTTTATTTTTCTGAATATTTTACTTTTTGCATTCATAAAGACTTTCGAGTCTGGCCACATAGTTTATTTATAAATTAAAATTGCGTATATATTTGTAAAACGCGGGTTCCTGAACATTCATCGCCTATAATGTCTGTTTTAATTGCAGGGGAACCGTATTGAAAAATTACTCGACGTTCTGGTCCGAGATTGTCTCGCAGGTCGGCAAATGATTTAGGACGTAACGCACGTTTGTTGTAGTGAAGGCGATGACGAAATCCTTCGAGGCGCAGCTCGAATATCACGACATTTTTTTTTTTATGGAGATTATATTTTTTAAAAAGATAAAATAAATGTAATATTTGTTACCAAATCTGGTGTGGCGATTATTTTTCGATTATATACACCAATTCAATCCTTAATCATTAAATATAAGTGGTAAATTTCATAGAAAGCTCCGTGGCGAAGAAACTGAGCTAAATTGTAATCTAGTTCACCAAAATCAGCGTACCCAATAAACCTCGGAGTATCGATACCACGCGTGTCCCCCATAAAAGAAGCAAATAACCCCGAGGTGCGCAACAACATCGGCCATAATCTAATGGCTATCGAAGATATTTAAAAACAACAAAAATTCAAAAATTTATTATTTTTTTCAGTAACCATTTGAATCTATAGAACGCACGGAAATCAATTGTTGGCCATCCGCAGCATTTTGCTTTGTCTTGCCTGACTGGAAATTATTTTTGATAATAAAGAAGGCATAATTTCTAAACATTAAATTTGACCTTTTCAACTTGTTTAAGTTCTTTTTTTTTAAAGCATCAAATTGCCTAAATCAGTAACATCACCTTATAAAAGATCTGATTTTTCATTTTTTTTTATTCAAATGAAATTGTAAAAAAATGATACCAAGAACGATAAAAAAAATTGAAACACTATTAAAACATAAAATTTGTATATTTGAATAAGACATTTATCTATCACATTTCATTTTGTATGTATCTAATAATTTAGATAATCTCATGTATTTCTAGTACGCATTTGTATCCTTCAAACCACGGTTTTAACGTACCCGAGTGATACTCGGTGCCATATGTACGCCTCGAAATTTTTAACCGCGCACACACGCACGCGCACGCACATAATAATGCACGAGTATTAATCCCCGGCGTTTTGCATCCCTCGAGAATGGCAATTTAATCTCCATTTACTATATATGTGTATATATATATATATAGGTCTACATATTTATAAAAATAATGCATGCAGTGCGCCACGGCTGTATATTGATTTTTCTCTATAAGTTTCGCAAGCTCTATATTCTTATACGAACTATGCACGCTTTACCATCCCAGAAGAATGTAGCACTGACGAATAAAATTATAAAATTATTTGTTTCGCACTATATATAGTTATGGTCATAACATTATGTACGCCGATACTAAGAAGGCCGAAATCAATTTGTTATGCTATTTTAAAATGCCCTGGTTATTATAGTAGAGGCTGTCATAATCGTTCGACTGGTATAATTATTATATAGCGTCTATATTTGCCGGTGCACGACAAATTACTCCCTCAGTATGCAAGCGAAAACTCAATTATAAGAATATACTATACAGAAAGATAAACACTTATATATATACGCGGCGAAATGCCAACATATACATATATACCTATATACTCATCGCGTGTGATAAAATTGCACAATTATGCAGAAAAAAAGGAGGAAAGAATTTGTTGTAAAATAAGCCACGCAAACGCACACGCTGTGTTCCGTAGAGAAAAGAAAATATATATATATATATATATATATATATATATATATATAAACTTTCCTGGCACACATTACCGTTCATATGAGCGCATCAGCGGCTCTGCGTGCAAAGAGTTGACTTTTTAATAAAAAAGAGAAGAAGAAAAATAATTAACCTTGCAGTCGAACCCACTAATGCATATGTGTAAGTGTACATATATGTATATATATATATATATATATATATATATATATATATATATATATATATATATTAGTAATCGAAAGAGGTCGTCATAGAGAAAATTGTGAGAAATCAAAGTTTCTTTTGCAGAATCGATAATGTGAATAATTCTATTTTGAGAATTGCTTTATAGATGAAAACCAGTATTGTGTGTCTGTTTGTGTACGTATATATATATATATATATATATATATATATATATATATATATATATATATATATATGTACAAAGTCAACGCGCGAATAATCCGACTTTCCGCATGATGAAAAGATAAAGTTTCGAAATTAGCCGATCGAACGATTGTCGTCACGAATTATATGCATATAGATGCGTGTACGTGCACTCCGCTACCTCGGCGATGATTCGCCTGGTGAACCGCGCATGTATCTTATTATAAAAAGATCGAAGTACCCGTTCGAGAATTGCACAAAGCGCATCCTGCGCGTAAATATACGTATGGCCGATCGCTTTCGATTGTCCACCTTCAATCCGAGCCACGAATCTTTGAGCGCTGGAAGGGGGGGGGGTGGGTCAGGTGAAGAAGAAAATCAAAGAAAAAGAAAAAAAACGCCCTCGTGGCATGGAATTTCTATCGAATGTCGCGCACTGCCATTGAAGAAGAGGGCATACGGGGGAGAACAAGACAGATGTGTCGTTTGTCCAAGGCGGAGTGTATAAATAGAGCCGTAGGCGCGCGGCATAGTTTACTTTTTCCAAAGGGTGCGTGACAGCCACCCCGCCCTTCGCCGCTCACCAACCCAGTGCGTCGAGTTTCACTTGGATTATCATGATTGTAATTATTATTATCCGCCGATGAAAAATTCCACTTACCAAAGTCGCCCTGATGCGTTCCGCACGTGGTTCTCCTTAAATACACCTTCACCCCCGCCCCCTCGATTGGGACTACGAGCCCTTGGGAGAGGTTACCGCATGGCTTCTTATATAAGCAGCGCAGAACTGCGCCACTATTTGCATGTGCGTGTGTACACACACACACACACACACACACACACACACACCCGTGCACATACACATGCATATAAGTCGTAGGATAATGGTTACGCGCGTATCCTCTCGCGCAATCGATATTATTTTCTTATTTTCCGAAGCCGAGCGTTTAGAATATGCGCCGATTCCCCGAGGGATTGGGGCGCGCATGTGTAGGATTTTTCGATGGGTACGTACGCGTACGAGTTGAGCGAGCGATTGCGCTTCGGCCGATTTTTTGAATTCCCAAACGAGGGCGGCTCGTGGCTTCTCGTTTCTCATTACACGATGCGGTGAACCACGAAGAGAAATTGCAAATTAAACGAAATAATCGTATAGTCGATGCGCTTTTTTGGAATCTCTGTCGTTGTGTTTAGGACTTGCCGGCGATTAAGGACGAACGAGTATCGACAAAATGAAGTCTAAAAGTTTTTAGTATCAAACGCTCATCCATTTCCAAAATACGATATCCTCTTACTTAGACACCACATGGTAATTCACCTTTTAATTAAATTCGATATACTGTATTGTAAAAACATAACGTTTTGTGAGAAGTATCGTACATCTGTCATCGAATTGGGAGAACAAATAATGTTTTAAGCTTCAAGCAAAAAACAAAAACAAAAGTGTGAATAAACCTATTTTCGCAATCGTTTAGCTCTATTATCGATTCAAATTTCACTTTATTTTCCACACTTTCGCATTTTCCACGGACGATAATATACGCCTAAGTATTGCTAAAGGACGCAAATTAAGTCGAACTTCAATTGACAGTGACAAAAAGACTACGCATTTGCGGACGTACAGCTTCATCAGAACTTTTTCTTTATTATTTCACTGTCATTCTTTCTTATCGAAATTCATCGGGCAATTCATTACTAATTCTAAGTAAGAGAGTGACACATCTTGGGAACGGAAGGGCATTACGTTCTAGATCTTTATAGGATTCGTTTTCGAGGTAACCATTACATCTATCATCCATATCCGACAGCCTCACCTTATCTAAGACATCACTTGTATTCAGTATAATCAAAAAGGAGAGTATCTCAACAGTGATAAGGATTTAATCCGAATTAATAAACTTGTATTCCTCATATGGATACATAGATGATTTCTAGGATACTCAGTTAAAATTCTAATGCTCCAAACGCCTCCACAACTGACCTCGAAGAAGATGATACTGCGATAAAACATTCACCATAGCCTCCTTCGAGCCTGTCGATGAGCAATTCGCAAGATCTTCACAAGTTATTGATTACGGCTGTGCTTACATACTCGTTACTGCTGCGAAACGCGAGCCGATCCATCCGAATTTACGTACCAGATTCGCGTAACAAGTGCATTACTCGACTAGTGGATATAAATTTTGACTTTGCCCATCGTCGATAACTGCTATTATCGAGCAACCAGTCCTCGTAGAATCTGAGATATAAAAAACAAAATTAATTTTATTAGTTAAGAACAATCAGACTGCGTCCCCCTCCCCCACTTCGCCAAAACCTTCCTCGTCGGCGAACTTCGAAATCTCTGAAAAAAGCGCCGGAGCTGTTCGAAATCAATGCGATACGGATTAATTTTGATTTTAATAATTTAGAATTGAAATTTCAGATTCGGCGGGGATTATAAATAAGGCCAATTCGGACCGCCATTAAAATTATTATAATTTATTAAAAAGCCTATAAGGCCGATATAAACATTTATTCGTTTACTATTCGATTATTTAATTTGCTTTTAATTTTATGCATACTGGAAGCGACGAATTCCATACGTAATAATTATGCATTCTAGATTTTGTAATTTAAATCTGGTCTGCCCCATTCGTTTCAATACGACATCCGCGATTCGTAATTGCGATACTCCATACTTGCGTGTATCTATATCATTGAAAAGTTTCGCAACACGCGCCATAGAATAATTGTGTGTATTTTAAATGCAATTTTCTCGAAGAGTTGTTGGCCTCTTGCGAAATTCAAAGTCAATAACTGCGGTCAATAACCAGTTTGACCGGCGAAGCATTAAGAGAAAAAAATCACAATAATAACAATAATACCTTTATTCCTTCATTTCTCACGCACATCTGTACATATAAAACCAGTATTAATGCCCGCGAGGCTTGTAACGCGCGTGCATGCAATGTATTCGGTACATATTATACGTGTATCGTACATTCTTCGTAATCTTTGACGCTTGCTCTTCGCGGAGAAAGGGTGCTTTTAACAAAATCAAATAAAAAAAAAGATGACTACATTATTTTTCGGCACGAGGAGAGACGGGTCGCGGGAGCGCAAAAAAATTATTACAAAATTTTATCACTTTTCATTACACAACGAAAAATTACGCGCGCGCGCGCGTGTGTGTGTGTGTGCTTTTTTTTAAATTTTGAAATCTATGAAAAATATAGTCATTTTTCTCATATTTCAGTGTTCGTCTCCTTCGTAGAAAATTTAGGAGCGAATCCAGGAAACTTTTAACTTTGGAGCCGTAAAAAAATTAATTTCTTTTACAGCACTTGAATTGACACATTGAATTTTTCTTCTATAAGTACTATAGCTTTAAATAGTACGAAATCAGTAGGGCTCTTCATTTTTCACATAAATTTTATTTTTATCTTAGAAAAAACTTTTTTCCTATTAAATCAGTATAAAATTAAAGCGAAAGTAAAAATTACTTAAAAAGATAATAATATATGTAAATCCATCATTCAAAATGAGAATTATATTTGATTAAAATAAGAATGTTCTTTTTAATTTAAAAAGAAGAATTTTCTTCTTCCATATACATGTTTCATTTTTGTTCCTTTTAACAGTAACGTACGTTCACGTTATAATAATCCTGGAAGCATTTGGAGAAGCATATTTCATACGACACTGGCATATTAAAAATTAAAAAAACATATTCTTTCAGGCATTATAAAACTAACGTAAGAAACGTTCAAATTTTGTGAAATGTAAAATTTAGATATTTTAAAAACTGTTAATTTTTGTTATTATTTGAAAAACATGCAATTTACTGGAATTTTTTACGGATTAATGCATACAATTTTATCTTAGACTAGCCTACGAAAGTTCGCGAATTCAATTCATAGCTAGAAAAGATTATGGGTAATGTTTTGAAATATTTTTTATTTGGTCTTAAAACGAATTTCGTACAAAGTCTTAACCTTTAATTTCTCGAAAAATGAAAGTTTCTTTGTAAGTTTCATAATTAATTTTTATAAAAATCATAGTACATGAAATAAAGTACGATGAATTTTTTTTGTTATTAAATGTTATTAATTAAGAATAAATTTACAATAATATATCAATTTTTCACCATTCCAAAAAAAAACTTTCATTTTTTGAGAAATTAAAGGTTAAAACATTTTACATCATACAGTTTTCTCCGCATTAAAAATGAAGAAGAAGAAAAATTTTAAACTCTTGTCATGTACATTTTGCCACATTTAATCCCACAATGCGTCTCTCCCACTTCGAAGGTTGCGCAAAAGATCGGGTGAAGCAAATTAATGGGTACTGCAGCGCCGGTGCGCCTTCCAGCTCCGTGAGTATTTTTCTATAACCGCCTTCTATAAAGAAGAAGTGTATACGACTGCGTACCTATATATATATATATATATATATATATATATATATATATATATATATATACGGAATAGGCCACAGCAGCAACAACTTGGGCTTTTTTTTTCCTCTCCCGCGTCGCGACTAAAATCTCGTTAAAGTCGAAATGCGAAAAGAGACGATGTACGTTCGCGCGCCCCTTGTACGTTGCGCAAGCGCGCGCGCGCGCGTATACAGTGCCTTTTATGCGCGCACGCACGAGGGGGGAGGGTGGCAGGGGGTGTGACCGGTTCACCGCCACAGAGAGAGAGAGAGAGAGAGAGAGAGAGAGAGAGAGGTAAAAGTGGGCCAACGGCCGGGAGTACCAGACGCGCACTCGCGAGCGCGCGGAGGAATTACGAGATCCGCCGCTGATGCGAGGTGCCGCCGCGTCGCGTCGTTTCGTTATTTTTCAAGGAAGATCTGGACCGCATAAATACGTAGATGTGTATATATATATATATATATATATATATATATATATATATATATATACACTGAAGATTTCGATGGCATCACGGTGATCCCGAAGAAATGGAAAGTCGCGCAGCATTAATTACTGATGTGTACGAATCATATATGGCGTTGTCTATACACGCATAAATAAATGAGCGAGAGCTACTCTTTCTTTCAACATTTTGTTTGTGTTTCAGCGATGGAAGTCGACGAGATGCCCGTGTGCTCGAGCACAAAGTTGAAAGATTTCATATTTTATCAATTACATCGTTCCATATCTCATGTGGCAAGAAGCAACTAATGCTCATTCTCTTTATTTTGAATAAGCTACAAACATTGTTCTGAATTTAAATTAAATAATTTTGTACCAGAAATTATTATATTGAATTTATATGAACAATATGCAAATGATTTAGGGATCATTTAAACTTAAACTTAAAAATTGTATTATTAGTAACTGTCATTTGTTGTTTTGATCTAGTTAAATTAGTTATACTTCAATAATTGTAAAAAACATAGAAATTGCTATCAAATTTCGAATTGAATTACGAATGAGAGAATTTTATCCATCTCAGGAATTCAAGGAGTGGTAAAAAGATAACAGGCTCTTAATAAGTTGTTGAAAATATATTAAAAATACAAAAACAAACGTCTTAAGCATTTTTGAAAATTGTGTAAAAGAAGAGAGGTTTTCTTTCTATGATATATATGGAATAATACATTTTCAACTGGAGATTATTCACACTCCTTGTACAATAATTACTACGATTAAAAATTATATCCTAATGAGATATTGAATATTTCTGGAAACTGTATGTATGAATGTATCCCAACGATGAGAAATGTTTAATTATGTATATTATTAAAAAAATAAAAAAGAGAGAAAAAAAGATTATTATCTGAAATTTCATTCCATCTATCCACTTTGTTCAACTACAAGGTAAGTGATTATTAAAAAAAAAATAGCTAATCGGGACAGGTAATATACCTGGCAATCTCACAGGTGCGCTGCGGCACAGGTGAGTATTTTTCTATTTCTCTGCCGATTGATTTGATCTGTCATGCCCGTACAAATCCGCATGAAATATGCCATATAATTGCGTCGAAATTTCGCACATACGATCTTCGATACAATCAAAAAGAAGCAGTATTATTTTCTTTATTTTCAAATACACACACATATGTGTGTGTGTGTGTGTGTGTGTGTGTGTGTGTGTGTGTGTGTGTGTGTATTTCAAAACAGAATTAAGAGAACGTCAGAATTATACGAACCATACAGCACAGACCTTCGAATTATCATTATTTTTTATTAACATTATTTTATATTACGTCCGTTACGAAATTATTTATCACATTAAGCGTGAAATAAAAGCTAAATAAAATCCTCGCTCTCAATCTTACCAAATGAAACTATTTTGTACGTGTGCTCGGGCAAATACCCAATCTATCATTTTCGTAAGATATTTAGCACGAGGGTCGATTTCGTATTGAAGAAAGTGAGAGGAACATTATTTAACCGATTTCTAATTTGAATGAAATTTTGTTAAGTAAACGCGGTAACGTCATTTGACGTATATATATACGTATTGATATCTTCATAAGTTTTCCTTCAGAAATGTAACTGACTGAATTTTTCCAACGAATATAAATATGTTTTAAAGAATATGTGTTTATCATCTTTCTATCTGAATTTCACTATTTCTTATTGTATATCAAAGAATACGATGTAGATATTAATTATAATTTTTCAGATCAATAATTTAAAATTCTATAGATAACAGTATAGAGCAATGAGACAAAAAATTAAAAAAACAAAACTAAAATAAAATCAGTAAAAGAAACATCCTGGTCCTTACGAGAGTTAAAAAAATATTTTCAAATGAAATATTTTTATAACGATATATTTATAACGATATGTCATCGTTTAAGCATGAACTTTGACACTGAACGCACATGGAACAATAATACTACTCTGAACAATCGCCTTTATATATACGGAAATGAGCGCGTTCGCACAAACGTATCATCCGTGAAGAATTACGCGGCTATAAGAGAAGCAAATAAGAACGAAAAAAAGAAACAAAAAGAAATAAAAACAAAGAGCAAAAAAAACCAAGCCTGTACCGTACAAGTATATTCAAAATCCGTGAGCATACGCAGCGCCCAGCTTTCACTTCGCATTTATAATTAATCTCGAGACGCGAGACGCGTCTGCGTCGTCGGCTCTCAAAAATTCACCCAGCGCCGAGATCGGGCAGTGGCCCAAGATCGATTCCCGCGTCTCCTCGGTCGCGCGAAATTGTAACGGTCAAAGGAGTTGCTAATAATATAAGAATCATATACGTATATATAGATATGAAGGCATCGGAGGAGAGAATATAATATCGGTAACACGCGTAAATTAAACAGACGACTGACTATAAAGTACGAGACGACCGTGTTTTTTTTTCTTATCACTTTTGTAATTTAAATAGTTCTGTACATATACATATATATAACTTTTTACTCCGCTTGATTTACGTACACTTATATATATATATAAGGTGTGCCGTTAAATTTTTTAGAACGATCATCCGTACTGATAAAAGGATATCGAATCGTAAAATGTTCAAGTTTTTTTTATACGACAGAAAGTTGAAGATTAATATATAGAGCTGATAAGTTTTACGTTATAGATTAATTTATAGAGTTTGCTACGGCTTACATTATCTGAAATTTCAGCAAAAAGAAAAAAAACTGTTCTCATTACAGCAAAGAGAATTATTATAACAAATCATCTATGAAGTCTTATTATATTATTACATGACACTAGAAGTCTGTGGGATCCTCGTCTAAATTTAAATTTTGTCATTATTTCTGGATTTCCGATTGACATGACGAAAATATGACTTCAGATTGACAAATTCAACCTGAAAACATTTCTTGTATGGGCCCGTTTTATTTTATTTCAGTTACGATAATATATATAACAGATGAATTAAATACAATTTATGTACACGTAGTGTCACAGTTTCAAATGATACTGAGACTTTGTTAACAAAGGCCGCAATATCCCTTTATGAAAAATAATAAATCACTTATATTAAAATGTATTCGTAATACTTGTTGTATACGATTAAACATACATCAGAATTTGTTCGTCCTGCAATACTTTAACAATAAGTTGTTGTGCAGAGAGCGGTATAACGGCAAACAGAGTTAAAATACAAATCGACTGCTGGTATTTTACGATCCAAGATTTTTAATGCGAATCAAAAGTACGAAATATAATCTAATAAACATATTTGAAATCACAACTCTGAAAAGCAATTTTGGAATTGAGGACAGTCTATATATATATATATATATAATATATAGTAGGGCAGTATATATATATATATATAATATAAAAACTTATTTATGTTACGTGAATTCAGAATATATGTGCTGTCAGTTTCCGAAAGGAAGACTTTAAAAAAATATCTATGAAAATGCTAGAATATTGAATTCAGGCGTATTTTAATGCTATATATAGCATCTTATTCTGAAAAACGAAACGCTTAGATAGTCTGTCGTATAAAAGAACGTTTGTATCTGACATATAACATACGTGCGCGTACGCACGCATCCACAGATATAACGACATCGAATTATAAAAAAGCCTGTTTTAGCAGTCTTAAAAAGTCTTAGGGATCATTGGTAAAAAAAAAAAAACAATCGATTTTCTTTTATCAGTCAAGTATACAGATGAAAGAGGTATATGCACTTTGCACTTTGTTACGTATAATACCGAATTGAACTCTGCGCGTGTGCGTGTGCATACGTGTCGGAAAGAAAATCGAATCCGAGGATCATTTCGTAATTTTCTTGTCCTGTGTGAAAACTAATGATTACAGTATATATATATATATATATATATATATATATATATATATATATATATATATATAAAAGCCACGGCAATGCAGCGTTCCACGGAATTTCACCGGGGCATGCAATTTTCGATCTTTGTATTATATAGACATACCGTAACCGCGCGCAGCTGCATTCCCATGCGCGTTGCGTACATCTAGACCAATGCGGTTTTTGCAATGGAAAATAAAAGAGCACAATACACTTTTTCAGGGTACAATAGTTCCAGTTTTTAGTTGTCGGAAGACAGCGTATACCTCATTTTCTTTTATCAGATATATACATACATGCATGCATACATACATATATATATATATATATATATATACACGTCAATAATATGCGACGGGACATTTATTTTATTGTACATTTTTTTAAAAGTTTCATCGGTACAACAATGAAATATTCAATTCGTTGCTTTACGATGTTTGAAGTTACGCACTAAAGTACTACGGGCATATAAATATATATATATATATATATATATATATATATATATATATATACTAACCATCAATAGACCACGGTATAGGCGATAAATGCCACACGCATGGAGACAGAGGACTGCGCGACCCGTTGCTGACCCGCATTTATTTTACTGCTGCCGCTCTTTACGTCTTGTCCATTGTTTCGAGGAGTATACTGTACAGGGGGAGCAGTTTGGCGGGCGGACTGAATCATTTGCCAAGAAGTCGAGAGGAAAACCATCGCGTCGAAATTTATAACGCCGCTGAGCTGTCGCATCATATGCGCGTATATACGAGTAATGAATTCTCTAGGGTGAATTTTCACACGCTGTGCCGCGCTGCATTGAAACGTAAATGAAGCACGATTATTTTTTATAATCATTGTAACCGACGTATATAGGAGACATATAATATACGTACGTTATAACTTAATACGTTTATAATATAATAATAATAATAATAATAATCGGGCGAATCGATGACTTTGCCGAGCGTCGAGGGATCGAGCGGCATTCGCCGAGGTCGGTAAGTAATACGGGCGATCGCTCGCGGATGTTGCGGCTCTGTCGAACGCTCGTATGTCTTATTCTTCGCATTGCTGAGCGGCCTTCCCTAATCGACATTTATCCCACTGGGCTTGGGCGTAAGCTTTTCACGATCCACAGGCAGAATCCTGGTCGAATACAGAGCGCCTGCGGTGATTTTAAGATAAGCCTAGGTTAAGCCAGTTCGGGAGGCGGGGCCAAAAAAGGGCACCAAGTAATGAAAGTGCGAAAACACTTAATAAACGTATATATCAAATAAATATAATTTGCAGACTTTATGATAATTACAACTGAAATAAGTAATGGATCTTATATGGGTATTTGATCTTCTTTCATGTAAAGTTGTGTCTTTTGTTTTTGAAAGAGGCACCTGTAAATGGGAAAAAGTAAGTATCGAACTTTTCGTATCCTGTTTTTTTTTTGTTTCCAAAAGCAAGATAATGTTATTCGTGTGGATTTACATTTCGATCTTTAAAAATATTCAAGTAGATTTTAAAATGAGACAATCTGTCATTATTTATGTTTTTACGTTGCCACTAATATAAGAAAATGAGCGAAGCGGTGCGTTTATTAGTAGATCGTACGGAAATTGTTATGAAACTGCTTTTATCAAGCATCAGAGACCTGAATTTCAACTGAAAGCCATTAATAATTAATATCTTTCTCAACAAAATGAACAATTAATTAAATTAATAATATTACTACTTTATACACCTGTTAAAGATAACTAAAACATAATAAATATCCTATTCACAAGCCTTCCAATAACAAGCATTGAAATTCGCGAACTACAAATGTTAGAATCCTGCATTAGATTTTCTCAAACGCAAATGTATGAATGCTCCTTGTCGACGAACGTGTAAATTTTCCAGATCCTAATTTACTTGAAAAATTTGCTTGCTTGAAAGCACGCCGGACAATTTAGTCATGGCAGAATTTAAATTGTCATATATAGAGAATAGAATCGAACATCTAGGAAACTGATTTTTTACTAATATATTGCACAATAAAAACTGTTTGACAGCTCGAAGTATACGGTTCTTCCGGAATCTATGGAAAAGACGTACATAGAAAAATATTAATAGCTGACTAGTCCAATGCATCGTGAATTTAGAGGTTTGAGCGCACACAAGATCGAAAGCAGTGCCAATTATCGTCGATCGTTGACGGGTTGAAAATTCAGCGCCGATAGGAAAAGGAGGGACACGATGATCGGGGCTCGATCTATACACGAAAAGGGCCTGATCAGTCGCCCATACTATTATTGGTATTTTTAGAGGCGAAACAATTAGAACCTATAATCTGTGCCTCAGCTATGATACCTGGGAAACCAAGGTAAGACCGAGAAAAGGTAGGAGTATCCTCATCATTAAGCGGATTCTCCAAAGTCTAGACTTTCGGCGTCGTACACTGATTTACAGCTATCGGCTTTCTCGTAATTATTTTCCGAACATTATTTCTATTAGCCTGTTCTAGTTTTTAAATACACTGTATGTACACACACACGCGCGCGCACACACACACACACATATGCACGCTTACTATTATATATATATATACGTAAATGTATCCATAATTATACGTACCCGGCTTATACGCGTAATTTCCGCGAGCAGAGCTTCTCAATGAAAACAATGCTTGCGCAGTATTTACAGACGGCAGAAATCCTTCATGCTCTGAATGCTACAGATCGACAGTCATTAACCTGGAAGATCAGACTAGCGTAAGTAAATCTATAGTACTTTATGCCTTCCCTTTTAATGGGCAATGCATTGTCAATAATGGCGCCATTCGACATGTTATTGTTGGTATCAAAGACAGAAATATTATTATAATCCTCGACTCACTAATAACTTTTTAAAAAGACTACAGAATTTGTTAAAAAGACAATAGATTTTCTATCTTATTTTATTGGATTCCTTCTTACAGTGGAATCGCGGTAAAGGAAAAAGGAGGTAACTTGGCAAAAAGTGCTTTAGCTTATGAAACGGCGAATATCAATAAAATAGCATATTCTGATTTTTGTGAAAATTTTAAAAAAAAATATCACGTTTTCTACGCTAGAATCAGATCTAACTACTATAGTCTTACAGCATCTCTCTATCGAATAAGTATAATTGAAAAAAAAAGCTTGTAATTACGTGTGCGAACTCGAAGATATTAACTGCGTTGTGTAGCAATGTGGACTGTACAATAGCGAAAGGGGAACTATAATTATTAATTTTCAAAATCTTGGCCTGCAGCTACCGTTAGATGTAGAAATTAGCACAGTTTTATATAGTTATTATATAGTTATAATAGAAACTATATAGTTAATAATAGTTTTTAAATCAAATATCACTGATTGTAAACACCTCATAAACTTCCTTAATAAATATAAATTGCGAATCTAAAATTACTCGTAAATATTGGTAAATTTTTTAAATCTATTTCATTGCTCAATTAGAAGCAAACTTTCTTGAGTATACGCATGTCAGAGGAGAATACAGAGATCCTGAATTTTTAGTCGACACCTCAAAATCTAGGTATTGACGTCGTTGCGTATTATAAGTCGTTGATAAAAATGTAATTAATTTCTGCAACCTGGTCATTAATTTTAGACATTTATACACACGCGCATACGTGTGCAATGTAGGCGTCTTTATAAAAGTAACGAGTTGGCTTTGGAAATTCGAGTACGATGAAACATGTGCCAGACACGTACGGAGTATCAAGGATAAGTAACGATGTAACGGTGCATATGTGACGAGGCAGACAAGATCGCGAAATCAAGCTTCCATTCGTCCATTCGTTTATTCGAGACGCCGTATGGTTCGTTTAGATTGGTTAAAGTTTTGACAGATTTTAATAAAATACTGTATAAAAAACTGCACTGGCTTCAGTAGCGATACAATCGTCAACTGTGCAACTTTAGCTACGCGTCGATGACTTATTTTCGATTAAGTCGTGAAGCTATTTAAGTTACGATTTTCGTCGTCTGAAAACCGTTTGAAAGTTTATTTTTTTCCTTCCAAGCGAGGATATAATATTTAATATAGTAATATCAATCACTTTTAAAGCTCATAACTCATTTTTAAGCGCTATTTGAAATCATCAGTCGTTGGTATAATAAAAAGTTGAAGAAAAAATCGTAAAATCGCGGAACATTGTAAAAATTAGCTTGCGTACAAATTGACGCGTGTTGCAACGTTCTCGCGTTAACTGTGGTAATAAATTTTCGTGTAATTCTCTCCGTATACTACACTGTTAAAGTATACGTTTGTCTTTCGTACGTTTACGTTTTACTTTCTTCATCGTTATGAAAAGAATCTAATTTAAAAAAAACAACAACAACAAACAACATGATAGTCATTTTAAAGTATATTACTTTATTAAAAGCAAAGAGTTGCTTTTCAAGAAATTAAAAGTTATTTAACACATTATTGCATAAAATTAATTGTTATTAAATTTTATAGAGCAATTTTATTATGCCTTTTCATAAAGTTTAATTGTAAATTAGACAGGTCGGCCTAAAAATTGTTATTTAAATGAATCAGCATTATGGAATTTTAAAGTAGAAATGCAGCTTCCAGACCACGTGATCAGTTTGAGAAACAAAAAAACAAAAAACATTCATTCGATATGTTTGAAGGACTATGAAGTATGAAAAAAATAGAAAAACGTCCTTGTCGAATTTAGGATTGGATATCTCCAAAAAAATAGGAGAAAATCTAATCTTAAACTCAGGTTTAACGAATAAAAATGGTCTCTTTTTTCCTAGACTTTAATAATATCATATTATACCAAATGCCAATATCTTAGTTTTCAGCGATCAATGCATAATTGCTTGAGTATTCTAAATTTTTTTACGGTAACTCCAAATTGGAGAAAATAAGACAAGTGAGATAACCCAAATAGTAGTTCAACTAATTTAATTTAATTAAAATAAAAATAGTCGACCTAAATAATATAGTGTTTTACCATCCTGCTTTTCATTTCTAAATATACACCATTCTCAAAACTATATGTATTATTTTCTAGTATAATTAACCTTATAACATTATTTTTCTTTTTGCATTCCTCTATTTTTCTTCTGGTACAGTGCCCAACTACTATGAGATGATTATGATTGTTGTTTAAAAATCAATGATTGAGCTAATTTTTTACTAATAAGCTAATGTGATTACTGCACTGTACTACGCCAAAATAACTTTATACTGCCAATTGTCTTCATGATTAATAATTAATGAAAGTGTGGAAAATGTTGTAAATATACAATAACGTAGAAATAACGAAGAAAGCGATTAATGCATCGGTAGTTCTATTGCTGTCACGGAGTTTCATCGCAAAAATATTAATAAACGGCCTTTTAATAGCTACTGATCTGTCAATGGCTACTTTCTGTACGAAAAATATATATATATATATATATATATATATATATATATATGCTCGGTTCAACAGTTAGCTGCAAATCAAATAATATCTGTGCAAATTGATAAACATAATCTTGGGTTTCGAGGCCGCTTCAAGAAGTAGTGAGATAATATAACAAATATTTGGTCAAAGCTATACCTACATCGTCGCTCGATCGGTCGGCTCATCGAGGCGTAAGGTAACGCAATTTTTATAGGATATAATAATCGTACAAAACGATTAGACGATAGGACGATATAGAGCGCGGGGGAGGCGGCTGAATTTTCCGCAAATTTGAAATAACGTCGAGTCGAGCGACCATTAGCTGGCATCGTAAAACCGGGGGGCTGGGCGCGGTATGAAACGGTTTAGACCACCTACCCCCCCCTCCCCCCGCCACTCAGCGTAAAGGCGTCAAGCCCAGACGTTTGAATATTTACGGTCGTTTAATAGTGCTGTACTAAACTCTTAATATTCTGGAATGTTTTTCATCTTCGTTTAACACCAGATAAAAATAAAATTACAAGTATAAAATGATTTATTTTAATATTAGATCGAACTAAATACAATGCAGAACGATATTGACCCGAGGTGCGGAAAAACAATGACAGGCAATGTGCAGCCCGTGCGGCTCGTTTACATAGACTCGAGGCACATTCGCGTAGGGTCAAATTACGGGTGATAAACCCTACTCACTTACACCTCGAATTCTTGCGAAATTCTTGAATTTCTTATTAGAACCAAAATTAGCCAATAAAATATAATTTTGAGATATATGTATATATATATATATATATATATATATATATATATATATATATATATCACGAACAGTTAAATAGTTCTACAGCTGCAATATCAAACCTAGACGATATCTGTCGGGCGATTGAGCCAAATTTGAGATTTACTTTATAAGAAGAATGAAAAAAAAATTACCTTTTCTACGCTTCGTCTTTAGTTATCCACTGGTTTCGTCAGCAGGACGACAGGTAACCAATTTCCTAGACGCACGATGCTTGATGCTTGTTATAATAAGAGTAATTCAGAACATGGAAAATCGCTTACAGAAAGCATAATCATTCTATCCCTTTCGGAAATATTAAGAGTTTCCTAAAGCAAGTATTCTACCACCTGCGTCTGAAACTTTATAAGTTCCAATTTTCCGGAAAATCATTCGATTTTTACGTCGTATATTTTTTCTAACCATCAAATCAATTTCATAATTACTGCAACATAATTTATGCTGAATCTTAAATATGATAAATTCAGTATTCTTAACTGAAATTATTAATCAAATCTTAAATCTAAAAAAACTATAATAAACTATGATCTAAAACAGTTTTATCAGTAAAACAAGTGGCAATAAAATTCCAATCGTTTGTATAGAATTTCAAAATAAGACAATAAGAAAATAGCCACAAGACAATCTATTGTCATTCCAATTCATTACTAAAATTGTGCTTCATACAAATAAATTAGAACTTTCTAATAAACATTACGAGATAAGTGTACGTGTAGACTGCAACTCTTGTTCAGGAATTTTTTAATTAATTTGTAACCAATTTTAATAAAACGTATTCATTGCTATCTCTGTCTTGACAAAAGTAAATGACCTATTTGAACTTAACTAAATTCGAAATGGTTTCTAATGATTTTCGTCTTCGAAATGATTGCAACCAAATTTCAAAATGTTTCTTCAGGATTCAGTGACTTCACATAGGGAATAACCCTTTGTTAAAACTCGGTCCCGCTTTAATTATCCCTTTGCTACCAGCTCACGAGCTAAAATAAGAGCCAAGGAGACAAAGAGCAAAACCTTCTTCTTCGAAGAGAGTTAAGAAAAAAAAAAAAAAAAGAAAAGAAAAAAAACCGAATCAACGAAACAATTGCCCGAGCATAAGTGCGGAAAGTCATGCTATCCTCAACTATTACGCGCGCGCGCCTAATAATGGCGCACGCGTATGAGTATGTGTGAAATAGAAAGGCAGACGAACGCGCGCGCAGGCGAAAGCAGACCGCAAGTTCCAGTAGAAACAGCGCGGTCGGGTCCGACGCGACGTGGCCAGCTCGCGTTCGCGAGATACTTGCATACACGGAGCCTTCCCAGCTGCGTGGGGCGCCCCCTGCACGTGCGCCCGCGCACGCAAACACACGTAGACGCAGGCACGGCCGTACGCAGGGCCGGAGGCCGCGGCGGGGCGGCGGGAGAGGGAGGGGGCAATCGGGGGAGCCGCAGAGCGCCGGCGCCCCAGCGTCGGCGGCGTCGCAACGACCGGTGAGACGCCCGCGCGACTCCGGTCGGGCGCGCAGTGCCACCGTCTCTGCCCCGCTGGCCGGGCATAATACGTGGGAGGGCTAGATCTTAACCCCCCGTCTCTCCCCCCCCCCACCTCCCGCGCCACGGTCGCGTCGTCGAGCGTTCTCCTCTTTATAACGCGGGCGCGTGCGGCGCCGGGCCGCCTGGTCGCGTGTGCGCCCGTACTCCGCGTACCGCATAAATACATCTACGAGCGTATAATGTAAGTAAGGGTGTGAAAGTGTGCCCTCGTCTCGGAAGTCGGGCTGACGAGCAAGAGAGGGGGAGGGGGCGAGAGGGAGAGAGTAAGAGAGAGAGAGGGTAGGGTCGAAGTGGAAGGAGGAGTTAACAGAGACCGCGCTAGACGGAGAGAGTGAGAGAGGGAGCGAGGAAAGTCGGGCCGCGACTTATACTACTTATTCTTCCCCGCGCAGCCTCGCCGCTGTGCCTTTTTTCCACGCGCGTTCTCGTCCGTCTGCTATATGTATAAGAGAGAGAAAGAGAGAGAGAGAGAGAGAGAGAGAGAGAGAGAGAGAGAGAGAGAGAAAGAGTCCGCGGAGCACAGCTGACGAGCCGATTTTGCGTATACCTAATAACGCGCGCGTTCGTTCACATGTACAGTTTCATAAACGTCATGTACTGAGCAATGCGGTAAATAACACGCGACGATCAACATGCATGAGGGAGGCTACGAAAGCAGAGGTCGAGGCTCGGAAAATGCGCGAATTAATGGGCCGCAGCCGCGTACTACTCCTGCCCCCCCCCCTGAGGAGGAGGAGGTGGGCGCTTTCGAAATTTTGCCGACGTGTTGTAAATTAGAGCGCGGCTATATATATATATATATATATATATATATATATATATATATATACACATATTTATAAAAGCACGTTGGCGCCAAGAGCATAATTCGCAGGGTCTCTTTATGTCGTCCGTTTAAATTTCGAGTATGTGCAGTTAGCAAAGAGACTGGAAGTGGAAACGGGTGGGCGATACAAAGGCTCCACGGTCCGTCTTCTTTTTTTTCTTATTATAATTGCAATACTCCTTGCGAGTGCGAGCGTGTGTCGATGAGATTATATTTATAATATACAAGAACTTTTTTGTTCTCGCTTTCTCTCTCTATCTCTCTCTCTCTCTCTCTCTCTCTCTCTCTCTCTCTCTCTCTCTCTCTCTCTCTCTCTCTTTCACACACACACAAACACACACGCACACACAGACACAGACACAGGCTCTACGTCAAATCCACAGCCGTCGGTCGTCGTTCGTGTGTGCATATATGTGCGTGCTCGCGGTACACGGGATAAAATTGCAGCAGCCGCCGGGGCTAGGAGGCGGAAGAGGAGGAGGAGGAGGAGGAGGAGGTCATAATGCAGTGCGCGCCAGAACGTGATCGATCAGGAGCGTGAGGCGAGGGAACCAGTGCCCGGATAACGAGAGATGTGATTCCTGAAGGCCAGGGTAACGAAGCAGCTATCGCTATTACCATTCGCAGCAGCGTTTCATCCACCTCATATCGTATAATATTTTTTCTACCCTCCCTCCCCCCTTTGTCGTGACCTTTTACCCCGTCCCCTTCTTCCCGCTGCTCTGAGCCGCTGCGCAGGCGGGCTTCTTACGGGGCTCTAGACTGCCGAGAAAGCGCGCGCTTTTCTTTTCTTTCATTTGTTTTGTTTTTTTTTTTTTTTTTTTTACATAGACGCGATAGAGATTTATGAGGAAGTCATAGGGATTTGTATGCGTGTGTGTATGCGTGTGTGGGTCGCAAAAGGGAAGGATAGAAGACGCGAGTCGCGCTACTTATTAAACGATCCCTTGGCGTAGTGCCGCGTCGGAGCGAGCGCTACGTTTTTTTTTCTTCTCTTTACCGCCCGGGCAATGAACTTTGTCGTCGGGGCCGCGTGCGTTGTCGCGGTCGGGCAACGCTGTGCTATAGTGTCGATCGGGGGCTCTTCTGCGTCCTGGATGACGAAATCAAGGAACAGCCTGTAGAATGCAATTTTTGCATTTTAGGTCGAATTTTCCAGTTCGATTTAATTCGGCGAGCAAGCTTGCGCATTCGCTTAACTTTGTGTAATTTTATGGTACTCTTTTTTTCCGATTTATTATTTTCCGCTATAACGATTTATCGCCTTGTCTGTAGGCTTTCGAGGTAATAATTATTTTAAATATCATGTTAATTTTTCCGATAATTTAAGTGAAACATAATTGATTTAAATGAAATACCAGTTATATTATTCAAATTATAGGATAAGCTTGTAATCTTATTTGATACTTTTTCAATACTTAATTTGATAACACGATACCTGTAAATAATCGTTGATAATGAACCACAATATAAAAAAGACAGAAAAACCTTTATTGGTCAGGTGAAAAGTACGAAGTCACTATTTTATAATGATTCTGGAGGACTGAATACGAATATTATATTTCCGTTTAATTGAAAATGAAGCAGGCAGTGTGTTAACTATAATATGAATTTTGGTAAACGATATAAATTAAACAGACAACAAATATAACTTGCGAATGCGATAGGATAAAAGAGAGATAAATATTCATAATAAATATAAAATGTTTATTTTTTCATAAAATCATTATTTGTCGCGATTTTAATTCAAATTCCCAAAGATACTGATGTAAATGCAGGAATAACAGCTTAATAAAAACTCTCGAAGGTGATAAGAGATTCTTAAAAAAATACAACATTTTGACAAATAAAATCGAAATTTTTATATTTGATATATAAGGAATTCCACTTTTTTTCAGTACCATGTACACCTAGCATAAATTTTTTCAAAAATTCCAATTCATTCCTGTTCACCTAACAAAAAAATTTTTAATTCAACCAAATTTGTATAAAACTTTCAAATGAATTACATTCATTGAACCTTTATTGGAAGCAAAAAAAATAAAATCAATATTTTCCTTGAAACGACTAACGTATAAACTATAAGAAATTTTTTCTAACTACACTTTTTTATTGTTTCTGGTTAGTTTCACTCTATGTTTGTAATTATAAATTTTTTTTCACTCCCATCCAGGGATCATTTTGACCACGTTATGATTATTATAAAAAAAAATATTATAATCCTATTCGGAATTTCAAAATTAATATAAATATAATTGTCTCATACTTTTCCCTTAATTAGTACAATATCGTCTGTTTTTAAAAATTGTTCTATATTGTTTTAAATATTTTTAAAGCGACTTCGATTTTTTATAAAGAATTTGGATTGACCATTACAGCTATAGTTAAACGTTAAATGAAATTATTTCTTATTTATTTGCTTAATTATTTAGAAGCTCACCTTTCGTATAACAGTAAAACCGGTAATTTTCTACAACGTTATGAAAGAGTTGTTCATAATTGCAGTAAAAACAGTTGACGAACTTTATAAATAATTACATCAAGTTTTTATCGATCTTCTTATACGTTTTTACTTACACATACGGAATTTTGTCCGTAGAATTGGTCGCGAGCATTTGTTTCTAATCAATGAACTGTGACGCACTATATACATAGAATTTTTTTTACGACGAGATCAATAATCCGCCTTTTCGTTTATTTTCATTAATAAGGTTAATGCATTCAATAATTTTAAAATAAGGAGGAAAAAAAGAAAAAGATTGGACTATACTATGAACTCAGGGGTATTAAATTTTTGCATTAACAAGCTTTTGCTAAATCGATTGGCTTACATGAATCAAAGTTTCGGAAGTTATATAAAACTGGCTTTTTATTTCGCAAGGAACACGAGAATCAAACAGAGTTGGTGTGCATGTTTTTTTTTAGATCAATATATACTATATATATTGATCCTTTAAAACTTTCTACTTCATTATGATTCGAATTACACGTAGCCAACGATAATAACGTCGAATACTTGCCGTGAGGGAAAAATACCAAGTTTTTGTCTCCTCCCCGACGTTCTCTCGTAAACTCACCGAACTGCATGGAAATCCCGCGCTGACGCATAAAATGGACCGTCGGCAACTCGGCGCTACAACCCCATATAACGTCGGGACGCTAAAAGCATTAACGGTAATTGCGCCTGAATTTTCACTCCCATTATGAATCGATGACTATATATATATACACTGACGTAGTAAACAAGCTTATCGAATTACGTGTACAAGTTAATAATATCGACGTATGTTTCGTCGGTGCAAACACACGTATATATATAGAGATCATCCGTAGTTTTTCAACGTACGAGCGTCGGTCAACGGTTCTTATTGACACACAGTCGCGACTCTATAAAACTGGATCAAGAGTGGATAAAAAAAAAAAAAAAGAACTCGAAATTTCGACCCCTCCCCCTCCGACCTGCACGGGTCCGTCATTGTTCTCGAATTTACGCGCAGACGTCGCGCGTACACAGCTATAAAAGCACAGAGGCGCACGCGAACAAATTGTCCGCGAGCTATCGGGGTACAAAAATTTTCCGCAGCCATATTCGTCCTACATATGAAACTTTGGCCAGCGACAAACGTATGCGCCGAATAGGGGCGGCGAGAAGGGGGGGGGGGGTAGGAAGCAGCGGCGACACAAAAAAAAAAACAAACTAACATCCGTATACGAGGGGTCGAGCGTTTCTTTTTATCGCGCCAAGTCGTATATCGTGGGGATCGCGCGAAAAGCTCGGCCTAGCAGAGACGCCGGGCCGCCGTGGCAAATGATGCAATTTTCCGAAGGCTCGGGAAATTTCATACGCGGCAGCAGTGCGCCAGCTTTGTCTGTGTATTAAAAATTCGATTTAACGAAGGACCCCCTTCGAGCAAACGCGAATATTTTTTTAGAGCTCAAAATTTCACGTATCCAAAACTCGACAGATCGAAATTCCAGTTAGAAATCGATTCGCATTTAAAAAGTGAGAAATGGCTCTACTCGCGGTCTTGTGCGAACGTGGATCGATCATCCGTAATTGCCCGCCGCTCCTACAGTTCAATAATTGCGGGATTACATTAAGAAATTTAAAATGCTCCATTGGCTTGGTCGTTCGATTTATGAGGGGACTTGGAATTTTGCGTATCGTGGTGCGCGATCGGTTCGGCTGATTTCGCTCGCAGCGATTTGTACGAAGGGACGGCGATAGACTATGTCAGAGTGCGTTGAGACGCGCGAACGCCAAGATCCGAATACGATCGAGCATTTTTGGATCGGATGAACAAGCTTATTTTTTTTTTGTTGTAGTTTTGTAATTCTTTTTTTTTATACCGATTAAGTTATGATTTATAACAAAAATGACTATTAATGTCGAGACGAGGATGAAGTAGATAAAAAAAAAACGATTTTAAGTGAATTACATTGACGCTTTGACGTGAAATACAAAAAGGAAAATTTTTAAATAATAATTCACTAAGTTTCTATAGAAATATATAAAAGCTAAAAAAAAAACAATTCTGCCATTTGCAATTGAATATCTATAAATAATGTATTGATTTTTAGCAATACGCGGAGCAAGAAAAACCTCACCGAGAAGCCAAATTACATTTTTGCAAAAAATTTCTGCGCTGAACCAAAATCTCACTCCCCCCCCCTCCCCAGAATTCGTTTAAAATGTGAGATTTTGAGATATCCTATGGTAATTGAGCCAAAAAAATACGTTCTTGAATTACATTTTGGATAATGTTTGCCCTTTCAAATTCTGTTGAGTTTACCGAAATATTTATTTTATCGCGATCATTTACTAAAAAATACGCGTTTAGTAAATGATATAAGTAAGTTTCAAATGTTATAATTTTAAAGCGATATTTGAAAGGGCTAGCATTGTACTTGTAATTTTTTCTTCTATAAAAAAACAGTTTCCACATCTTCTAGATAACTTTGGATTTAATTCAAGTAGTTGTTTTTCTATCGCATTTACGGTACAGGATATCCCTAAAACTCGACCCAATAAAGCAATTCCGAGAACAGATTCATTCCTGGCGCTTCGATAAGTACCATCTGGTATCCGGGTGTGCGAATTAATCAATAATGTTATTGGCCCGATGTATTTATCGCTGTTTTCGTGTACATATGTAGTCGTTAAAATTCCGAATGCGCCATTCATCGACGCTAGCCCCCTCCCACCCTCCCCCACCGACTGTTCTTTCGTCCTAGTGAAAAGTTGGCCGAGCTTTCGATGTGAAACGCGCGATTTTCTTAGTGCACCGAACTGATTTTTCGTTTTCGCCCCGTTTTCTCGGATAAAAAAGCCATTATTCTCGTTTTTCGTTTTCTGCCCTCGGCCTCCCCCGTCCCATTCGGGGTGACGATTATCGCGAAGTAACGGCCTCCCTTGGTATCGATTATTTCCCCGCCCCGCGCGTATCGGAATTACAAAGATTTTCGCCCCGTCATATCCCGTAGTTGCGCTCTCGGTTTGTCCGACAATCCCTGGGATCAACGTTTCTCCTTGGCTCGGAGCGTCTCTTCCTTCCCATTTGACTGTTTTTCTCTGATGCACGCACACACGCGCATGCACGCGCGCACGCACACGCACATACACGCTCTCTCTCTCTCTCTCTCACTCACACACGCGCGCGTACATCCCGACTTTGTTGGCACTGTCGTCATATTACAATACGTGTGTACAGAGCGAGCGACGAGCCGAGCGACGAGCCGGCCCCCACGCAGCCCTGGAAATCGAGGCCGAAGCGCAACCCCGGACCGGACGCAGTGGCGGCGGCGGCGGCGGCGACGGCGGCGGTGGTGGTGGTGGTGGTGGTGCCGAGGAGCGGGGGCGCCGCGGACGTCGGCCCGACCGCCGCGCGGGTGGGAGCAGGCGAGGAGGAGCGTCGGCGCTGCTGAGCCGTGGGCTCGTCGGGCCGCGAGATGCGCCGGGGGTCGTCGAGGAGAGGGGCGCCGCCGGGTGGCCTGCTGCTCTTGCTAATGCTGCTGCCAATGGCGGCCCTCGGGGCCCCGGACCCCCAGTCCTCGTCCGACGTCACCACTGCGCAAGGTAAGCTGTTCACGCGGACGTGGATGGATTAAAATTGTTCTTTCGCGGTTTCGATTTCTCTTCTCTCTCTCTCTCTCTCTCTCTCTCTCTCTCTCTTCTCTCGTCTAATTTTTCATATCTGATCCGTTATGGTTTTGGGGTTTCATTCAGAAATTAGGGAAATAACTTTTGTAAAATAATTCTAGCTACTTTACCAGAATCTAAAAAGTATTTTAACACAAACTAGATTATATCTACGTGTATTTTTGAAGTGGCTTTTAATCCAAGTCCGGGATCGTTTAGAATTGCTCTATACTAGTTCCAGTTTTTTTTCCGGTCCTTCAGTCTAAATATATAAAAATTCGTACGTTGTACTATGCTTGAGGTTAAGTAGTGTTTCGATTTTTTTTTCCTGAAACAACTGTACATCGAGTTGTAAAGTAGATCTTTTTTCCGTTAAATACCATTGAACGTTACCGAATAATTTCCTATCAATGAAATTTAATAATGATAATAGCACAAATTCAACTTATTTGATTTTTTCAAAGTATAAAAACCTTTTCCTCATTTTAACCTAAAAATCGTACCTTTGCCGCTGGATTACGGTTTTCATGAGAAAAAATTTAGTACTGGACTAATCCGAAAAGGCTTTTTTACGAATCTCGTTACAACCCTCGGCTTCGCCTCGAGCCGCAAACCTCTCTTTTCGTAATTAAAGCCTTTCCGTACGGGGTAAAAAAAGTACTATTACTTATCACATTCCAATATAAAGTAAAAAATTTGATAAAGTACACAAATATTTACGATTTAAGAATCTAGATAATCTTTTAATCCATGAATCCGAAAGTTGTGAGTTTGAAATCAGTAAGATGTGAGTTTCGTGGATTTGACATTTAGACACTTCGACATTTATATATGCGATGATTTGGTGTTTATGAATTTTGTTTTCGTGACTTATGGGTATGAAGCTAATGAATTTGAGATTTATTCACACATGCAGCTTTTGAAAATCAGTGAAGTGTTTACAACTTGGAAAATTTATGCTAATGAAAATTTTGTATATTAAACATCCTAATGAACATAAAGGACATTGACACGACCTCAATCCAGCGGGTTTGAAAGATGAACACTTTGATAAGTTCCATTCTTAGAATATTTCCAAACCTAGTCACCATAGTAATTCTAATGTCGGATTTAGATTCAAAATGTAAAAACACGTCGAGAAAATATACTCGGATTTTTGGAAAACTTTTTCTTAGCCGTGTAATTTTCGATCGAAGGTATTTTTAGTGTTCTCGGATTTAGGATAGTAAATTGCGGAGATGAAATTACTGAAAAAGTGATAGAGTAATTCGTTATTCGATACGATTCATTAATTGTATAGATATTTATTAATGAATTTCCATTAATTGAATAGCTTTTTATTTATGAAAAACTATTTTACTACAAATATAATAACTAGATTTTTTTAATGATCGTAAGTTAGTCCATACTGCTATATCGCTAACTATTTTAGTATTTTAGTAATTTTTTGATAAAATGTTAAAAGGAAAACTAGACAATCAAGTATTGAATAATAATCTGTGAGGAATGTGCTTAACAAGCTCAAAGAACTTATAAGATATTTTCTATTCGAAAAGCATAAGTTATATTTATTCACAGTAAGTGTGCTACAATATTGATTTACCATTGTGTAAGAATTTGTTTCGAAAGAAAATATTCAGTTAGCATTCATAGACGTGTTTTGCTTTGCTCCAAAAACACACATCCTGTTTTTTCATTCGAATGAAAACAGGCTCAGGTTAAGAGATTCCCCTTTATTTTATTGATTGCTTTGATTGTTCGTCATCTTATTCGATCACATATTCTTCCGTCTTACATAATACACTCTAAGGAGAATAAGTGTTGATTTACCTAGATAATGTTACGAAAGCATATTGCAAATAATATTAACCACCGTGTATAAATACAATACAGAAAAATCCAAATAAGGAAAATTGTAAAAGTATTTTATTAAAAATTTACTTACCGTATTTAATCTTAAAGTCATAAAATTAATCATTGGCCAATCTTGCGAATTAACGTGTCGGAAATGACACTCGTCAAAGACAGAAAAAAGTGATTCAGTAGTTCCGCTAAGCAAGTAGTTCATGCCAGTAACGTACAGCCTAAGCGGAATTCGATAGGGAGACATCGAAGCACTCCTTCGAATTGTTTTCTGATAGCCACGAGCGTGGCAGGCTGTGCACGTTTAATGAAAATACTTTTTGGGTTACTTCACGCGTGCGCACTAATATTCTCTTTCGCGTGCAGTTTCAGTTTTATAGGCTCTATGATAAAAAAAAAACTATAAAAGAAAGAAAACCGCGCCTGAGAACTTGGACAGGTGCGATTAACATTTATATACGGCAAACTGTCCACTAGCGTACTCATGAGCAGAAAGCTCGGTCCTTATCATCCGATGCGAGAGAGGGGCTGGCTTAATACGTTGTAGACACATTACACCGTAAACAATATATATATATATATATATATATATATATATATACATATACATCGGTCGACGACACGGCCGAGGCGACCCCGCCGAAGCGTTTTGGCGACTTCCAGCTAGAGGGAGATGGGAGATTCGGGCTGGCGTTCGCTCGAGGGCTGCTGCAGCCTCGCGTCAATGGCCACTTGCCAGGCCCAAGGGCAAACGGCACCGTAACGAAGCACTTCCGCCAAGTTGCCTCCTCCCGCCCTCCTACACCTCACACTGAAGCCAACGCATCCACGTGTAACTCCTACTGCGCGCCCCGTTATATATATATATATATATATATATATATATATATATATATATATTACTCCGTGTTCTTCATGCGTTCACAGCAGCCGCATGGAGTTCATCGACGCGCTACATCAATGGACGTACTTTCGATTTTGGATACATTATACGCACATTGACGTTATATATACATGTAATTTTCGCACTAGCGAGGCTTTCTTTTACTTTTATCGATATATTTGATGGCAAGAATATTTTTATACGATTCATTTAACTGATAATATAAGTTTACTTGGGCGCAAAAGGAATAAGAATTTAAAAAGACTTTATTCATCGATATCAAATATTATTGTTGGTGTCTGTAGTATTTAAGAACATCTGTGAAATAAATTTTGAGATAAACTGAAAAATTAGAAATAAAATTCAATTCTTATTGAACAGAGAACGAAGTCTGATGGTCACATAAATTTTTAGAAAGATCGCATATTCTGGTAAACTTCACGCTGTAAGATAATCATAAAGATTCTTTTACACAGTATCCTAATTTTACCGTGTCAAATACCTAACAGCAAATTTCCAGTCTATTTAATTTTATTTCAAAAATCGGTTCTTTCGTTAAGAAAATTATTCTAATCTTCAAATACTTTATAAAATTAACTTTGCGATAAAATTTACCAACAGAGATAGTTAATTCCCATAGCGCCGAGTAATTTACGTTCAAATTACTTTTTCCGCTTACGGAGAAATATGATTACATAAGTAAAAATGATTTATCTCGCAATTCTGTAAATAACAATATTCTATGAATGAACAGAGCAATTACCCAATATCTGTTCTATCAAAATACTTGTGCAATTCAATACGTATATAAAAGATGTTATTACACAAGGTTTTATTACACAATCTATTCCAGAATTTTTTCTTTGCTAGCGTAGTACATCCGCCAAGAACAATACTGAAATAAGCCAACTATACGACGAATTCTCGAAGAATTATTTTCGCAATCCCCTTTCTTTTCATTTAAATCCACCCAAAAGTGCCCCGTGACGTTTCTGCCTATTACGGAATCGCATTATTCCCGAGCAGAGCCGCGTATTGGTTATAGAAAAACTCGTAAATCTTCCCGCGACTAGACGAATTCACCGGCGTCGGCAGTCGCGGCGGCTTTATAAGCAACGAGCTCAGGGAGGTGCCTACGTAAAGCTGCCCTTCGCGTATCCCATCGAATTGAAAGCCCATTAAGCGATTGCCCTAATTAAAAGGGCGACACTTTCGCGTGGCGCGTCAACGCTCCTCCCTCCGGCCAAGAGTGAAGCGGCGTGGCCGACGGAAACTTTTATTAATCCGAGGAGCTCGAAATTACACGCGCGCGCGCGCGCGCGCGCGACATCAAGTAGGCCCTGGAGCCCCCTCGCGGATATACACATATATACGAACTGCGCACAAAAAATCCATCCCGCGCCCCTCGACATCTCTTCATTAGCCAGTTTTTTCGCATCCTCCGACGCGACCTGCGCTCCTCTCTCTCTCTCTCTCTCTCTCTCTTCTCGTAACACAAGACAGAAGAAAAGAATGAAAGAAAGTGGAGAGGAAGACGTAAAAGCGGAAAAAAGAAAGAGGCAAGGGAGCGAGCGCGAAGAGAGGGCAAGTCCGCACTTAATTATCGGGGCGGGAGACGTTATTCTCTGCGAATGACATACACGCGGACGCAGGCGTGCGCGCGCGCGCGCGCCCTCCAACTCTTATGTACGTATTGTGCGGCAGTTTTTTTTTCTTCTTCTTTTCAGTAAGCACCACGGCGCTGTAATTAGGGCACGCCCCGAGGCACGAGCGGGGGGTATAGTACTGCCGGACGGGTGACTGGAATACACTTCTACACACACGCGCACACGCGCGCGCACACACACACACACACACACACACACACACACACACACACATAGAAAAGTCGGGCAGCTTTAGAGCATCGTGGGAGTATATATGTACCGAGTGAGTGGGGTGGGTGAGGCAGGCCTTTCCGCCCGCGCGACGCCTCGGGGATGTAAGATTTGACAAAGGGAAATAAAGTTCCTCTGTCACGGATTCGAGCTATATACCTGGGACACCTGTAGAGTAATTTATCGGACATTTTTATTTGCCTGCCACTGACGTGGGTGTGTCGGAGTTGCGCGCACTTTCATGATCGTTTTGTGGCAAAATTTATGATATGTACGATAAATAAAATTGTTATGAGTAATTTATAATGAAAGAGGCGGAAAATTTATTTTTATTGCGGGCTAATTAATGAATTTTTATTTCTATTTTTCGAAGGCTATAAAATAAAACGAGCGGAAAAATACATGGAATTTGATTGAAGTCGAATTGTAAAAGAAAGGACAGATTATTAAATCTCTATCGAACAACATACTTACTATAAGTGTCTAAGATAAAAATATGTATACACTAGTTTCCTAATTATTATACTTCCATGCTAAACTAAAAATGTATTGGAAGGATCGTTTCGAATTCTTGATGGTTTTTCCAAACTACCCGGTAGTGCATCCTTCAATTTATTTCATTATTCGACATCCGAATGTCTGCAAATTTTTTTTATCTGCAATTTCAAAAAAGTGAGTAGATTTTGATTTTAAAGATTTCTAACAGATGTAATTTTTTACAAGTGTAATTGCATGTACATTCATAATGATATGAAACGTTCATGATACATCTGTCGTCTATGAGCGATAAGTTTCTGAAAAATGTCAAAAGAAACTATTCGCGCCGTCTTATTGTACGTGCGAGCCTTTATGAAAATTGGTTTTAATAAACATAATCGATCATCTTATAAAAATAATCGAAAGAAAGTTTTAAATTGATTTCAGCCACATAAGTAAAAAATTCGTTTTAAAACGAACATAGAATGTTTGAATTTTTAATGGTTATACTAATTTCTTCAATAATGCAGAAAAGCTAATCTTTGCTGTTTTTATTTTTTTAAGACTCTCTTTAAGCTTCTTCAATGGTTAGTGTCTCGTTGATCTTTACGTAAAATCCTGCCGAATAGCATTTCCATCCACCTGGCATGCCTTACATGGGTGGCAAGTAGGAAGTTTTTATGGGAGCACTTAAGTTTCCAATCAAGAGTAGTGGATGACACTCTACTTCTAATATATACATACATCAAAAACACTAATTCTACATCGCTAACGTAGTAACATTGCTCGCTCGAAAGAGATCAGTATACAATTCAAGAGTTTCTAATTGCTAATAATAGCTTTTCGTCGACTAACTGAAGCAACGATAGTATACACCACAAATCTATTCGACTCTCAAGGAGGCACTCATTTGACAACGGACTCAGCAATAAAGAAGTCAGTGGTCAGTTTCTCACCTTCGACGCGTACAAGACATCTCAAAGCGTCACGAAACTTCTCGTCAAACTGGTTGTGATGAGTGCGTATATAATCCTCGCAAAATGGACTTCTCAACTATGTGAATAACAACCTCGTTTAGCAATTGATTAATTTATAACTCTTGCGCGGCTCGTCCGCCCTAGCACAGCTTCTCTAAATACTTCTCATCATTCACAGATTACTATTGGCGGTCGGAAATATTCCAGAATTTGATAAATGATGTTCAGCCTCTCTAACATTACTCGACCCAGTCTGACAATTTGAATTTAATGAGAAGCATGGTGTATAGCATACGTTAGGGATGATGAACTTATCATCGATTATGGAATTTCAAAACCCGTTTATTGAACGAGCGTCGTCTTGAGCATCGATTAGAATTGTATTGTAAGAAACTTGGAACAGGCGATGTATTAAGGGTTGTATCGATAAAAATTATCTGAAAGATCACTGGAGTGCTATTGAATTCACTATTGATTCGTTCGGGGTGAGTAATGCTATCGATTTCTCAAACGTCGATAGAGTGTTTTTCGCAGCCCTCTCTCTCTCTCTCTCTCTCTCTCTCTCTCGACGTCCAACTTGAGAGATGTGAAAAATGTTTCGTATTTGTCACCCGCGTTAGAAGTGGTAAACGCTTTAAAGTGGCATTCGGTTAAGTGGCTCAAATAGAGTCCAAAATCTCGTTTAATTATTTTGTAGACGCGGGCAAGTACAATATGCCCGATGAAGTTGTTAAGCATTAAGTAGCTTTACAACACAAACATCGGATTAGGCTTCTAAAATTTGCACCTCGAGAATTCATCTAGTTAAGCGTGTACTGTGATTTCACAGCGGCTGCGCGAACAATTTGTCGTTTTTTTTTTTTCCACTTTCACACGTGAGCTTTTCACGGAAATCCGTCCTCGCGCCGCGCGTTACGACGATAATTTTCCATGTAATAGGGGGTTGGTGTCGGCGACGCGCGCGGTTACACACTTCAGCCGCACGCTGCGCGGCAACGGCTATATTTTGTCACGTCGGAGGAGGAGAAGGAGGAGGAGGGGAGTGAGGCGCGGCTACCGCGCAATTATCCATCGTGCGACTCACGCGCCGTGCCAGTCGGCCCCGCCCCTCACGGCGACTTTGCCAGCTCGGTTTTCCAATTGAAACTTCCGACGTCCGGGGCTTTGACCCTAATTTTCCCTCGGTACTCCCGAGCGCGCATAAATTGCCACGCGGCGCACGCACGCGCGTAATCGAATTACAACCGCGTCAAAACTCGGCGGAGCCTCGTTTATTTGCTGGAAACCGTGATACCGTGGACCAGATTATCAGTCCACTTTAATTTGTAAATTAACTCGGCAGCTTTCTTGCTCAAGTAGTTATATAGTCAAAATCCGTATTTTTATCGTTCTCTCGCTTAAATATTTTTATTAGATGTAAATTTCAAATTTAATTTCAAAATTAAGCACGAAATCAAAAAAAAAAAAAAAATGTTTTATTGTTGTTATAAAGAAGTTACAAAAATATTTTTAACGAATATATATGAAATTAAAATAATATAAAAATCTATTATCTCCTTCTAAACAAGACTGCGATAAACAGAAATTTCTAATTCGAACGAATTCCGTTAAGCTCAGTAAGATCAGTCCAATAAGAGCATAGACCAGCATTCGATTCAATACACTAAAGCTTCTTCATTACATCGAAGTCACGATAAGATCGAGAAGATCTCTCTCTCTCTCTCTCTCTCTCTCTCTCTCTCTCTCTCTCTCTTTCGCTCTTTCTTTCTTTCTTTCTTTCTCGATTGAAACACGCAATTCTCCTTTTTAAGCAATTTTACCGCAAAACGTATATATAGTATTACAACGACCGCATCAGAAAGCCACTTCGGCCCGAGTCGGAAACGAGCTTTTATCAAGACGTACGAGAGCGCCTCGAAGTACAACATCTGTATATATATATATATATATATATATATATATATATATATATGCATGCGCACACGTATGTATCGATGTCCTATACAAAGTGCGCACATAGTTGAGGGCACGGAATTTATTCGCCCGATAAAGCCTGACCGTGCAACGACTTCGAGCCAATAAAGACGCGCGTGTGCATATCCCCGCCTCTCCGGACACTTCAGAAGTCCCATCAATACGATCGGTAATCAAATGGCCGGAGTCTTCTAACGCTCTCTCTCTCTCTCTCTCTCTCTCTCTCTCTCTCTCTCTCTCTCTCTTTCCCGCTCCGTTTCTATACTGCCGGAAATGAGAGAGTAGGGGAGAGCTATGGAAAGAGGACAATCAAGAGGCCATCGCGACAGCCTCTGTGCTTCTCGAAGCGTTATTTAGGAGTGAAATTCGAATTTTACGAGCGCCAAACGGCTTTAAAGGACTTCCGGTACACTTGCTCGGACTTGAAAGGCATCAAAGTCGCGGCTTGAGGGTGCAAAGGAAGCAGTGCGCTGGATGGGCATTAAAGGGCTTATACTTGTCTCGAAGTAAGATTGAAATGCTCGAACAAGGCGAGAAGAATCTACTTAGGACAATAGTAAAAAATAATCCAGCTTACAATCACTTTGCGTTCGAAACTTTTTTACTGACTGTGTAAAAATTCGGGAAAAGAGATATACCAAACTGGAACAAAAAGAAAGTGAACGTTTTTATGGACTTTACTCGTTCAAGTTACTTCAATCGTACGATTCTTTCCTGTTGAAAAATTTCGCAATCGTTTGAATAATCGCTGACTTTCAAAGCGATACTGAAAAGTGGACTTTTTTTTTAAAAATAATCGAAATATGTGTTTTGCCCTATTTTCAAACTATAAGAAACCAATTTTTAGAATTGTATAAATATCTCTGCGTTTGCTTTTAAATTTAAAGAGAAAATTATTGTGTCAGAAGACAAAATATGGTTACAATAATAGTCTCTTTGTAATACAAAGAACTTACAAAAAAGTATTTGATGATTTTTCTTTATATTTATTTTGTTTAGACAACTGACATTTATTAATGAATCCAGGGTGATTTAACGCAATTATAAACGTAAGACTGTATATTATAATTAGCTCATGACTTAGTAGTATACGGGGTAATGAGAATAGTGATTAATTTCTTCTATCGCGAAGAATTGTCGAAAATTATAAACGATAAATAAATTAAAAGCTGGTGAAATTTTGGAACTAGAAGGCAACGAAAAATAATTTTTACATTGCCTAGCATGCGGGTATGTAGATATAATGCTGAAAAGCCGAGTGTACAAAATGAAGTTAATTCAGTAAAGCACCTGGCAACACAGATAATGAATTAATAGTCTGCTGGCGGTCGATTAACTTATACATCTAACTTATAGAGTGTCCCAACTGCGGGTCTCAGATTTCATCGAGATTAATTTACGGTTAAGCTTGATGTAGCTATATCACTTGCGCTCAAAAATTCCTTTGTTGCGCAGATATACTATTTTTATAGAACTGCAAACTTTTTCAATCGCATGTGACTGCATCGATTAATTTTCATGATGTATGCGAAGCTGAAAATTCATAATTTTTACGATGTATGCCATAATGAAAAATAGTATAAAAAAAATTGTAACATTAATTCTATAACGAAATATTAAACAGTAATGAGCAACTAAAAAAAATTTGTAGTATATAGTGTGTATTCTTTAGGACAGTACAAGTACTGATTAATGCAAATTTTAAAGTAAATCTTAAATTTGTATAAATAAGTAAAGAGTAAAGAAATATCCACCATAAATTAATACATCGACTTTTATAATCGGAATAAAGTTAATCCTGCAAATTTTAGCATAAATTATTCATAAATTACTCGTAAATTATCCGTGCCATTAAATATTTCGGTATAAAAATCTTATTTTCAGAAAATTACAACATTTATTCACATTAAGATAACGTTATAAAGCGACGCTGTAAAATTAACAGACAAAATACACGTTTCAGGGTTCAAAATTTTGTCGCTTTTTGGTCGTAAACGACTTACTAGAACGAGAGCTGCTTATATAGAACGCGCGTAAGTCGATAAAAGACACAATTTCTACAAAACTGTACGATTGCTACTACATACTATGAGAGAGATGCTCGGTTACATCACTGGCTTAAGTATTGAAATTTTTTAATTTTAAATTTAGTCACCCCCGTAGAGTCTGAAATATAACATTTTTATGATTATCACTAACCTGGAAAGAAAATATGCTTAGTAATGGCCGTATATTAAAAATTTAATGGGTTGTGGATATATAATTAATGGGGAAAATAAAATTTAAGAAAGGGATAGGTATAGGTAGAATTTCATTAATAGAATTTTAGTTCAGTTTCTCATAAAGAGCCGAAACATTGGAGCTCGAAACGTTGGACTCAACTAAATGGGATATGGGCAGATAAATTGATGGAAGAGGCAGTGATATCGTTCTTTACTAACGCTATTTTTCTTTAAGGATGATGATAATCTAAATAATATAAATAAGGACAATCTGACTTTCATTATAATAAAAATATTTATTAGTTAATGGTCCCTGAAACTCTCAGAGAATGTTTTTCTACCACGAAACGAAAACTCTACCAAGTTACCGAGATAGAGTATCCCATATATATATATATATATATATATATATATATATATATATATATATATATATAATATAACAAAATGCTTCGTTCCAACTTCAGGAGAGCAGCTGCATTGTATACAATAGCTGCGACAAAGGAGTGACCGCCGCAAATTCTAGATTCCTATAAGCCTGACTGTGTGGTATCATTCGCAGAATCACCCGCAACCCTCAATCCTGATTAACCCGACTCTGACGTGGCCTACTTCCACTACTAAATCTTCGTGATATTATTCCCTCGAACGAAGAGACGACTAGTAAAGGCGCCATTATTTCTGCAAAATAAACGCTCGATTTTTGCTGAGCTCTGTTTGGATTCGCTTCGAACGAGCGGACCTGAAGTAATCCCGCTGTACATGCTCGATGCATTGTTCTTTATAATTGTCCAGAGTCACATCTAATTTCAATCGTTCGATCGTTCCAAGCTCCTAGTGTACGGATTTTCGTTCAGAAACCGGGAAAATCGATTCGAGTCTACTAGTACTAACCGCCCACCTAGTCGCAAGGACCTTTTCATTACGCCCATATACTTCTCCAATTCGAGGGAAGCGTAATCTGGTACTGAACTTGCAGTGATTATCGTTGTTCTGTTCCAAGCGCGGTCCGAAAAATAGGCAATCCCTACTACTCGACTTATCGATTCTTACTTGCTCGGGCACATAGGTGACGTAATTAACCGTGATCATCACTTGTCTGTATCTGATTTAGATCTTCAGAGCCAATGATGGCCTTCTGTATGTGATGATGTAACGAGAAATTGCTGGATGCACCAAGTAATCAAAGTCGTACTGAATTGCGACCATGCGCGAGCAAGTGTAATACGAGCAGCGAATATTTAATTCTATTTTATACAACTGTTTATTTAACATTGACATGAAGTACAAGCTTGCTCTCTAGTTTTAATAGCAATTAATAGTCCACACGTATTCAATTCAATTTACTGAATTCATCTTCTTATTAATCATCGTTGTAAAACAATGGAAAATAAAGGAAATCACATGTATCAATTGATTTTACTAATGTAGATTAAGAAACGTTACAGATGTAACTTTGAAATTCATTGTATGCATTATTTAAATATAGTCCATTGTACGTATGCAATGACAGATTTTTGCGTGAATGATAATTGATTTGATCATTTACTCCCATTATACGAATACTTATTATACTTATTTAACATCATCACGAATTACTAGTTGGTATATTATTACTTAGGCTCTGTGTCAACCCACAGATGAAATTTACAAGAATACACATTATTCAAAGATAGTTTTTTAAGTAAATTTCTATGTATCTATTTTATCCAAATATTCCGCTATGTCTAAAAATGTCAAATCATTAAAGACATATTAGAGTGAACGATTTATTAGATTTTTTCAGTTAGATAGAAATTCAATAAAATAGGGTACTGTGTTTTATTAAAATGAATTTTCCAGTTTAATAAATCTTTGATTTTTAGTATGAATATTTATTTTTTACTTTTTTCGCATCAAAAGCAATTATTAAATTTATTTAATTTATCGTGAATTTATCGTGAATTTACACGATCACAATTAAAATTTTGTCAGAATTTTCTCCAAATAAATCTTTAACAATTTTCCTATGCTCTTTTATTTATCTAAGAAGCATCCATATGTACTATAGTTAAAAAAGAGTCGAACGTATTTACTTGATAAAATTTTACATGCTTTTACTTTTATCCAAATTTTTACATCCCAGTCAGTGTTTTGATTATGAGAATGCTTCTCTTAGGTAATACAAATCCAATAATTTGAAATAAAAATTGGCCCTTTACCGAGTTACGTACATTTTATATTCAGAGTCCATTTCTTATAATAGTTTGTTGACGGTATAATATTTCAGAAAATTTGAAGCAATGATAGATTTATCTTGCTAGTTAATTTCAATAAGTGGTTTTCTAAATTAATATGAAGTTATAAAGCCCTGAAATTTTCTTTATTTACCTTGTCGCTGTTGCAAAAGTGATGCGGTAACTTCAAATGGATGAACTAATTACGATAAAATGTATAATGTGCAGTTACGATACTCTAAGTTCTAGAGAAATTTTAAAGTTATTTTATAAAAGCCGAAACTCTTCACATTTATATACATATAGGGATTAATACTTAAAGTTTGAATAAAATGCGATACTAAGACATCTTTCTAGACCTGTATCGAAACTACAGCTTGTAATAAGAAAAGAATTCATAAATCATTGATGCTATTGGCTGATTCTGATAAAATTTTTTATTTGCAATGCGATTCTTAAGTCTGAAATAGGCTTTAATTGTGACATAATAAATTCGTTTTTTCATAGCATCTTTAAAATCTGATAAGAAATAATTAATAAAATAAGTATTAAGAATAATGAATAATGTCACGCTCTTGAAGAACTTTTGGAAGCAGTACGTCCAATAATTCATTTCCCCCCCGGGCTTCGGCATTACTTTTTAGAACGCAATCAAGCTTTGGATAACAGAACTTTATTTCACTCAATTCCTGCAGCTACACATTATAGCCTGTCTTCGCAATTAGAAAATTAAAATCTCCAAAAAACTCGATCTCTACAACTCGACGAAATTTTTAGTTATAATACTCGAATCTCGATGCAAATATTTGATCTTCTCGTATACCAAGAGAAGGGAAAAAGTCGCTGCACAGCCGTCCTTCGTCATCTCGTGTATTAATATCGTCGCGGCAGCGACCCTCTCACCCCCCCCCCCATCTCTCTTTCACCCTCGCAACGATGCACGACGGGAGGCAAGACAAAAAAAAAAAAAAACACTCGCTCGGTCCTATTTCCGACGCGAGTCGAGAGGATACACCGTGCGCGCGCGCATAGACGAGAGTTGCTCGCTCGCCAGGGCGTCTGGCGCCCGACCGATTTGCGCTTGCAGGGATTGCAGCGGCCGCGCCGTCGTGACTGCCGCCGTTGCTATATCGACGCTCTCGAGTCCGTGTGTATTATGCACCATGTTGCGGAAATAAGGTATTGGAACGAGTATTGGGAAACTGAAATTAGTTGGTCGATCAAAAATTGTTTAACAATTAGTTTCCAATTACTCCAATTATTAAATCACGCGAAATTTTATTTTAATATTTTGTGAAATAATTAATTATTAATGAAATAATTAATAATTATTAATTAACAATTAATAATTATTAATAGTTAAGTTGACCTGAAAATCTAATTCTGAATTTGATTCTCTGTGACGCGCCATGACGGCGTCGACGAGCCAAAGTATGAGTGTATTTCATTTTGAGCATTATGATCGGTATATAAACCTCCATTTATTAATATCGAGCAGTGAACCAGAAGAGCGTGGAAACGCATATAAATCGAGATTCGAGGTGTACCCTCTTGTATCAAATAATGATTTTACATTGTCATAATGATTGTACCACCTATATATACAAATATACTCAACTACTCTCTGATCGACTGTCATTATAATGGCACGTAGCCTTAATTCAAATAAATTAAAATAAAAAATATGCGTAATAAAAAAATATCTAGTAATGTTTCTTATTTTGGCATAAGCTATCATATAAATTTGAATAAAAGGTTCAGTTTCTCATTGGGATCGACCGGTGCCGAAAGTATGCGTTCATAAGCGACACATAGTACGTTTAGAATGTAATATTAAGAAGGTGGTCGCTAATTTACAGATCGTTTCCATTTAATACTGATTCTTGAAATGCCAGCGTAAAAGGATATCGGTGTGATCATTGTTTAAAGGAACTGTGTAAACATCTCTGTCCGCCATGTTGATTTATCAGGATCCACAGGCTATAACATATACACCCTGATTGATTGATGAGCGTATATTCACCGACCAAATCCAATTAGTCATGCAGTGCTATTTTTCGCCCTAAGTTATTTTGGAAACACCGATGTATATATAAAGGGTGTCTATGATATTACTAGATATAGTAGCGGATTGGTAATGATCAATAGAAATTGACGAATGAGGAAGGACGATAGGCTAGATGCTGCAATAAACTCAAATAGTTGTGTAAAAATTTATATAATTAAACGACTAAAAACTGTCTCGTCACGACAGCTTTATCCAACGTGCAAATATTGGAAAAAAAAATTCTCAACGTATTGTAGAATTCAACATCGAATAAAATTGATCAGAAACCAGTTAACACTTATCAAATTTTACCTACAATATTGCCACAATAAATTTATTTATAAATACTGCCAAACTTTACCGGGTAACTCTGGGAACATTTGTCAAATTGATTTTTTTCCACTCTAAAGTACCAATATCGTCTTCTCGTTTTATCGCAACGGACACTTCTACATAACACATATCTGTGGAGAGAATCATGCCGTTATACATGTTTCGAAATGGAAATTTCTGATTGCCAGCCGATGTGTATATATACAGTGACATTCACCTGGGGATCCGAAAACTCGAGTAAAGCATGGCGGAAAAATTCCGCGTTGGATTTACTCGGGGAGCCCGAGACCGAGTCTATTTCGTTATTCCAGCGAGTACGCTATGAAATCAGATATACCATGCGTAAATATGAAACTCGAGGACTGATGCTCGGATAAAATGGAGAAGAGAAAAAGTGTGGGATCATACATATCAAACATAGTCCTGGCCTTCCTGTATTTTTACTCTGCTTGTAGATGTGCTACTGATATCTCTTTTTCTGCTCGAAATTCCGCTGGATTGAACTCACGCGTCGGAGAAGGTTAGAAAATCCTGCTGCAGAAGTTTAGAAAATCGAAGATAGATATAGACATTATTGGTGTGTGTATATATATATAATGTAAAAAGATTACAAATATATAAATTATTGTTTAATGAATAATCGCATATTTAGTTTAGTAATTATTAGAAGATTTATTCAACGTTTTTAATAGCAGGTTTAAGACTATCTTGAAAATTATAGATACGAAAAATTTCAATCGACACGGCCTAAATCTACAAAATCTATATCCCGCATTTACATTCAAATCCAGTAATTTTAGCTTCACTTTGATATGCACTCATGACAAGCTCAGGCTTTGTTCGAACAATGACTTTCAAAATAAATTTTATTTGCTTGAATTATTTAAATTCCCGCACGAGAAATTTTTTGCCGATGATGTATTTTTTTTTATCGTTCTCTGAATCGCTTTAAAATATTGATCGGCTAGATATAGACGCGGCATTGCAAACTTGAACAGATATACCGGAATAATGGTTGAGATGGCTAAAAATAGACTTAACAAGTTAGGAAGATAGCTAAAAATACGCTTTCTACGTATTAACATATTTTAATTTGTTCTAGAACTATTGGTATTAATTAATGATTTTTTTTTAGAGATAATAAAACTCGAGTGTAGAATGTTCGTAGAATGATATTAAAAATTTTTGATTGTATATAAAAATAAAAAAGCGAATGTTACGAAATTAATTAACCATGTACCTCAATAAATTGCTAAAACTACATTTATTTAAAGTAAAACCATGTATTCATGAGTCTATAGACGTTGTATTAACAAGTTATTTATTTATTATTATAAACGAATGCAAGTAAAATTTTACTTGAAAAAGAGACTGCTTACGTTATTGACATTACGTTATTTCTATGATGTTCATAAAAACATCAAATAAATGATAAATATACATCTGTTGACTAAAGATTTTTCAAATATTAATAATGAATGTTTACATTACATGCTTATTAAAATCTAAGAAATATATGAATATGAGTAATTATTGCGTCTTCTTCAATAAATATGTTCAATATTAATTGAACAAACAACTGTTTTATAAATATAGCTTTTTAAAATTAATTATCAAAATATCTTTTGATAGATAGAAATTGTCCAACGTAGACAGGTTTATGTAATATACTTTTCCCTATTTTATAAATATGGATATTTCTAAAATGCTTTTTTAAAACTTATTAATGAATTAATCAAAGGTTTCTACTTTAATTAAAGTAGATAGTATAATAGTAACAGCAGTACCTAATTGCATAATTAGGAACTGCCATCGCCATGTGATTAATAATAAATCGACTGTCAGAATCGTTCTGAAACTGTGAAAATTTAATTAATCAATTTGGGAAAAAATATTAACTTTGCCAATAATGCTGCGTAATTATGTTATGTCATGTTTGCTATTTGAAATATTGGTGATTAATAATATTTAACTCTGTAAATGAGAAAGTTGTAAACATTTTCAAATATCACATTTATTAACAAAGATCAATTACTGCAAAAATATTAAATTACACATACAAGCGAAAGCCTACAAAGCAGACCGTGCAATATACTGAAATTACTATTGCCAATTTTCATATTGATTCGTTTATCGAAATTCAATTTACATTGAAAAACGAAAAAAATTGAGCCATGAAAATATAGAAATACGATAGTGAAATATTACTTGTGCAAAAGCTCCAAGAAATTTTACAAAAATAAATATTTTCATTAAACGAAAAAATAAAATCATTAGCATCAAAAACCATTCTTAAAATGTATTTTACATCGTTTTACGTTCTATCCGCTCACTTTTAAAGGATGAACTTTTCAAGCAGATCTCGAGCGATCAAATCGAAAACAAATCACTTCTACGGTCAAAATTTTAATCTTCAAACGATTAGCGATTTAGGGAGGAATATCCTGTATTTCGATAATCATATGACTTTACATTTATATATATATATATATATATATATATATATATATATATATAATATTCTGTCGACGTATGCATTCGAGGTATCAGCAACAGGAAAAAGGAGGAAAATGGAGATGTAAATAAACGGTGTATGCTTGCGAAACTGTACTCGTAAAAGAAAGCCACGAAGTAAGAGAAACTGAAAGGGAATAGAAGATTCTCCGGGAAACTGAAGCACTTGCTATACTGTTTTAGTAAGGACGACATTTCGTTTCCTGAAGAGGAAATGAAAATAAAATGAAAGCGTGAATATATGTGGGTATGACAGCGGAAGCAGAGACGCGCAGAAAATTGAGAAAACAATTTATGTGGTAGCTAGTAAAGGGGCGAGGTCAACTGCTTGATAAAGCCCAGGTATAGACAACACTTTTACTGGGACGCAGGAGGCTCTCTCTCTCTCTCTCTCTATCTCCGTCCCACCCTTGATTTGACTAGATTTGGTATAGAAGATGAGATGACTCAGCTGGGGATTGTACTTTGGAATTTAGAACGATGTCATATATATATATATATATATATATATATACAAGGGCTTGGCTTAACAAAAGTTCATCAATAAGAAATAATAAAGTGCAAGGGTTGCTTGGTTAATGTAGTTCGTAAAGTTCGTTAAGGCAGTCGTGCAAAATTTAGGCTTTAATTAACTGTTCTATATTTTCTATGTTGCGGACTATTTGCAAACGGGACGCGAGCGAAGTTTCGTATCAGTTAATTAAAAGGCGCCTTTTACCTAAAATCATGAAGTACGGGAGCATTCTATCGATCCCGTAGCACTACTGTGATATCGAGCTACCGTAAAACACAAATAAAGTCGTCCATGACAATATGGAAAATTCTTTTTTTCTATATGAAAGGTTGTGTTATTTAATTACAATTAAGTCATGTTATATTACTTATTTATTAGAAAGACGCGGGATCATTTTGATTTCTTTCTGGAAAACAATTGGAAATGACTATGAGTTATAGGCAATTATTCGCAATTTCATTATCTAATTGAGGTTTTTGTCCAAAGTCTATTTAAAAGTTATTTTATTGCTAGGGAAGTGTAAGGCAAATTAAATACTACACCCAAATTTACTTCGTTAGTATTTATTGTATGAAAGCTAAACTTATTTTATCTATTTCAAATATCGACTAAAAAATTACTCTATTATTTTAGTTATTATGATCATTTAAAATATTCGCCTGTCAAAAGTCAATGCCGTTCTATTTCGAACTTTTAAATTGACAATACAGCCATTATAAAGCTTTAGTATAGGACAGCTAGTCTATATACTATAAGATAACAAATATATAAATAAACAAATAGTAACGTAATAATCTTACTTAATGAAATACTTTGAAGGAAAGAGTTAAACAAAATAAAATAGTTCAGATTCACTTGGGAAGAACTATTACTTTATATCCCTTATATAATTCAGAAGTATAAGGGTAAATAATAATATCTAGAAATTCAAGGTGAATATTTTTTATTATTTTTATACACGGAACACTTTACTATTATTTACTATTATCCTTCTCCCAACATTACAAATATATACGTATATCGATAATAACAAGCTCGTTACAGTTAAGGGGTGCGTTTCTTCAATTGAATTTCCATTCGAACCTCGAGTGCTTTAAGAGGTCGGTCAATATTACTTTCAAGAATTACACGCCCATCGAATAATTCCGGCTTAGAGGGGACGGAAAAAGGCTCTCGAAGCTGCGGAGGATCGTCAGCTGACACGTCTCGTAAAGCGAATTTATAATACCGATGGCTTTTACGGCTTGGCAGAGCATGAGAATCGCACGAGTCACTGCATCAATTACACTAAAAGTAGCGATTAATCCGTGAATTATTCATAGGCCACGACTTGGTTCAAGATTAACCAAACATACGCCATTATGACCTGATGGCTGGATAAGTAGGGCACACGCATAATCATTTTCGAAGAAAAAAAACTGATCTTGGGTTATAAGTGCGTTACAACAGTTTTCTCGAATTTGATTTTCAGTTTTTATTCTCGGCGAGAAGTCAATTTCTTAATTATAAGAGCAGTCGAGAAAACATAATAACTTAAAAATACTAGCGAACTTGAGCTTCCTGAATAAGTGTTATTTCGATATTTATTTACACCTTCTCTGATTCTTAGTTACATTATTCTTAATGTGACACGAAATTAAGAAAAAAAGTAGCCTTTCAGTGAATATAATTTCAACATATGTCACAAATATGTAGGAACCGTATATATTATGGAGAAAATCTAAGAAATAAAGTTATTTTGAGTTTGTTCAATCATCATTTTTGTAGCTAAGTTACATAAATATTCTAATGTTAAGTAAAGAAATAAGTATTCAGTGTCTGATAATATAATAAAAACAGTTAAAGTCAAGAGAAAGTAGATTTAAAAATATGCTACTTTATTATTTACATTAAATGTATATTGAACTGTTCGCCGATCTAAACTTGATGTAATTCTAGATTTTAAGTCCATTACCGGACGTTTGCTGATTATAAACGAGACATAGTGCATGAACTAATTCTCCGGTTGACAATGACGAAGAAAATACATCTACTGATGAAGACTAGCATGAAGAAAATAGCAACATCTCGGCATTTGATAACTCCTTATTGTAGGAGATCGTTGGGAGATCGCGGCACTCATAATTCTTTACATGTCAGGATTACCAGCAAATATAATACGGCTATCACTCTGTGCATGCGATCGCCGGTACCATTGAAGTCCGAATTATCGGAGTACTTTCTAACCTTAAAGATACGAGCTCCCTTTGGGTCAGATTGCTCTCCGATAATCTGAGCACCAAGTTCTTACTCGAAGATCAGTAAATAGGTCTCATTTCTCACTGTATATCCCAGACTGTGGGTATTGCGAGTGATAAAGTGAAGCAAGAGTACCGAGTCCGAGTTCTTAAGTGGAGCTACCTCTATCTTATCGTACAAAAAGCAGCCTATTGCTTATAGACATGACTAAAATGATGGCCAAATTCTCCTTCCTGCTTATTGCATCTAGTATTCTATAGTCGATGGTAGTCACCACGTACATCGATTCACCGTGTGTAGCTCACAAGTCTGTTGCACCAATGGAAAGGCGCTTCCAGCGAGCAGATAATACATACAGTCCACCCTCATTGCCATGGGCATAGAAATAGCTTATTGGTGTACGTTGGGAACTGTGAGCCAATGTTTCGTAATATCCCTGACCATTTTATACTAACTAGTTCCCCCACGTTTATGTTGCCCAGAGCCATCCTGAACTAGAGAGATGATAGAGTGAAAGTGCGTAGGGTAAAAAACAGACATCCTTGTGATTTCTTAGTGTCAGCACATTATAGTGATGGTATAATAACTCTGAGGAGATCAAGGTTGGCCGAATATCTCCTGGTTTTCTGCTTGCATGTTCTTGGGGTTGAAGATGGTTATAAACAAAGAAAGATGGTCTCGGACTCTATAGCAGTACAGTATCATATTTAATACTTACCCTAAAATACTAGCGTATTAATTAGGCAGGTCTTGATATCTTGAGGAGTAATTGGATTTCAGATGCCTTCTTATCGAGACATCTTGTGAAACTTATATCAAATGTCGATGGCTGGCTGCAAAAAGACAGTCGATCAATAAGACTCCATTCTGTCTCTGGTTGAATGCAAGATGCTCTCCTATCGAGGATACATATACATACATCAGTACTAGTATTTCTTTCATGTGACTTAATATATTTTCACCTCTTCGGCTTCTTCCTTGAGGTTGGTTGACGAGTGGCGTGTTAATGGTGTATCTAGATATGCAGATAATCGACATCAGACATCGTATTGGATGTAAAAGTAGAGGCTGTAGAAGGCCATCTCCCTGTCGTTGATTTTAAGGTCCTCATTGATTATGTCTTGAAGGCTCCCAGTTGAGAACTCCTTTGTGGGCATCGCCTGGAAGCTACTTATATGAATCGGACACTTTTCGACGACTTTTTCGATCTGTGATAATGAACAGGGCGGTGTGAGGACAGGGATCATGGCCTCCGAATAAGCATAACTGGCCTGAATTTAATCATATGCCCGAGTCCTTGTAGTGCTGGTGTCTTCACTATGCACTAAATCGATATCAGTGATAACTCGAGAAAGGACTCGAGCAAAGTCTAGTTCATGAAAGATACAGTATTAAATATAAACAGCTGCTCCTCCTTCTTCCTGGTTAACAGAGCATTCTCCTCAGCTGTCCATCATGCACGATTCTTTCGACTATAACTTTGGATTGGTGGAACCGTCTCTATTGAACCGTCCAACAGTAAACCTCTCTTCCGATAGTAGTGGTAAACATTATTTCACATCCGACAAATTGGCAGTTATTCAAATCTCTGATAGCCGTTTCCAATTATTTGCTTTCCGAGGCTTGGTTTCTAAAATTTGGACATATTAATACAGTCAGAAGTTGATGATAACCCATGGCGATCATCGCTGCAATTCCATTGAGCGATAGACCTAGTATAGGTCTTTTGAAGAAGGATAGATTAAAACTTACCTGAGATACAAACCTGAGATACAAATAATATTTTTTCGTCTTCGTATTTGTTCTGTACATTTCAACCTCCCGAAAAATTCGAATTTTCATCTGGAAAATTTTTTAATTTTATTTTTATCATTCACAGGAGATCGAATATCAGTAATTTCGCAGCATGCTAGTATTTTAAGCACATTGATTTGATTTACTTATATATTTATTTATTTATTAATTTTATTCCACAGCTATTTATCAATTGTTTTGGTCTTTAGGTGCGATTTACAAACCATTCCCAAGCCTTTGAAACATTCTGTTAATTATTAGTCAATTGTTGAATTATATAATTATCAAAAATCAATGCTCAGCTCTCTCTCTCTCTCTCTCTCTCTCTTCACTCTCTCTCTCCTCTCTCTCGTCGTCTCTCTCTCTCTCTTCTCTCTCTCTCGTCTCCTCTCTCTCTCCTCTCTCGTCTCTCTCTGCTCTCCTCTCTCTCTCTCTCTCCTCTCTCATCTCCTCTCTCGCTCCTCTCTCCTCTCCTCATTCCTCTCTCTCTCTCTCTCTCTCTCATGCTCTCCGTCAGTCTCTCGCTCTCTCATCTCTCTCTCTCTCTCCTCTCTCTCTCTCTCTCTCTCTCTCTATCTACTAATGATATTAATAAGATACTCTGAATATCGAGACTTTGGCTAATATGAATAATAAAAAATTATTATATATAGAACTATATTGTATTTGACTATAAAATTTTTAGTAAACGGCGTTACAATTTTTTTCTACAGCGAGAAAATAGCCGATCTTCATGAAATATGTAACTAATAAGAGCAAGCTGCAGTATTGTGATTTACGAATAATAAGAATAGTATATATTAGAAAATAGCACTTGGATTTTGGCTATTTAATAAATCACAGTTCGTTGACTCAAAGCGCGTTGTTTTCTTCCAGAAACAGTAGCGGATCCAATAGGACACTTTAAAGAGAGGATCGCAATATACTAAAAAAATTTGGTATAAAAAAAAGAAATCCTTCTAAAAATTATATATAGCACATCCAAAAGTATAAAATGTTATACAATTTTAATTACAACCTAATCATATAAAATTTTAAATATATATATATATATACACACACATATATATATATATATATATATATATATACACACACATATATATATATATATATATATATATATATATACACATATATATAAATTATGGTAGATATATGATATATATATATATATATATATATATATATATATATATATATATAATTTTTTGTTGTGTTCTTTTATTCTACCATCATTTCTTCTGAATTTTATTGATACATTAGTTTATAAAGATATAAAGTTAAAGATTTAGTCTTCATCTAAACTTATAATCTTTTTCTCATCATCGGTCTATCATCTTATAATCTTACAATAGATCTTACAATTGTTTTTGTGCCAATACAAAATTTTCTAATTATTTATGGAAACTATTTCTTGACGCATCTATGAGAAATTCCCATCGAGGTATAGATTCTATTACCTTGGAAACGTTTGTACAATTTAAGAAACGCATCCTACTACATTCTTGTGAATGGCTCGACTCAAAACGATTCCCAATCTATACGCATGTCTGTGCGGAGGTATTTTTCATATGATATGAGAGGCGTGCTCTCACGTACGTTCGAGACGTGCTATAAGCTCAGCTTAGATGTAGGGGGGGGGGGTGTTTCATTTTAACTTATGCAATGGAATATCTTAAAAACTAAACGGTTTAAGCAAAAAAAAATTGAGATGCTATCCGAATGTTGATCCAATTTTGGTGCGAATTTGGGCCCTTTGAAGTTGAAGTCTTTTTTTGATTAAAGAACTGCGTTCTTTTATTAAAGACTTGAATTTTTCACTTTCAAATACCTGGAGAAATATATCCTATACCTTTCTTAATATTCCTTCTTGCCTTTATTGTCATGTTTGAAATGATTATGTATATCGAGAACAAGTATTGCTCAAAAGTAACTAATAACTGACCCACTTTTGATCTGATTTAAAACAAAATACCCAATACTCTCAAATTGACCATTATATAGAGATTTTGGTTAGTTTGCACAAGAAGAGTAAAAACTTGAGAATAGTAAGTAAAGGGGGAGACGCTTGCTAAAGTTTAAAAGTACTTATTTTCAATAGAAAGCTCGTTCACTTTCTCGTAGCCATCTAAAAGAATTAATGGCCGGAAAGTTTGTTGTAGTACTGGGAGAAGGCTCTAAGAATCGATACCTATACATCACTGAATTTTCGATGGAGATCTTGGACTTGAACTACAGAACCTGTGCATTCACGAGCATATGTTGAAAGAGCAACGAGCAAGATCGCGGTTATAAGTTTGTAAATGTTAATCTCCCAAAAGAGAGCATATTTTTATGCTCGTTGTTCAGCCCTTTAAATTTATCGTTTCGTTTCATGAAATTGTTGCAAATGATAATAGGGAGATATGACGAAATAACTCTAAAGAAATATAATATTTTGTTAACCTTGTGATAACTATGTACGTGAAAAAATAGAGAAACTATTACGTGAGTAGATTGTTTCAAAGAATGAAGCTTTCAACAGCTTTGGAAAAATACTTACAATTAACAAAAGACTTTTGTAGTTCTACAAAATCTCGATTCGTCATCAGTTCATAATTTAATATTTTTACTGAATGTGAAATTTTTAAAATACAAGATCGAGAGTTTTAATTATTATTTTCAATTGTAACGATTGAAAATTGCAGCAATTTTAGATTAAACTATGATTTCGAAATTTTTGATTTATTTTATTAATTCTGAATTCATTTGATGATCCATTGCGGAATCTTGAAATAAAATCCTTTTACTCGAATAGATTGGAAACATTCCTGTATGTGCTAATTTTGTTATAGGTGCTAGCTAGCTTATTTGAAAAAATTGGAAAAAGTCCATTTTGGAGGTTCTATTTTTATTTATTTTTTACGGGTCGCTCTGCAATATCATTCTTGCGTAGGATAATAAGAGCATAAGTGAGACTTCTTTTCCTACAAAAAAGAACTTTTTATTTCTATTTTCTTCGTTCATTCTTGTGCAAATAATTATATACGCAAAAAGAAATTAATATAATACTATAGTTTGTCCGCTTAAAACACTAAACTATAACAATTGTTATAGTATAACTATAACTATAACTATAACTATAACTTCTACAATCTAACAATCTACAGATTTTTTATATAGCAATATTATTTTAAGAAATCGTTTTTACATGTAAACTATTTTGTAAACGTATATAAAAATATACTAAAAGGTTCAATTATTATGATATGATAATTTATGAATTTTCAATTTTATTTTTAAATTATAAATTTTGTATTATATTCTCCTCCATAATTATTATAACGGGTAATAAAATAGGTATAATAAAAATGCATATTTACATTGTTACATTTTCATCCCATTAAAAGATTAATAAAAGAAGATGAAACTTTTATTGCCAGCATTTATGCACGATTTCCGCACTTCTTTCCGAAAGCCAGAAATCCCAAAGTAGCAAAGTCAACAAACTATACGAAAAGAAGCTTCGTTGCAATGCTTGGCCGGAGTTTAAATCTGGATCACGCCTACGGAAAAGCCCTTTATAGAACGAAAAAACGTAGAAAACGGTGAGAACGAATGACGCAATAAAAGTCCATTGTGCGCCGGATATTTCGTAGACGTTTTTTTTTCATTTATTTATAATAAGATTTGTCGTGGTGCAGGCGAAAAAGAAGAAATGAACGCTTGAGGCGTGCCATTACTCGATAAGATTATTACTTTGTAAAAGTTAATTTTAGATGTCTATAATATCGCGACTTTATTTTAAAGGTTATACTGTTCATTTAAAATAAACATCTCATTTGTATATTACAATACTTCGCTTATTTTACAGAAGATTTTACTACAAAATGTTTAGCTTATTAAATTTGTTGAATGACGTATTGACATAATCCTTTATATACATAGACAAAATAAATTAATTTTCCTTAATATTAAATGATGAAAATGAAATATAACTGTAAAGTGCGCGATAAGTAAATAAAATATTAATAATATTATTATATTATATTAATAATATTAAAATGTTAATAAATTATTAATAATATTAAAATATTAATATTATTAGTCGTGCGGAAGTACGTGAAAAATCGAGGAATTAAATGCAAGGAACAGGCAGTTTTCTATTCGAAAAATTATTAGATTCAAAAATAGATAGTAAATAGGGGAGTGAGGTGTGAGATTAAATAGACAGAGAGCCGAATTATCAATATTGCAAGAATTGATTATCAATAACACTATTTTGCAAGTTCTATATGAAAGATTCTCATCTTTCGATTCTAATCCTGCCACGAGGTCGCACTCGATTCGCGCACGCAGCAGAAAGAAAGAAACGACAAGTAAGCCGCGAAAACGCGAGAATTAGCCGGCAGCGCCAACGCCGCTGCTGCAGTAGTAAAAACTTAGAAAGCGTCAGCCGGCAAGGGCACGCGGAGCGAATCACCGAGGCCTGCGGCGACTGCGGCGGTCGCGGCGAGAGCCTCTTCTTCACCGTTGTTTAATCGATAGTCCGCGCACTTACGATTGTTAATTCTTTCCCCTGCGATGAGTCGTCTTGTCCTCTTGTTTCGCCCTTTGGCGGGCTTAATTTTTTCCACACACACGTCACTTTCGGCGCGAGCTCGATTTTTTACTTCGAATATATATATATATATATATATATATATATATATATATATATATATATATATATGTCTAGCATTTAACGAGATATCGGAAAAAAAATTGAGTTCGTAGTTTAATGAGTTGTGGATTCATTGGAATGATAAGCTTGCTTTAAAAGTCTTTAAGCTCTTTCAAAAGAAATCTGCGATTTGATAAATGGTGCTATTCTATAAACGACCTTAAGATAATCAATTAAGATGTGCTTATAAATTCTTTTGTTTTACGAGTTTGTTCATACATAATCATCCTTCTCGTTTAATTTGCTGGGTTTAAATCAGTATTTATGATTCTGCATGATTCTAAGTGAGAAGCCATTTTAATGGAAGAAACAGTATATCATTATTAACGCTAGGTGACTTACGTAATGAATTAAAATCCAATGAACTCAAAACCTCATTTGTTAAATTTGCAGATGAATAAAATGTAAACGTAACTTTATAGCACAATTCGTTTGTATTAGAAGAAATTAATTTTAATTAAGTACTAGCTGCAATCTCAATTAAATAATTATAATTAATTAATAATAAATAATTTTTATGTAAATCGTTATTTGTATACAAGGTTTTATATATGTAAGGTCTATTCATTACAATAGTGAAAATGGTTTTATAATCAGCTGTAAATTCGTTTGTCGACTTTGACCGTCTGGAACTCGATGGAAATTCATAGGAAATATATCTGCAAAATACGAAGATTTCACGAACAACTGAAGAATATTTTCCAACAGTTTTTATGATATAGGGTCAAGAACACTTTTGTTCGACTTCACAGATATTAATTCAATGTTTGGTACTGATACTTCCAGTGCAATTATACAAACATCCATTGAAATTCCAAAAATCGACGCGATAATCATAGTAACACGGAAATATACAAAAATTTCAACGCTGAATGATCGATTCTTACACGAGATTTATTATAATCGCTAAGCGGAAATTCGGAATTAATTGCGCATTAAATGCAGCCGTGCCTCGGCTTTCCGAAGATTAGCGGCAATCCATATCTCGGGTTAAATCCGGGAACAATTTGCGCCTCGTGAATTCTCGCCAAATAGCTCTAAGCGGGCCTGTCACTAAAATCGCCACCCTCCCACCCCGCCAACTCCCTACAGGGAGGCGCGAACAAGAAAAATGCTCCAATTTCCTTCCTCATTAGTTTCCGTCAAAATTTATTGCCATAGCGGCGGCAGTAGCAGCAGCAGCAGTGATGGCGTTTCGCCCCCCCCCCTATTATTATCGAAATCCGTCGATCTCTCTCGGTCTGTATATATATGAAATTACAGGGCCCGTGTCTCGGGCCGAGCGATGCCGTACGGAGATAATGTACGTTGCACGTCGACCCATGTCGGCCAATATGTGACAATGCGCGCGCGCTCCCAGCGAGCGCGGAACTACATTCGTTAAAACGTCGTTCGATTCAATTCGCCGCTCGGGCAGGTATCGCCGGCGCGATTTCATCTGACGCGACGCAGAGGCTTTATCGATCGCATTTGCTCCGGCGACGGATGGATAAAGACGACGATTATTGTTATTGTTCCGTAAGATCGTAAAGATTCTATAACGTGGGTATGATCGAGACTGCGCACGGCCTTACCAGCGATCGCAATTATACAAGCTACAATTGACGGTCGATGAATGAGAAATTGAAACTTTCCACTGGCGCATTGTGAAAATTATTCTAAAAAGATTATTTATTGATTTCCATTTCATTGTAAAAAATTCAAGACAATATATTGTCTTAAATGATAAATTTGTCCACGTAAGAGAATTGATTTTTTGTCGTCAACACAATAGAGATTTGAAAAATCCAACGAGACTCGTGTGATTGCATAATTAAGTTTTTTAATAAAGGTTTCTATAATAAATATACATACATACATATATATATATATATATATATATATATATATATATATATATAGATTCATTGTGTTTTATAATTAAAACTGTAACAAAGAAGTGCTATTTTACTTTGTATACTTGCTAAAATAAATTAATCTTTAATGATACATACATTAATAAAATTACAAAAGGTAAGTTTAATTTATTTTAGCTAATATACAAAGTAAAATAGCACTATAGAAAACATGATTCTTAAGTTATATAAATTTCACAATTATTATTCATTTTGACAAACTAACATTTAAAAGCATTAATTAAACTAATCTGTTATGGTATGATATTTATTGTAACCGTGATATTTTAAAATAATCGACATTATTGTTTTAAATAAAATTTTTTATAATGTTGCTATATCAAAAAACTATTAATAATTAATAACTTATATTTAAGTTTAAAATGGCTTAATCATCTGAATGATTTTGAAAGGTTACTGTAAAAGCCAATATTCTATTGTGTATCAGAAAATATAGAGATTAAAAAAAAATGGTTACTTTAGCTGTATCAACTTTGAAATATTGTAACTAATACTCTATGTCTTCAATGATTCATCCAAGATATTGTTCTAATAGATAATTTTTTCATATTTTGAGACCAACAGAGCAAATATTTTAGAGGAGAGATTCCTAAAAAGTAGAATAATTTTCTTATATTGTCTGAAAATGAGAGCTATTTTAAGGACAGCATATCTTTTTTCTTCTTATAAATTTTAAAATATAATTCCTGCTTATATTTAATTTACAATTTGATTTCACTATGTTTTTTCTTTGTTCACTTGCATAGTATTACTTTAGTTACATATTTTCGTAAAACGAAATCGACCATTATACAATAAACGCATAAAAGATCTTTTTTAAATTTTTAGTATTGCAACTCTCGTGTATTGGTGGAAAGAAATGTCCTGCGTACAAGAGCAGTATAAATAATAAAAATATAGAAAGCTTTTCCTTCTTTTTTTTCTTCAAGATAGTATTTACGGCGTAGCACGTGAGATAAATAACAAGTTACCATTTTAAAAATTTTCTTCATGAATTCTCAAAAATTATCGCTGATTACACCTTAACTAAAGTTTGTCGTTACTTTACGAGCGTTATTCATGCTCCTTTAGAATGTACTTTATATAAGGCATAAAATTATTTAAAATAATTCTTTTCTTTGATGTAGCCATGCTTAATTATAGCAATACAAGTTCTAAGCATTAATCAAAGATTTGTGAGAACATTATTTCTTACGTTACAAAAACAACTTAATGGTCAAATTTTCAAAAATAGTAACATAGTAACTATGTACAAAATGTCAAACATAGTAACTAATGCATATGATAACGGATATACAACGGTCTTTCCAACTTTCGTCTTTGCAATCGAGCGAATTCAACGGTGCATGAATAAACATGATCGGCATCCGCCTCTCTTCGCCGAACGAATGTACATCAACATTTACGTCCATTGCAGCTTGTTGGCAGCTTCACGCTACGCGACCGCACCGCGCGAAAGTGCTGGGATCTGTCCGGTGAAATTAGTAAACGCCGGCCTTTAGCGTACCGCTCGATCCGTTCGGTCGCGTTCCCTATAACGTGGAGCCGCGCGTACATGAGCTGCGCTGGACTACGCGAGGCCGGGATGCGTGAGAACGCGCTGCGCCACTGCGACCCCTCCCCCCCCCCCGCGCCACAAACGCTTTGCCGCTGAGTCTCGAACGCGTTGCCGGTATATACAGTGTCACGAGAGTGGATTAAACAGGGGGGAGGGAGGGGCAGGAGGCTGGAGGGGGTTGGCGGATAAAGCATCGTCGGCGAATGCGCGGCTAATCCGCAATGGCGATCCGAAAACACGGGTAAAAATTGATCGCCGACGGGGACGTATTTGTGAACTCGAAATCTCGTTAAGTTGTGCTTTGAAGAAATAAAGTTCGGTGTATTAAAGAAACGTTAGTTCGTCGAGATTTTCAAGGAATTTCTAGATATTCCAATTGGCGCGTGTAAAGTATTTATTTTTATTTAGAAACGTATTTTTAAGGATCACTCTATTCGAAATAATATTTAAGTATAATCTTTAAAACTTTACAAGACTATTAGGGGGGTGTGTTTCAGATAGCTTTATCGTAATTTTGTTTTTATTAATTCAAAGTTGTTCAATGATGCTTTACGCGTTTTATGACTTACTTGTATCTTACTCTTGGAGACGTAATTTAAAAAAATTTTTTATAACAAAATTATATAAATTTATTTGTAAATGATTATTTATTAATAGTTTTAGAAGAAAAACAGTGACCATATCTAAAGCTTTAAAATTTTTTTATAAGTTAAAAAATGTTTTCTATAGGCATGGATGAATATTGAACACTGGGGAAGTTTCACAAAAGCGAAGCTTAACGTCGACCTGTCTTAAGCAAGTTTGTGAAAAATATTTTCTGAAAGATAGGGAAATTTAAAAAATGGCAATAAATTTGAATTAACTGAAAATAACTATTTATGTAATATTTTGTCCTAGATTACATGCTGGGCTGAAAATTCTTCATAAAATCATAAAATGAGAAAATTTTTTCACAGAATAACATGTCCCTATGAAAGGATTAATGAATGACGATGGAAATAACGATATGTATCTGAGTGGAAAAGTTGAAAAATTTATTTGTTTGCATAATTATCAAGATATAAAAGGCCAAATGTAATATTCATTCAATTTTACGCGCTATTTTTGTAGAGCATACATTTAAAATGCAGTTTTATATGAATAGCTTTAAAAGCTTCGCATACATATTTGTTTTCACGCTTGGATTTGAGCGTATAATTGTAAAAGAATAATCTCAGAAAAATACGATTTATTATCCCACTAGTTTATCATAAAATACATTCAAATAAAATCTTTCTAAAATATGTACATTTGGTTTAAAAATCATTTTACAAAATGCTCTGATAGATCGAATCGAAATACTTAACGTCCATTAAAAACGCACGATTTTCGTAATTCACAAATACGTAATAATAACTGAGAAGCAATCTTTCTAATATATTAAATATTATTCTGTGATCAAATATTAATTAATATTAATTTAACGAGTAATGGTAAAATGGAAGGGGAATTTAATAACGAATAAAACCTTTCCGTAAAAAGTATGGCACTTTGTTATGTACTTGCGAATGTTACAATTCTATAGAACGAGCAATGAAGAAGCATTTTAGCTCTTTTTTAACTCTGAAAATTGTATACCGAAATATCTAAATTTGATATCAATTGCCATTTTGCTCTGGGAAAGGGGAGTATAATGACTGTACGAGTTTTGATGGACTTTCGTAAACGAGTAATTTTGCCGTACATAATCATTGCTCCCGTAAAGTTAATGCATGCATACCCCTTATTACAGGATAAACTTCAGTCATTCAATCTTGTACGGCTATAATATTGAAAATATTAAAACGTCGCTGAATTACTTGCACTTCAATTAGAAGTGCAAAAGTTTCGATCCAGTTTCAGAATTAATTTAATATTCCGCAGCTTGTTATTGGATACGAAATACCGCTGAACTCATTTTTTTATATTTCTTCATTATCATAAAAGAAAAGCAAAATTTGAAACACGAGACTCGTGCGCGTATGCTTTGATTTTTAAAAAAATATTAGACTGTAAAAAAAAAACATCAAATATACATATTATTAACTATTGGAAAAAATTTATTATATAATCTTAGTATACATTAAGTGTTATCAGCGCGGATTTACATATCCGTTGACCTCTTTTCCCATTGCTCAGCGCTGAAACTTAAAGATTATATATGCGGCTTTTACATTCCTTCCTTCGCGTTGCCTATGTTTACATGCACGGTGATAGCAGTCTACTTTTTCTCGTTGCTCATATATCGTGCGGCGGGTATATAATTAGAAGGCTTAACTAATGGCATAAAAAATTTACCCTATACTAGAGGTATAATAATATATATATATATGTGTGTATTTTATTATTGTTACTTTGACTTTTTGCCTCAATGTTTTTACTTTAATCTCGAAATGACGATTGATTAATGACGAGAATTACTGATCGTTAATAAACGACTTTTGATAGTAATCAGTTTTTAATGCGTCGCTTTATTTTGCGTTTACCATAGATAGTGAAAAAGGGTAAATCAGAATGCACGCGAGGAATTTAAATATTTATTAAAATAATAATCTTCCATATGTGTGCCTATACATCTATATATGCGTATGTTTATGTATGCGCATATGACATGACGCGATATACAAAGATATAGCTTTCATAAATGTTAATGCGTACTGAAGTATCTAATTTATTGAAACCATAATTTCAATTTAAATCATTAATGGAGAGAAGACTGTCTGCAAAAAAGTATAACGAGAGTAATTTATATGCAGGTGTATCGCAAAATGGGCAAAAACGTCCTATAAGCTAAAATATAACAGATAGAATAGATTCGGAGTGACAGTCTGTAAAAACCGATTTGAAATGCTATTAGTTACTTTAAAAAAAAAAAAAAAAAGAAAAAAGAAAAAAAGTGAACTCCTACGTAAAACTTCTGTAAAGCATAATAAAAGAAAATAAAAATAAAAATATATCTACGTAAAAAAAGCAACAACAAACAAGAGCCCGTAAACGCAAATTGCACCTCTCAGCTCAGAGGCCACTCGGACAAAGTGTCGGAGTGAGCGGGCTGCCCGCGCTCGTCACGCCCGTGTTTAGTCCCGGTCGCGGCGACCGAGTGTACCGTAAAGCGCCGTAATTGGCGCGTGAGCAGGAGAAACGTTTTAGATGAGGCGCGAATGCGCCGCAGTTCGCCGCAGAGCCTCCGCGTTCGACGCAGACGCTCTGGCTGTCCCACGTCGGGCCCGCCTCATCCTTCGTCCGATAATGATAATTCTGGACCTCGCTGACGCCCGGATACGCGTGTATATAGGCGTGCGCATATTGATTTTTGTTACTTGGCGGTGCGATTTTTGCGCGAACGAGGGACAAATGGATTCGCGTATGCTCAACCAGGCTCGATGGGACCGTTTTTCACGTTTCAAGCGGCACTGCTGCTGACGCGACAGCTGTGGCGATAGACGGGGGGAGGGGGGAGAGATGAAAAATTGTCAATGTAGAATAAGTTACTGCGTACGTAGCTTTATCCATAGTTTAACGATGTTCCGATTGCATTTCGTTCTTTTCATAGACAGCCATTTCCAAGCTCGCTCCAGCTGGCGATGAATTTTTATTATTATTATTATTATTATTATTATTATTATTATTATTATTATTATTATTTGTTGCTGTTAATTTTATCGATCACGATCGCGCGTGTAATGTGTTCCTTCGTGATGCTCGGCTCGTATGTTAAAAAGAAAAACCTTGCATTAAAACAAAGAAACTAGAGCGGAATTTTCTCATAGAGTAAAAAATATTTACGTTCCTGCACGGTGTTACGTAGATTGGCTCGCGGGAAAACTGAGCTCCCTCGCACGGGAGCCGAGCGAGCAGCGCCTCATACATTTTGCGTTTTATAAATTTTAAAACTCCGCGCACTGTGGCTCTCAGCCCGAGGGATGCGAACGCATCGACGTGTATTTAAGCAAGCAGAAAACATGGGCCAACGGTCGAGTTATGCTTGTTTATGAGAAATTTACCGTCACGATCGAGCTTTAGTTTTCCGTCAAACGATTGTATTGGGCTTGGTGGTGGTGGGGTAATGATGATCAAGATGGCGCTAATGGTACGGTAGCTTACACTTAGTAGTAAAGGGTTATTACGAGTTTTTCTTTTTTTTTTTAGTAAACTAGTAGCTTATTCATATAATTAATCAATAAATTATATTAAAGATAATTTTATTACCTTTGTACGTCATTGTTTAAAGATTATTAGTAGGATATACATTTATTGTACGTAATTTTATTAAAGATTAATCCAAGGCTATAAAAGATCAATGATTATACCCACAAAGTTGGAAAATTGTTAATGATTAAGTTGACTTGATTCGAATGTTTATTTTATACTTCTAAGGTACGAATTAAATTAAAAACAAAAAAAAAGAAAAACAAAACCCGTAGAAACTATACTATTAACATATAACTTCGGGCAAGTTAACCTTATCTTAACGTCACGACAAACAATCCGAATTGCAGGATCATATCTTTCACTCGAAGCACCAGTGCGATCTCGAACGATCACATTTAACGTACACGCATATTTAAAGAAATAACGATAAAATCACTGGTTGCAGTTATTCGAAAGTATCGGGAAGCATAGGCGCCTCTTATAATAATCTCGAGTTATATATCTGTTATATTTAGCATAACAGTTCGGTGAACGACATCAGTTCCACCTCTATATTCGTGAACTTACGATTGTACATGCTCTGGACAGCTTTTCATAAAAGAGGACCGCCCCCCTCCGTTACTCCCACACCCATACAACCTCGATTTAGAACATTCGCAAGCTTAGGTCAAAGGTCAATGTAATTTATTTCCGCAAGCCAATGTATTCGTTTATAGAACATGTTTTTACCAAAAATTTCATATACTTGCGGGACAAAAATTTACGAAAACGATCGTATGCTCATATGGCTAGTAATCCCATTACATTTTACAAAATCATTTAATATAATAATTACATGTCATCCGAATGAATTGATTATCTATATACCTCAAGCTCATTTTTATTATTATGCGTAATTCTAGTTTTCTTTAATCAAACAATACTTTCCCGAAGAATTTTGATACTGCGTGAAAAGCCAATCTGATTGCAGAATTTCTGTGTCACGTGAAATTTTTTAAATATCTTATGCTGTAATAGCAAATAAAATTTCCATTTTCTTTTTAGAAAAAAATAACAATCAAACGATTAAAAATGAATACCTGCCCTTCGTAATAGGATTCAATTTCCTTATATACATTTTTTATAGAGGTTCTCACTAATTCAACGGCATTTAAAAGGGCAAAAAGTTATTCTGGTATAATCTGTTATTATTCTTAGGAAAAACAAATTGGTTGTGATCCCAGATAAATATATATATATAAGTACAGTCTACTTTTATAAACATATTTTCAGGCCAGGTACGTACTCGGCATTTCAAAATCTTTGGAAAACTGTCACCAAATTTTTAGGTGTGATAATTAGTCAAAAATTTTCAATCTGCTTAATTAACTTGAAGAAAATTATTGTAACGTTATACAATGGTGTGAAACAATAGAATTTTGTTCAAATTTAAAATATATTTTTCATAAGATAATCTTGGCGAAGATTCGAGATTAAACTATTAAAAAACATTTTTCTAAAATTTGATGAAGAAAAGGTTATAAAGAAACATTTATCCAGCTTATATTACATACAAACTAAACTTTCTTTGGCTCCTATTTTTTTTATTCATAATCCGTCTTGATCAAGGAAGGCAAAGAAATTTTTCATCTCGATGACAATGAACTATTTAGTAAGTTATTAAAGTGAGAAATACGTAGGCGAAGCTAAAGTGTTACGTATAAACTTTTTTCAACAATGCTTTAGCGTATATTTTAGAACGAAATTAAAATTTTCGAATTTATATTAGTATCAATAAATTTTCTATATGTAACTATCGCGTTTTATTGACTCACTGTTGAATACACGTTAATTAAATTGAATAACGATATAAAATATTGATTAGCGCTTATAGCTTCGTAAATTAACAAGATTTCTCACATTATTTCGACAGCTCGTGAAGCTTCCCTAATAATCGTATAAACTCTAAATATGAAAATCAAGAAACCTCTGTCCTTTAACTCTTCAAATATATGTATATCATACGGGCTGCCGTCGCAATTGCAGTAGATACTCCATTTTTATGCCACAGGGGGGATGGCATCGAAAAGTCCAATGCATTCTTAAAAATTGCGTCCACGTGTAAAAAGAAGAAATATATCTTTCTTTCCCTCCCATCGATCCCGTAAGAAATTTAGAGACGCCCACACCGGCGATTCGGCTTTGATGCCGAACATCTTCTCTCTACAATCCTCTCCTATTCTTATATATATATATATATATATATATATATATATATATATATATATCCGAGTAAAATCCACCGTAAAACTCTTTGGGAGCAGCGACGCGTGCTGCAGCTCTTAGTCTCCGGAGGTAGAGAGAGAGAGAGAGAGAGAGAGAGAGAGAGAGAGAGAGAGAGAGAGAGAGTGAGTGAGTGAGACAAAGAAAGGGCAGGGGTTTCGCTCGTGGAAAAACGAGTCGCAGGTGAGAGCATTGGCAGGCTGCCATCGTTCGCGTGTGTATAGCCTATAGAGAGGGTCGAGCTCTATATATATATATATATATATATATATATATATATATATATATATATATATATATAAGCTCGAAATAGTGCGAACCATAGAGCGGAGTATAAGGGGGAAAGAGAGCGCGCGCAAGCGCCTGCGTGCCTGTGTATATGTCTGTGTGTGTCTGACCTAGTTCGCGTCCGCGCGTGGATTGACCCGAGACCGGAATGGCGGCAGGGAGGTCAGGGGGAAAGGGGTAGGTAGCGAGCGAAATTCCCCGCGCAGGGGCGGCTGCCGTAAATGTATATATGTATGTGTGTATATATATATATATATATGTATGTATGTATGTATATACACCATGCCGACGCCGCAACGGGAGGAAAAGAGAGCGATAGCGAGAGGTCGGGGGTCGCACCGCCGACACCGCGACCTCTCGGGCTATTCGCGCATTTATATAGCTTATTAACTATACATGCGGACCCGTCTGTGTATAAGTGCAATACGAGCAGGGGGGGCCATTGCCTCCTCTCTTTGACGAAGATCCTCGTCCACGCAACCCTTTTACTCGTATATAACATAAAAAACGCGGCTACGCGGCCACGGGCTCCGCTTTTCACCGGGCTCAATGATACAAATTTTCGTTATCCCAATTGATATTTTTAGTTAGTAATTCAGTATGTTTTACGCATAAAGTATTGCACGTGTAAATAATACACTGAACGGGCCTCCGCATCGAAGCTGATGATATGTATAACGAGGAGGCACAGCAAGACGATGATGTACGGTGAATAGACAAGCAGCTTATGGTCGATAAACGATATTATAGATAATTTTACGCAATTATTTTTTAAATATTGAAAAGCTATAAAGAAATTCCAGTCGGTTTGGTATTCAAGAATATTCTGATCTACGGAGGGAAAAAATTAGTAAACTATTTAATAACAAAAAAAAAATATAGAAACAAAAAGTAATAACATAAGTCGGATAGATAAAATGAGAATTGGAAGTTATACAATTTATTGATAAATCAAAAAGAAAAGAACCACTGTGCGGAACCACTGCTCTTTCTCTGCTGCTGACACAGCAAAACTTATTCAAGTGTAAATTGAGTATTTTTCTTTTTGAATTAGGAGAATTTGTAAACTCTCGAAATTTGGTGAAAATTTAATGACTCGAAACTTTGGAAAAGTTTTAAAATGAATGGATGATATCGATTGCAAGTCATTATTCCAAATATTTAGATAGCGACTACTTTATTTACGATAACTTCAGTAGTCGAATGCGAGACAGGAAAGACTATGATAATTAACAGAAAGAACAAAGAATATATAGAGACGAACAATGATTCATGGAAAATGACATCATCTTTAGCAATTTTAGTTGTAGAATTAAAACTACTAAGATATCTAAATTTTGTATATTTGAGAATAAAAATTGCTACAGAAAAATTAAATCATACTTTATAATTAAATCAATTTTTATTCTGTTTTTGCGTATTTAAACATTTTACGAATAAAATCGATTGAGCGTTCAATTACGAAATAATTGAAATTAACGGAAATTAATTATTTTATAACCAGAAACGTACAAATGTAAAAAATTTTGTCGAAATTTAATACGGGAAAACAAACAAGTTACCATCACGTTCCTATAGCAGAATATATTAATTATTGCGCTCAGATTTTTTCTTATCGTCTGATAAAATAATCATTTTTTTTAATGTAATAATTCTTTTCAGTTTTTAAATGAGATAAAGTCTTTCCTATAATCATTTTTGCTTCGCTGTACGTAAAAATTCTTACGCTTACCCCAACCTTAGCCTAAGCCCTCGCTTTGAAAATCATTCGAATTTCTTTCATGAGCGCATAAGCGCGTTTGATCCGTGAAGCCGATGCGCCGCGTGATTTATTACCGCGTTGTTCGCGCAAAATTTTAACGACAGTTTAAAAATTTTCAGCGGGAATTCCGTAACTTAATTTAAGATTCAAATGAGCATTTTAATTAAAAGACATCTCTCTCTCTCTCTCTCTCTCTCTCTCTCTTTCTCTCTCTCTCTCTCTCTCTCTGTCTCTTTCTCGTGATATACGTCATATTGTAACAGAGTGCATTTGTCGAAAAGTATATATTTGCATATATATATATATATATATATATATATATATATATATATATATACTTACGGATGACGATTTCGGAGTTTGCAACCCGATGCTCGTGTCAAACGTGACACTCGTTCGTTCTAAAATAAATGAAGCGTGTTTTCAAACTTTTTCGGACAGACTCTTGATAATTGAGTTTTTTCTCGAATCGCGCGGGTCTGCGAAACCGCTAACCAGAGTTCCGCACCTATATGAATATATCGCGCTCGTCACGTTCGCCACATTTATATATGCAGTCTATAGATAGGAATCGATGTCGCGGATATATACTTGTCCATATATATATATATATATATATATATATATATATATATATATATATATATACCAGCTCAATCTTCAAAATGCCTTTCCAACGATACACGGTGTAATAAATAAGTGAATTCATTGAATAATTAGGAAGGCAAACTTTGTCAGCTTCGAGGCGCACTGCATATAGGGTCCTCGAATATGCTATTTCCGATTCCGGAACTTTCTTCCTTAATTAATTCAACAGCTGTATCGCATTGGCCCTCGCTACTGGAACGGGGGGCTGGATAAATTTCACCTGGGACTGCAATGTAATGTCTCCTGGCTCCATATATATATATATATATATATATATATATATATATATATATATCTTATTGAGAACTCTTATGTCACATTCAGAATTCTTAAAAACCATTAAGTCATATTCTCTAAAATATGGAATCGTAAAATAAACAAGCGCTTAATTGATTGAAATCAATTATTGTTGTCGAAACATCAATTATTGTTAAAATCAACTATTGATTAAAATCAATTAATAATAATATAATGAATAAAATCTCAAAACTGAAGAAATAGTCAAATTTATATCACAAATGTAAAATAATTCGTTACGATTTTTATAACTCTCCGATCATGATACCTGGCATATATATAGTTCGTCAATATTTTGTCTCCTACATTAATATTCTTGCCTCGTATGTTTCTTCCGCACTCGTCGTCGGCTTTTCTTTTAAGATATGAACGAAGACATTTGGTTGTTTAAGAATGATAAAAATCTGTCGAAAATAACATTGACTCCTATGAGAAGTCAAAGAAAATAAGTCAAAATAAAATAAAATTCTTACTAGTTACAATTAGTTCTAATTACAGACGCCTACATTAAAAAATTTCCCTAGTTTTTGAAGTAAAAAAAAACTTGTAGGGAATTTCCATTTGGATCTTTGGATTGCTACATAGGTTATTTGAGAATATCAATACATCATAATAGATTGCATATTATCAGTCACGATATTGCAATAACACTCGTACACAAAGAAGCATGTGCTTTTTCTTTATTACAAACATGTTAATCGCTAAAAGTCGATTTTTCGATTTAAACTTACCACCCTCCGTCTACTTATAACTGAGGTCGGACTGCAGCGTTCGCTGCCCCGTCCAGTTTTTTGCGAATTTCGAAAAACGATCCTTCTCATTAGATAAATCCAAAGAGCCACGAATTAAATAAAATATATGATATCTTTTATATATTTTTATATGATGAACTTTCTGTTTGAATATAAATCTTTGTGTTAAAATGGAATATTGAACGTTAAACATTTGAACAAATTTATGACTACTCGTTATTTCCGTGGATTACAAAGAGCGCAAAAATTATGTAAATATTTTAAGAAGAATTTTTCTCTACCCAGTCTTGACACCGCGTAAATTGAACTCCTTTGAAACGAATATTGAAATAAAGATGCACTGGCTGTTTTCCATAAGATGATTTACTATTACATTTCAATTACTTTAGAAAAACGACAATTTTTTGTCAATATTTTCAATATTCTTAAAGATTATTCTAAGCAACGTGTCGATAAATATACATTTTTAACACTAGTGAAATAGCGTTGAGCCATTTAGGCAGAGAATATTCGTATGATAATATGTCCTGATTAGACGAAATTTCTTTCGACAGTTTAGCAGAAAAATTAATGGCGTCGAAACATTACGTTTTTCAGAAAATTGCATTTTTACGCGACCGTAAGCTTCTCGCTCGACTGATTCTTCCATCTAACCAGATGCAGGAAGCGAATGGGTCAAAATATTGTATAAACAAATTGGACGCATTCGCGAGAGCGCTCGCTTATCTCGAAAATAAGACTAGCTGGTTCGCACGTGCGAGCCGATTGATCGAAGTGGTTTTTTTTTTTATCAAATATCGTATCTCGTTGCCGAATCCTGTGTCGCGTCGCGTTAAGTCCAGACGTGATATAATAACGTGATATATACAACAATTTATATTGTTTATATTCTATATTTTATATTGTTATTTCGTTAAAAATGCGTGATGAGAAGAAATATTTATGGGATGCACTAACAATTCAAATAGAGAACATCAAATTAGTAATAGAATTGCTCGGAAGGAGAACTTCACATCAATTTGAACTATATAAAGGAAAAACAAGAAAAAAAAACAAAAAAAATGAAAAATTAATCTTTAAATAATGTAAAAATTATTTCATAATATTGTCTATAGAAAAGAAATTAACAAAAACTACTGATTACAATGACATTATCGACGATTTTCTAGAAATGAAAACAAGAAAATTAAAATTATAATTTTCTAATAAGTATTTGACATTCTCATGTAGTATTATATTTTAAAATAAATATATATATATATATATATATATATATATATATATATATATATAGTTGAGAATCTAGTTGAGCCTTCAGTGCTGTATTGAAAATTTTTGAAATAAGATTTGTAAAATTCTAAAATTTGTAATACGGATTTGTGAGTAGTATATATAGCGAGTGGTCGGCCAAGGTGTTTAGGTTGTATATTGAATAAATAATAAACCAGATTGAACAGGTAACGGTGGCGTTCAATTAATCACGGATTCAGTAAGATTTACAAGTTGTGTAGGTTCTTAATTTAGTGGAATATAGAATGGCACATTAAAACTTATTAAAATAGATGGCGAATAGTATAGGTATCGCATAGAAGGTCATTGATATCATCATAAATATATAATAAATTACTATATTTAATGAAATGATCATAGAATCAAGCTTAGAAGCTTATTGTGAATTAATGGTAAATATTTCAAAAAATTTGTCGAGAATTTTTTGGTTTTAAGCCTCTCATAGCTAGTTTTTAATTTTTGCTAATAAAAATAGCCAGATTTGTATTACCGGAATGACCTGTATAATCATGATATAATCGATTGATACATAATTCATTAGCATAGATTGCACTAACTTTCTGATGCTAATTTCGTCAAAGCCGACACGCACGCGCAGATTTCAATCTGGCTCGTCATTTGTGAATTGACCTAGTGAAAATCAAAGAATTACAGTACAGAGTTACTTAATAACTGATTAATACTTTTGCGAATTAACGTCAGTCAGTGATTGTAGTGGAAACTTAATCCGACGATTATGTAAAAAAAAAGATTGAAAAAAAATTATTTTTAATTTTTTGCAGTATACAATAATCTAAATATAGAAATCTAGAAATTTTTCTTTAAAGATTTATAAAGAAGAAGAAATTACGTAATCGAATTTGATCAGTTGATCATTTCAGAATTTTTAGGATTGGCGAGGTTAATAATGTTTGTATTTGCATTGTCCAATAGACCTTAAGGATGGAAAACTCGTGATAATGTAAATCCATCTTCGCAAATGCAATTCGCGTCATATCGTCGCAACACGATTGTCGAGAAAATTTGAAAAGCAAGCACGTCCAAATGGCATACGGCATTGACGAGGTATTGAGGAGAGAAAATTGAATTCCTACGATTTATGAAATTCTATTGCATTTTACAGTCATTGCTCGCGAAGTTTAACCTAAGCAACAACCTCAGATATAGATAGATAAATACTTTTTCTTTCCTGAACATTATGTTTTTAGTATGGGAAAATGCAATGAATAATGTACAGAAAAAAAAGTGAAAATAAAGATAAAAAAAAATTAACTTTGCATAATCTGAATTGCAGTAATGCCCTAAACATAAAAATGTTATATATTAAACAGTTATAATGAATTTCAATTTACGAATTCATAATAATATTTTGCAATTTAAAGATATTAATGATTATGTAGCAGGTTGTTCGCATCGATAGAGTAGGAGAGAGATATTTTATTCGATTTATCATCTATTGGCCCATGGGTCGAAACCTCGTAGAGCACTTAATATCATATAAATGTGAATTACAATAATTAATATATGTTACGTTCAAGAATAATATATGCAAATTATTATAGCTATTTTCTTACAGTTGAAGTTGACTTTGATAGTTTACATATGGCTTAAAGTGTATTTATAATGTATAGTTGATATGCGTGTTTTACGGGGTTACTGATAGTGAACATTAAATATGGATATTGAATACTAATTAAAATTAATTGAGAAAACCTTGCTTTAGTCCTAGGATTCGTTTCTTATGATCCATTTCTTGTCGTCCTTATACGAGGCAATCGATGAAGGCTAATTTGTAATGAATTATGTTGGATGTGTGAAGTTACATTGAATGAAAATTTATTGCTAATTTTTGATGAATTATAGACATTTGAAGAATTTAGGTTAATATTTCTGGATAAACAACGAACAGAGATATTTTGGCCAAGTATGTAGAATTTTTATGAGTAGGTTGGGCAACGATAAGTTAAATTATTGAAAGAAGACAAAGCGAACGTACATGCTCGTCCATTTGCAGCCTTTTTTCTTCATTTCAACGAGTACACATTTTAGAATGTTATGGACATGTGCGTGCCAATTCAATGCTGGGAAGAAAAGACTCGTAAGCTCTTTAGTTCTCGTTTATATATTTTATTCTAAGATTGAATACAGTAAATTTAGGAAACTGATCAAAATTCAAATGTGAAATCATTGCTTTAGTTTCATCATTATTTATTTTTCAGTCATTTCTCTAAGCCAATTCTACTATTGCAGTTGTATTGAAAGAGACAGGGCGAGTGAGCCAGACAGAGGTAGAGAGAGAGAGAGAGAGAGAGAGAGAGAGAGAGAGAACGCAGGTGATCGTAGCACCACACCTCGATATCCCAGCTGCTCTAATGTAGCTGCACTAGCACTTCTATCTCTGTCTTTCAATGTTGATAAAGGAGGCTTTATAAACTCCATAAAGTCGAGCCCGCCATCCGAGAACGTCCGGGGCCAAAAGCGGACGTGGAGTGTGAGGGGTAAACGATATACGATTTCCTTCGGTCGAAATCAAAAAAAAAAAAAAAAAAAAAGAAAAAAATTAATAAGTGCCAATCCTCCTCCACCTCCTCGGATAAACGACTCGAGCGCCCGACTAAGCTACCGCGGCCCAGCTCCTCGCGATAAGCTAAAACACGGGGACCTGACGCCACTGCTGCTGCTGCGGCTGCTGCCGCTGCTGCAGCGTTATCGCAAATTGTCCGCAATACCTCCCTCCGCTCCCCCTGTCGATATACAAGTGCAGCGAACCTATCCCCCTCCCCCGGGAAACTTTTCTCGTTAACATAACGCCGGCGAGGCTTCGTTTTACGGAAGAGAGTGGGGTGTGGTGGGAAGGGGGAGGGGGGAGTGGACGGACGCGCGCGGAGGTTCACTCGTTTAACAACCATGGCGCGATTCTCGTCTCTTCGGAGGAGAGACGGGACGCGAATTTCAAGGAGGCGTTAAACTCAGTATCTGGAGGGGCAGCGGGGGGAGCATGAAAGGAAGGAGGAGGAGGAGGAGGAGGAGGAGGAGAATATGCGCCGAGGTGGGGGAGGGGGTGGACGGATTCCCGCGAACGATCGGGTATTATATAGAGCCTTTACGCTCGTCGTATAATAAATAATGCCTTTTGCATCAAGTGTTTTTCCCCGCCCCCCGTTCCGTCCCACTTTCACGCCTTCTTCATACTCGTCTATCTCTTAGACTTGCAGCTATATATATATATATCTGGTGAGATGCGGATGGGCAAGGATAACCGAGTATCAAGGAGATATTACCCTAGTGCAGGGGTTGGCTTTATCGTCTGAGCGCTGATGTCGCGGTAATCCAACTGCAAATTGTCGATATACCCGAGCTTTTTATACGTGTGGCAAGTATTTAATCGCGTCGCCCCGTTTCTACACACACGCGCGCGCGCACACACACACACGCACAAAAGCAACGTCGTTAACCTAAAATCTCGATCGAAAATTCAGCCAGTATCCCAGACATGACGCTTTTAATCCGAAACCGAATCCTTTTTTTTCTTAATCTTTAATTTTATATACGTAAATTATGAAGCGTGAAATGAGAAAATTCACGTGAAAAAATTTTTTTTTTTTATCGTCATACGTATTTATGTTGTTTTCCATTGTCGAGATAAGAAACGTATTAATGTGGGATGAAAAATTTCAATTGCGCGGTTATAATGTCAACGCTACAGCCAAATAAAAAATTGATCTACTGAAATATAAATACAATGACCATTAGTACAGTACAATACCATTGTGTGACAAAACGCGTGCTGCAATTTAGTAAAACCGGATTCAGTATGTCGTGCACTCAATCGTCAATTGCGTGCGGCTACCTATGCAAGTCTATTTGCCACGAAAAGATACTTTATCGGCATAATGGCCATTGTAGTTGTATTGAAAATTTGGCAGTGCGCTAACAGCATCATAACGCGTAGAAAAAATTTAAATTCGGTAATAATTTTGCGAATTAATTGACATTTTTTAGATTTTTGTGAATTGCCACCAATTGGAGCTGAAATGGTTAAAAAATAATCTTAAATAATTTTACATGACTAATTCTATATAACATTCAATATAACACACTTATTTACACTTGGAATAGATAAAATAATATGGACGCATCCTACATTACAAAGATAATATTTGAACGGATTTTCTAATATACAATATTATAATATTATTAAATGGAATAAAAATATAATAATGTATATTACAATTATTTAAGAGATTGTCGATAATTAGAATTTTTCAAAAATGAATTCCTCGTTTGAATGATAATGACACGTAAGACGAATAAATGATATCTCGTGAAAGTATACTAAGTGTGTCATAAAATAAGATAACCGCTAGTAAATATGCTCGGACATTATAATACCATTGAACGACTTGAATTATTCTTTTATACTTCCAGTTCAAATTCCTGTTTAAGGATTTTATTTAATTAACTTATTCGCGTTTTTTCATCCTACATATATTATTCCAAAAAACCTTTTACACGTCTAAATTACGAGTGCAAATTTTCATGGATTCCATCACAATCTGATCACGTGACATTGGTTCGAATCAAATCAGGATTTACCTTCGTAGTGTACAAAAAATTCACAGCGAGTAAATGAAACTCATATAACACTATTGCAACACAAAGCTATCGGGCAACATTTCTCTTGTTCAAATATAAAATGTCCCACTTCCACAGGGTTTGCGAATATACGGCGATAAAGTGCGAGATTCGTCAGTTATTTTCAGCGCGATTCAAATTCCAGGTACGGATTAACTTCGCCCGCTGACGAATCAGTGAATTCTGGTCCGAGGGTATCTCTCCTGTGTAGAATCACGCGCGACAAAACGAGCGCGCCCGCTCAACGAGGAAAAACGGGAGTTCCGACGGTCCCCGTATCATAAGAGCGAGGCGCCAAATGGGAAACGAATGAATGTTTAAATTGCAATCAAATTTCTGTTGATTGGACGCTGCATGCAGCTTTTTTCCGCAGTTGTTTTTCTTTCCTTTTTTTTCGGTAGCTAACGTACAGGACTTCTTGCGCGTTTTGCATGGAACGGGATACGATCCATTGGTTGTCGACAAAATATGCATGTGATTTGTGAGTTATACCAGCCGTAGACTATATATATGCTGATAAAATCTATTGATAGAATATCATAAATAATCTGCATTTTACATATTTATTTTCTATATATTGCTGTTTAAATATTTTTCATTGCTCATGTTCTCTTGCACTTTGAACCACTAAAAAAAACAAACTAATAAATATAAATAAATAAATATTAAAGCACAAATCGTTTTTAAGAGCTGAAAAATTCTTTTACAAAAAGCAAAAATAACACTATTCCTGAAGGAGCATAGTTATTGCTTAATATACAGGTATATCTATATATGATACTCCAATCGCTAAGAAGGTAAATAGAAAAGAAGAGAGAAAAAAAAATTGATTTTCTCATTATTCGATGCAAATGCATTTCCGACTGCTCCCTGATGAGCGCTAACGCGCATTGGCAAGTCGCCATAAATCTCCGCTTATCGTTCATTTCCATTTGCTCCAGAACAATTTTCAATACGCCATAATGATGAACTCTCTCTCTCTCTCTCTCTCTATATATATATATATATATATATATATATATATATATATATATATAAGAGCAGCGCAGTACGCCAAGCACGTCTGCACATGCCTCTATGGAGCTCGCGCGATTCCAGAGCTGAATTCAGCATTGTGCGGTCAATGTCCGTGTACGGGAGTAATCGCCACTCGCACGGAATTATTTGCGCGCACCGAGCGATTTTCCGTACTCCCATTATACAAGGCTTAGCCGTATATATGGTTTGTAAATTATTATTATTATTATTATTAATATATATATATATGTAACATTATTCTTTGTCCAAATAAAAAAACCACACATTGTTCCATTTATTCTTTGTCGTGTATAATATATGGCCGGGCATCTCGCGAAAAATACAGCTGACGCGTAAAAAAATTCGCCGCGCCGATTACTATACTTTCCACTCACTTTTTTAACTTATTCATTGAATTCGTTATCTATTCGATGCGTCAATATACGGCTCGTCGGCTCCATTTGCCGTCGCATCGCGCCGAATGCAGTCTGCATTATTCTATACATAAAGATTACTTGGCTATTGAGCTGTTATTGACTTATTGACATATTGCTTTTATGAATTGATAATGGCAGGTGCAGGTACATACGTATATACATATATATATATATATATATATATATATATATATATATATATATATATATGCATGGATATCTAATGCCTGCCACGACCATTAGAATAACTCGTTTCATCAGGATGCGCAATTAATTAGCGATTACTTTGTCAACCTGTGTTATCAATGCTTTAGAATTAAGCGCTAATGCTCAAATGACAAAACGTTAATTTTAATGTAAAACTTTATATACATGTTAGATACCAATTACCAATTTTATAAAAAAAAATAACTTCTTAAATAACGTTGTTTTAATAATAGAGTTACAGCGCGGTAATAATTCCTTTAAATCGATAACAGTAAATTCGAAAAATCAAAAATCGTTTATTTACTGATAGATACGTTTACTTTGAAAAGAAATTCTTGGCGTAAATTTATAATAATAATTAAAACAATCATTTATCATAAAGCTATCAATTATTAAAATTATCTAAATTAATATATTGACTATAAGAAAGTAGCTTTACAGCTGCTGAATCATATATATATATATATATATATATATATATATATATATATATATATATATATATATCCAATAGAAAAATATTTATTAAAAAAAATTAATTTTACGTCACAATAATATATCTGAATCGTACATTCCGATAATTACTTTATATATATACATCGGAAATCTATATTCGTGTTTATTGTAATTTTGGAAAAACAAACAGATATTTGGGACGATTGGTATTATTGTGTCGACTAACAAATGAGGTTTCCAATAATTTGATTTTTTCGACCAACTGTATATGTTTAAATTTGCGCATCTCGCTTATTACCGTGCGCGCGCTCTGTCCCACTTTCCGACTCGAACGACTCTATTTCTGCGCTTCGGTCGTCAGACGGGAAAAGTAGTATTGATGCTATAATTGCTTTGTTAATTAAGATTTTTGTATTAATATTATATGTTCTTATTAATGAAAAGAATCAATACATTTGCAACAATGCCTACGAAACCTAATTATCTGTACGATAGAGAATTTGAATTTTATTATATTTATCTTAATATCCAATAAATTTTATGTGTTCTTTTTATATTATTAAATAAAATTATATGAGTAAGTGTGTAATTAGTAATAAATTTCTTATGCTCTTTAGTTGCTACCCGAGTAAAGGACCTCGATTCATTATCCGTACACTATTGATTTAAATCTTATTATAGAATATTTATTGAGGATTTCACGCTTTTTATCTATAAACTATTTGATTTCTGCCCTATGTCTGTAATAAAACCAAAATAACTTGATTAATTAATTATTAGCAAAAAAAATGTTAAATATTCAAATGTACCTGTTTCACAAGACAAATGATACTCTAAATAATATTAATAATTTAATTGTACTTATATCGACTGCCCATATACAAATTAATAAATATTTTTTTATTGGTCTTATAGTCTCAATTCAATCGAAAAGTAAAAATAAAAATAAAATTAAAAATAAAATAATAAAAATAAAATAAAAATTAAAAATAAAAATTAAATTAAAAATTAAATTAAAATTATAATGACAGTCAGACTGTCCTTGTTTACATTCACCCCCGTAGACTAATCTGAAAATAAAATATTGGCTGAAAAAATTCTTTGTTAGTAAAGTGCAGTCTGACTGTCCCCAACACCCTTACCTAATTGAAGATCCAGTCCAACGTTTCGAGCTCGCTACGGCTCCTCATCAGGACTCTATCTCCACATCATCTCCTCCAGTTCCTGATTTTATTTTTATTTTTAGATTGAATCGATTGGACTGTAAGACCAATAAAAAAATATTTATTAATTTCTAAATAATATTGCAGAGAAGCGGCTATATATTCTACATAAGAATGATTTTTCCCAAATCTATTTATCGGAATTCGCTGCATCAAGATATTTATTACTCTTTAATTTTTATAAAAAAGTAAAAATATCATTAGTTATCTGAATTGTATTCAGTGCAATCACTGCAGAGACTGTTTTTTTTTTTTTACAAATTTCGCGCTATACGTTAGACTCGATCATCGTTCAAAAAGGCAAGAGATTGGCAGATATTTATTTATTTATTCCCGCCTCCTTGGACACGCCCGTAAAATTACAGATATCTATCAATGTAACGAGGCCGTTAATCAAGCGAATCGCCCGGCTGTTTTATCGCGTAGACCGGGTCGACGGATAAACGCCTCGTCGCATCCAAGAGCCGTTTTGTCCCGAGCAATTATTCGCCTATATCACTTCTTCGCCGTCCATTTGCTCCGCGATTCCATCGATTTCCTTCGTAAAAGCCGTTATTTTCCACGGCGACGACAAAAAAAAAAAAAAAACAGGGCATCAGAGATTTGAATTTCGGCAATTTGGATTTTCCATTTGTTTATGATACCTGCGCGTATATGCTCGAAGTGCATGCTTTCTGCATTGGATTACAAATCTGTTCAAGTCTGTCGGATAAAAATCGCGGAATGAAAGTTAATTTCGAATTCGGTATTAAAAATGTCACCACGCTTCTGGCAGAAATGCGGATATTTTTGAACGGTCGAATATACGCCCGGGCCAATACGAAAGGATATTTTATTCCTAATAATAATAATTTATTGGGTATGTAGAAGTTTGATTCATGCCATTCCTAAATGCTGAAGGAAACCTCTGCGCGCTAACATTTTAAAACCGTAAAATCGTTCTTGTCGCGGATTACAAATGACTCGCGAGCACGTCAAAAAATTTTATATCAAGGCGAAAAAAAAAATTAAAAAATTTTTAACCAGTATAAATGGTTTGTGCATTGTAAAAATCTAAACAAAATACCGTTATTTCGATAAAAATTTTACAAGCTCAGTGATAAATTAAAAAAAAAATTTTATATAAATAAGCTAATTTTTTTTATATCTTCACAGTCTGCGATCGAATTACTGGGACTTTATTATAACTTTTACTAAAAAGTTTTACCGCGAATATAAATATGGAGGTCATCGTATAAACGGAATATTTAGGGGGGTCACTCTCGTCAACTAACCAATTTTCCCATAATATCATCCCGTGTATATATATATATATATATATATATATATATATATATATATATATAACAGTATCAGCTACGCCAGAGTGCGGCTAAAAGGAAGTCGTGTGCGCTGCATATCAGCCGCCGATCCGCGTACGACCGCAGCTTGCGATCCTGCCTATGTGTGTGTGCGTATGTATAATTCAGTCAGTGCCATGGCACGGCGACAACGGATGTACAGAGTGGTGAACAGAGAGGGAAGAGAGTGATACACAGACCCGCACACCGACTCACAAAACCGAACGTGGTTTCCGACCACAGAATTAAGCTCTGTCGTGTATATATATATATATATATATATATATATATATATATATATATGCGAAAATGCGTCGAACTGATTCTAAGGTGCCTCGATGCTATAATGTATTCGAACGACAATTCTGTATAAGCGTACACGTGAGTGATTTCTGATTCAGTTCACTATATATATATATATACTATATGCTACACTACCTACGAAATGTACGGATGGTTGGAGGCGGAAATGGAAGGGAGCAGAAAATTGCAAAGACGTGTTTTTTGCGAGAGCGATGTTTCTCATATGTTTTATAGCTCTTCTGGTTCGCCAGAGGGTCGCTGAGAAATACATTCACCCCGATCGGTTGCGCGGAACGTTCGAGAGCTTGCACCAAATTTTCCGCGAAAAACAATCGCGGCTCGTTACTTTTCGCGGAATGCTGACGTTTTCCCATAGTTACAGACGCATTTCGATTACGGGATAGAGAGATTGCTCGAATTTACAAATTCATTTGTTTCGTTGTCCAATAAAATATATAATCGAGGTAATAGCTATTACATTGGTACGTGAAGAGAAATTTACTTTTATTATTCTGAAGAATCCCATGCATGCTATTAACATTAGAAAGCAATTTAATTGCAAATTGCGAATTGGTAATTGTTTCGTGATTTTCGATTGGTTTCAACGAAAGTTTAAAGTATATTGGAACTCTTTTATAATTACTTTAATTATTAATTCGATCTTTATTATATATTTTTTTTATTCATCTATGAAATTTCCATTGACTAAATGTACTGTAAATGTAATATAATTATATAAAAAGCACTTTAAACAATTTTTAACGGAAATATTTACTTGAACTACGTATAAGATCATCGCAAGTCTCATAGGATCCTTATTCTTACAAATATAAAAACAAGGTTCAATTATTATATAATTTGTAGAATACAATACAATCGTTATTATTGTCTTGAAATGTAGGTCTTCTAAAAAACAGTGCCTTATTTGCTTACCCCGTAAAAATGATAGCCGGACCACTAGAATCAATTTGCAATATATTTGAAGTACGAAACTACATATATTGATCCTGTATTTATTGCATACTGAAAAATTTGTTTTTTAATAAAACTACGCTCGCTGAAATTCCGCAGCAGATAAATAATGTACAATCGTAAAGAAATCTCGTAAAAGTAGCGGTCTTTATTGAATAAGATATGCAAAATACGGCTGATGTATACCGGGGGGTCTTGAGCCGCTGTTTTACTGCATTTTTTTCTCGTAAAGCTCGGGCCGGAGCCCGATCGTAAATGTAAGCAGTAAGATCATCGTCTGCTTTGCGACTCCATTATCAAATTCTATTGACACGATGCGCAATTCGTGCATATACGTGTAATATTTGCAAAGAGCGGTGCCGCTTTGGGAATTTTAAAAGTTAAAAATTTTTTAACGATTCTGAAAGGAAAGCCAAAATTAACAAATATATACGATGGATTTTTTTTGTTAATTAAAGAGATAAGGAAATACTCTAAATTTTCAAAATTAGGAACCGCACCCGGATCTTCCTGGCTTTTAATACTTTTAAGCACATTACTCGAGAAAATCCTCTCGGGGACAGCGCGACCGGTTCGACCGCGTTGCGCCACCCCCCCCCCTCGATGACTCCTATATAATAACAAAGGCGGACGGTCTTTTAAAACGGCCGCGCCTCGCTTGCGGCTTCGTATATGCATTTCGCCTCCGCTCCACCCCCCCCCTCTTCCCGTCGATCCTTCGGATGATTATACACGTGCACGGTCAACGGGACTTTTCATATACGCCCATTCCGTGTTGCGCGAGCTCTACGACGTGGTATGGTCGAGAGGAGGGAAGAGCGCCCTCTTCTCGGGCCGGCGATCGATGAAAATTTGCTACGCGACCCCGTGTTCCGCAATCGTTTCCGATGCGACATTTTTCTATTGCAGAGGATCTAATGAAATTCCGTCTGAGAAACAAGCAACTTTGTCTACCTAAATTGACGGTACCACGCTTTACGCGGAATACGTTTGTGAGAGTGTAAAGTGGAATTTGACGTCGATGTATTTGTAACGTCTATACGAAGTCTTGAGTTTTGTAAAGTATTATACAAGGAAATTCATTCATTATTCATTCATTTTTCATTTGCAGTAATCTGGCAATAGGTCGGACGTGAGTAGAAAGCCGAAAGATTTCCCGTTTCACTTTAAAGACACTATCTAAACGATCGGGAAATACTCGATATAAAAGCAAATCTCTGTCTCAAAATTATTTTTTTTAAATCGACAGATATATCAGTTAGTTTTTCAGTTTTACGAATAAAAATTTTATTCCTTCGTTTTTTAGCTGAAACTTAAGATTTCAGAATGAAAATATCCCGTAAAATAAATAGAAATTTAATAAAAATTATTTTTCTCTACATAAAAAAGATAGTTCTCTTTTTGATATAACACATTATTTAGTTACTGATATGGCCGATGATTAAATGCTCTATTTTAGTTTTTTATTTAGTACTTGTTGGATTTTATATAATGAGATTATAACAACTTATTACGTATGTATTTCAGAAATTTGTCCAATCGACGGCGTAGTTATTTCATGATCCGAAAAATTCTTTACTATACTATATGAATGTTCATACATGCTTAGTAAATTTGTTTCCATTCCGTTATAAAAAATTTCTTGTTAAATATTAATCACCGATAGACAAGAATACTACAAGCTTCGATAGATAATGAGTAACTATAAATAACAATAACAAAATTGGAAATGTCATAAAGATATAGAAATAATTTTTTATTATAATTGATTCATTATTATTGGATTATCTAATATTTTTATATTAATAAATTGACAAACTTTAATTATACCCTTGATGAAATATGATCAAATACATATATATACTGTTACAATTCGAAAATGTCTCGCCTATTTAGGATTGTTATTTATTATCTGGAAAACTTGCGATATTTTGTTTAATAATGCTTTCCTTTTGCGTCAAAGATAAAGAACGTTCTAAAACATACTTTCAGACGACTAAAAAAGATAACAGCCTTTCCTGTATTAAATATATCTAATATATCAATTATACATAGATTATATTGTAATTACACAAATTATATTTTAACTACATATTATAATATCCATTGGTACAAATATCGTTATATGATACCGTTAGATAAAGAATCGAACCCATTGTTTCAAATTTGAGGCTGTACACCTACATATCTTTTGTTTTTCTTAGATTTGACCACTGCAACTTTTATATTTAAGTTACCGTTACGTACATTTATATATTTTTGAATTTGTATCAAATCCTCGCACTTTTTATCGATCTTTGATAATGGCAGCATAGCCGAAACAACGTTGTCAGAATAAATATTCTTAAAATTGGGAAACTATCCAAGTGTTTTCATTTATAATTTTCCTTATATTATTAAAAAAGATAAGAAAGAAAACGGCATGCCAGATCCCTTTGGATGTGTATATATATATATATTGTAGTTTGCTAAAATATGTTAAAAATACGACGGATGAAAACGCGCCCGAAATTAATGTTTCGTCGTCTTTTACTTTTGTTCTTGCAGACATGCCGGAATACGGCACGAAAAAGTTCAGCGACGAATGCAAGGATGATCGCGAATGCGGCTTCGACGGCTCTTACTGCGAGCCCAAGGCGAAAAAGTGCTACTGTAGAGAAGAATTTCAAGCGACCAATCACATCGACAAATGCGGACATGGTGAGTTACTCAGTCTACGGACAGAAAAGGAATTTTCAAAATTTTAACGCATATCAATAATGTCACAATCATTTAAATAACAATCTATTAAATAAGATTTAAAAAGATAGTTTTTTCATGTCTAAATAAATTTTTCCTAAATAATTAAAGTTCATTAAATTAAGATTAATTTTTGCAAATGAATTCTCTTATAAAATTTTCTGAATTATTATCCGTATCGTATATTTTTAAATCTTGAAGTTATCAATAAGAAAACTTCAGTTTCTTAAACACAAACAATATTTCAAATGTGATCTTTTAAATTTTGATAAAGTTTTTGCCAAATTGTGCCAAATTCTATAATTAAGTCACCAAAATCTAATGATCCCAATTATAAGGAATGAGGCACTGAACTTAGACGGCTAAAATGAACTTAAAATAATTTTCTAGTTGCTTATACCATAACATTGACAAAACAAATTTCTGATACAATTTTCGTTACTTTATTTAAGTGTTTATTAAATATTGAAATTGCCTAAAAAGAAAACCCGTATTTAAAAAAAGATCATGTTGATGACTTTAATAATGACTTCATATATGAATAATATATTTTTAATTAAATAATTAAATAATGACGGTCAGACTATCCTTGTTTTTAGTTATCCCCTTAATTATAATTTAATAATAAATATATTATTATATATAACTTGGAGACCGATAAAAATATTGGTTAGTTTAGTTAACAATAGTCGACATAAGCACAATTTACAGTAGATGAATATACCTTATATACAACAACTCAATGCACTGTCATTTATGCTATTCAATTGAAAAAAATTATTTTATAAGTTAAGAAAAAAATATACTTATAGTACATACGAGAACGGTTCAATAAATACCCGTGTTAGAAACGAAGACAGCATTTGATCAAAAAAATTTTGTTTTATTTTTCAACATAGTCTTCTTTTAGAAAGATACACTTCTCCCAACGTTCAGGTGATTTTTTTAACCCCTTCAAAAAAAGAAATATTTCGAACTCTCCAAAATAAGCCTCTGTCTCGGCGATGACTTCTTCGATTGAGCAAAATTTTTTTTCCGCGAGCCATTTCTTCATCTTAAAAACAAAAAGAAGTCGCAGTGAGCCGGGTCGGGTGAATACGAGGGGTGCGGCAGCAATTGATCACGCAATTCATGCGGTTTGGTGGCGAAAACTCCAGATGAATGTGCTAACCCGTTACCGTGATGAAACGACACCTTTTTTTCACCAAATGCGGCCGTGTCACCTTCAATTTTTTTGTCGATACGGTCCAATAACTCACTGTTGTATTTTCCAGTGACCGTTCTTCCTTTTTCTAAAAAGTCCACCAGGTTGATGCCCTTCGCATCCCAAAAAATCGTCGCCACGACCTTTCCCGCCGATGGGACCGTCTTCGCCTTCTTCGGAGCAGATTCACCGCGAGAAATCCATTGTTTTGATTGTTGCTTAGTTTCTGGTGTGTGAAACCAGGTTCCATCAACGGTGACAACTCGACGCAAAAAGTCCTTCGGATCTCGCTTAAATTGTACCAAACGCTACTTCGAAGTTAACAGCCGCTTCCGCTTGTCGTCTACCGTGAGCAATCGCGGAACCCATCGGGCCGACAATTTTTTCATAGCCAACTTATCATGTAAGATATTTGTTTATTAATATTTGAAATTTGTTTTGGAATCGTTTGATAGATGGCAGCACACGATAATAACACCAGCTTCCCTAAGGAACGTCCTCTGTCTTCAAACACGGATACTCGGTGAACCACCCTCGTATATACGGCCTCTCCAGCTGTTCGTTAAGAGAATGCAAACTTCCTCGCATCCACGTCCATTCCGTTCGACACTTCTAAAAATAGCGCGCTCGCCACAGCCTTATAGCTAGAGAAAAGTAACAGAGTTTATATATGTATATATATATATATATATATATATATATATATATATATATATAAATTGAAATCACCCCAAGCTTTGCTGATACTATGCACTGCGATCGCCGCTAAGGTCAAGTGCAAGATTTTTTTTCAGCCCCTCAGGCGAGCCGGAGAACAATACCTACCTACGCGTGCCCGGAGCTCGACGCTCTACTAGCATGTTTGCGTGTGTACACACCCAAGTCAATACACAGGTTACCACTCCGCATATTTTAATGCAAGCATCGCAGCGAGTGGGCAATATTGCGACGTGTGTCGGGCCTTTCTCTCTCTCTCTCTCGCTGCGAAGCCCGTGCCTATCCCGCCCTCCTCCCGACGTTTTAATTAACGCCTTCAGTCTCGCTGAGTTCACGCGACGAAACCGCACTTTTACGGAGGGGGATAGGGAGGAGATCGAGGAAAGAGAGTGAGAGAGACCGTTGGCCGATCGATAGGTACATCGATCTCCTCCTACCCTCCCTCCCGACCTAACATCTAGCCGCACGTGTATGGCCGCTCCTTCGACCGAGTACTTTATTGTTGATTCTATACATATATATATATATATATATATATATATATATATATATATATATAACTCTGATGTTTGCGAACGGAACAAGGATACGGGGCGATAATTGACGGCTGTGCGGGTGGGCTCGAATTCCCACCCCCTCCCCTGCGTTCGCGGAGTTTTCGGTTAAGTGTCCGGAGCGCGGGGGAATCGGTTCGATATCGGGTGAGACACGTGTATAAAAATAGACGTTGTGTGCGAGTTAAGAAGTCGCGCGTCTTCCAAACGATATCGTTGATTTTTTCGTTATCTATTTAAATATATATATATATATATATATATATATATATATATATTTTTTTTCGTAAATAATGGAGTTTCCAATAGTTAAGGTTAAGGATACAGTTACTGATGGGTCCAGTACGATTCACGTGCCGAATTATAATATTATCTTTCAAATAGAAAAAATTTAAGTTTACATTATATTGTTGGATGCTCTTCGATATTGTTGAAGAGACGTGCATAAAAAGAGATTATATTTATAATTCGTCAATGCTTTTAGTAAGGAATCTCGAGTCTTCAAAGTGAAGTTTCATTTTTAATCTTTAACATTTATTTTTATAAATTGTACATTTTTAATAACTTTAATACACAATTTCAATGATAAAGTCGTATCGATAATATGTTTAATTCCAGCATTCCCGTGTTCTAGATCTGCTTTTGGAAACAGGACCAGGTTTAAACTCATTTATCAATATATATGAAATATTAGAATTAAGAGATTATATTGGTGAAGCAAGTAAACCTTTTTCATATTATTATAAATAATGGTACAGAAACAATCTTCTCTGCAGTTTTTATCTGATTTCGTAGTGTACTGTAGATCAAATAATACAGGCAGACGATTTCTGCTGTAGGGCCTATATTATGAATTACAGAGCTTGTAAATGCAAGCACCAAACGAATACATTATTTTGGACTTATTCCAACACTAACGAAGTAAACTCCATTTGACAGCTAAACGGAGAATAGACGATTTTTCATTCTCAAAAATTCTATTAAAAAAAATATGGTAATTAATGTCGGAACTCACAGCTTTATTCCGGAAATAATCTTAATAAACATGTTTTGATACATTGAAAAAACGTGTTTTATTCGTTAAATTTTCTTTTATTCATAAAATCCGAGAAAGCGCGATTTCGCGCTGGATTAACATTAATTAAGTCGCGAGCACGCGCGCAAAGCAAAATAATTGATAAAAACCGTAAAATCGTTCGTCCAAGACGTCGTTACATTAAATCGGGGCGCCTCGCTGGCTGATAAGCGCGCGCTCGCGGCGATTTTGCCGCTTCGCCGAGTCGGCGACGGTTTGACGAGCGCGCGAATTCGCGCGCACCAGCGACGTTGTACGGTCAATTAAACTGACAGCTGAGACCCGAGTGGATGTTCTAATCTTTCATCCTTGATAAAGGAGTTTTCGGTGTTTTTTTTTTTTTTTTATTTTTCTTTTAATATACTTATGTCACGAGCTTCGCTTCGTCTTTAATGTACTCCCTGTGTAACGTAATAACACTGATCTAATCTCTTTTTAGTATCTGCTAAGAGGGCAACTTAAGTGCATAGAGTTAAAATTATCAAAAATTAGAGATACAACGAAATTTTTAAATATCAAATAAATTCTAAAATTTCGTTTAAAGCCGAGTTATAAGGTGATGAAACGACGTTAGATATATACGCGTTGCTTAATTACAGAATAGCATTATTTATTACCTTTTTGTGCGAAGAGCTGGAATAATAAATTGTTATTATTGTAGATTCCAAGTGTTTGCAATATATTCTATTGATTATATCAGAAAGTCCATATAGCAAATTTACTTCCGACGTACCAATTGTCGGTATTAATTGTTCAACTATATATTGTACAGAATTTGTATCTTTACGAATTGAAAGTATTAATTTCATTATTAATAAATTCATTAATTTAAAACAATGAAAATCTATAACCAACGCATATTGTAATTTATATTTCTAAATAATATAATTCCTAAATTAATGTAATAAAAGTATAGTGCATATCCAAACCTAGGAATGATAACCACTCAATGCTCAACAAATATCCATTTTCGAAAGGATGGGAATTTTTTGACCGATGAAGATTTTTCTAAAGTATAGGTTTATTTCGAGACATTATCATTATTATTTGTATTTGCATCATGAGTTACACTTTGTCTACATCAACTTAAATTGATTTAAAAGTTTCGTGCGTTCTTTGAATGAATCCAATCTGGTGAAAAATTAAGTAAGTTGATATTTAAAAAATGGTTGATTATTATATTGCCTTGAAACTAATAAAATTTTATTTCTAAAAGTTATAAATAAAGTTTACTCCATGTACAAGCACATGAAACTATATACACATTTCAGTCAATGAAAAAATAGCGGTTTTTTAAATATATTTAAATTAGGGAAAATATGCAACATAGACTTATTTAATAACAATTTTTTTAGTAAATGATTATTATATTATTTATTATTATTGAAAAATATTTTTTTAAATTTTTTATAGAGTAATTAAGATAGACAGCATTCTTCTCTTTATTGTATATATTTTTTATCTACGGTCGCTTTCAAAGTTTTACGGGAAAAGCACAGGAACAAGAGCAATTCGTACGCTTAGAGAGGAAAAATGTGATATTGTGAATTATAAAATACTAATTAATTTTAGGTTTAAGTGAGAGAATTTTTAAGCACCTAATATAGTATTTTCTTATTAATGGAGTACAACGAGTTTTTATATGATTAACTAAAAAAAAAATCCTGTAATTTTGCACGCAGCTTGACTTGTCAACTTTACGCGCGCGATTAAATAGTTAAAACTATACTTGGTTATAAAATGTTCGAGTTTTAGATGGAAAGCTGAAATTTTATAGGCAAAGCCGAAGAAAAATTTAAATTACGCGAATTTCCAACAAAAAAAAAATTGTTCTTCATATCGCCTTCAAAAATTAAAATTCTGTTGCAATGAACTTTTTTCTACTTTTAGTTATATTTTTTTATCGCCTGTGTACTACACTACGGTTTTATAATGATTAAAGATTTTTTAATTTTATATATATAATATAGAATAGCAAACTGTTCAAGTCCAGAACGTCCATTTTATTATAAATAAAAAATTAACTTATTTCTAAATGTTATGAGTAGGCAATTAAAAGGAACAACAGTCCCAAATTTGATCCGAAGTGACCTTAAGATACTTCATGACGTAAACTTTGAAATTGTGAATGTTTTTTTTACAAATTATCTTCTTTTTAACTGTAAGAAATAAAAAATAAATTCTCTCTTATACTTTACAATAATTTAAATAACAAATAAAATAATAAATATTTTATTGTGAACAATGATAGGATAACCTCTTAATAGTGATAATTTAGGATCGTCAACATAAATAAGAAAATTGATAGTATGTATTATAAGAACGTAAACATGATGATAAAAAATAAGATGTAAAAGTCTCTTAAATTTGAAGTAAATTTTATCTATTAATATTTCCTAGATTTTATATTGATTTCTTGCTAGTAGAAGAGACATAAATACATTGGACATGCACATATTGACAAACTGAATACTAAATGTTATGACATGGAAAGCGTACAAAAGTTGAATAATTTAAAGTCACATTTACTATTAACTTTCAATTATATTTTATTTAGACATTGTAAAGAAAAGAAGTCAACGTTATGTAAATGTAGATTTTTCCAAGATTTGTAATTACTATACAAATTATTTGTAATTACTATACCTATTACGAGATATATGATCTTTGTACTAAACTAGTATACACGAGTTTCGAGAGAATTACGATACAAGCTCGAATTAGTTTACGGGAGCTCTGGCGTATAGCATTCGCACGAGTAAAATGTTACGCGGTGCCGGCGGAAGGGAAAAGTTTCGCGAATTACCCGAGTTTTTAAGCATTTTCCCGTTTTGAAACTTTCCTATCAGTATTCATATCGCTGCCGTGCTATTTATATAAATAAGACGCGCGGCGCCGGGAATAGAAAGCCGAAATAAAAAAAAAAAAAAAAAAATTCGCGATCACTTTTACATTATACAGTAAAAAGTTCAGCCAAAGTAACTTGATCATAGTTCAATGATGCGGTCTACATTGCGACTCCTTTATAATGTTTATACAATAAGGTGGATTATCCGCAAGAGCTATATTCTCAAAAAAAAAAAAAAAACAACCAAAAACCTAATAGACCATTTGCCAAACTCAATAATATGTCGGCCTCGACTTTATCAATGACTAGTCGCAAAAAAAAAGAAAAAGAATGAAACAAAAAATTTATCGCCCCCCGAGCCCGATACACGCTCCAACGCATCCACTTTTTTTACGGAACCCGCGAGCCCTCCGGTGACAGGAAGATAACTCACCGTTCTCGCGGCGACTGCGGGGCGGCAGGGGGTAGACGAGGCGACGGGAGGATTCGGGCCATACGTCCACCCCGCGATATTACCTTCGAGAATTCTCGGGGCGTCTCGCCGAGCATGCCCCCTCCCCCCACCGCAACTTCCCCACCCACAGCCGTGAAACGCTTATCACTCAGCCTGTATACTTGCCGCGGTAATGTCCAATTACGCCGTGCGTTGGGGGGGGGGGGCGACGTCTGCTGTACACGTATAACGCTCTGCTGGAGGCATCGTACTCGAGTGTTGAATCGCCTGCGTACATATATATATATATATATATATATATATATATATATACATATATGTTCAATAATTCAATAGGACCGCGCACGTTTAGCCTGGATCCAGCGGAACGATCCAACTGATTATAAGCGATTTGGCCGATGCGCGCATCCGAGAAAATCTAATTGCCATGCATACGCGCGGGCTGTGGGGTATCGCGGAGAAAGAGAGAGACAGAGGCAGAGAGAGAGAGAGAGAGAGAGAGAAGAGAGAGAGAGAGGGAAATACCTAAATTTAATTACCGATCTATGATTCGTTCGATAGATGTATACGTCTATGTGAAAGGCAAAATTTAATTACTCCCTTTAGCCCTTTTCCACGTTTCTCCTCTCTTTATAGTCAACAATCTGTAATCGCTTTTATAAAATTTGCATCGGCAAATGCGTGAAATATTGATGGTTTTTTTTTCTACTGAATTTCTTATTAACGTTAAAAAATGTTTCTATTTATGATCTGTGGATATTAAGTTTGCCATTATGTGAATGTTATTTTTGACAACTGTCAACTGTCAAAGTTCCTACCTAATTAGAATTTATTTTTAAATATTAACGATGTCGTACACCCAGTTATTATAGACAGGTGCGCGTACGCGCGCACGCACACACACACACACACACACACACACACACACATCGATTTTTTTAAGGAGTTATAAAAATTAATAAATGAGTCTCCTTGATTGAAATAAATAACAAACTGGAATATTTCAGGAGATTTTTCAAATATGTTTTTGGTAATTAATTTAAAGTCGCGCAAAAATATTCAAATTTGCCACAGCTTCGAGTCGGTAGATTTCTTGCCAATAAACTATAATTAAGACAGCCTCAATAATAAACTATTTACTATACTAAGGATATACTAAAAATTTATCATTTTATTACAATTTCTCACACTAATAACGATTGATTACAATAACTAATGTAGTTACAGGATTTTATTATCATCGATTTTTTTCGTTTGTAATAACAATTAACGAATAAGTATTTTAATCTGTCGATAATAAAATGCTAAGTTTTTGTAGCAAAAACAGTGCTGAGTTTATTCTCTTTAATTTTAACGAAGAGACAGTCACTTCTTTGGGTCGCAGATTTAGCGGTAACTCGCTGAATATTTTCTAATATAGCTAAATAAAGCATCTGTGCAGCCATTCCTTGAAATGGACTCCCCCCTAGGCCAAACAAATTTAGGATACAAAGTTACACCGATTATGTATTTCAATGAATAACTTCAATTTACTCGCGCGTGTGCTTCATCTCATATCGCACTTGGAAAGCACTAAAACAATTAAAATAAAATATACAATTATCATTTAATTCCATAGTTTGTAATTGTATAGGCCAAGTTTTTATCAGTTTTTGTGAGTAATATAATGGAATAGTGCTAATTGGGCGAGGTAAATTATTATGATCATTGGTTATGAATTATGATCGCGGCAACTTCATTGTAAGCATTTTTGCGCAGCTACTGATTGAGACAAATAATTAATTGTTGTATGATTAAACAATATCTTTTGTACATGCCTTTTTTAATTTTCAAGCTAACTTTTTTATATTCTTTTCATCGTTCTTTGCTCTTTCAATTGTAAATTTTTGTCCCATGGCTTGGACATTAAATGCGCTTTTTTTCTGTCTTTGTGATAGTTTTATATATCTGAAAATTTTATTATGCCGGCCAGAGAATACTCGGTAAACCTAATAAGTTTTTTACAATCTCTGAACTTATTCTCGAACTCAAATAAGCTCGGTAGGAGTAATGAAAGAATGACACTTTAATCTATTCCATTGTCGATTCCGTTGAATTCATCACAGTCGGGCGTAAAAATTCATTATATCGTAAGCAAAAATCCGACACTCTCAAAATAGATAGACTCTCCCCATAAGTAGACGTATGCCTGGTGTGCCCAGACAATTCTCCCCCCCCCCCCATTCATTCTCTATTTCTCCCGTCTACTTATCTCCTCCGTATTTAATGCGCACACCATTCTCGCGTAGTCGAATACTGTGTCGCCAGGTAAGTGCGACTTCGAATCCAGCGCGGGTCTCGGCGACGCGAATAGCGAAAGGGACGAGGAAATACCGCGCCTCGCGCGTAATTCTTCGTTAGGTGCAATTTCGGTTTATTGGAGGCGACACCGATGCCAGATAATACAGGGGCGCTTCCGTTGATTTAGCCGCTTCGCCGAGCTGCGCGTATCCCGTGCGCCATTATCGACTTTAAACGGTGATTTACGATGATTCGTTGACGTCCTGTTTTGTTTTGTGTTTTTATGGCAACGTGCCGATTGCGAATAGGCGGAGCTGCTATTTTGTGTATTTGTTTTTGTTTTGTTTTGTTTTTTTTTTTTTGAAACCGAACGAGTAAAGCAAGCAATAAAATTAAATCGACGAACGGCGGCAAATGCTCTTTCTCGCTAATTATGTACAGTCAAGATAAAGGGAGATCTGTTGATAATGCGTACAAATCAAAGAGGGCAAAACGTTATTTTGATTTTATCAAACTGAATCTCTCATTGTAATCGCTAAATTAATATAACATGAAAATTCAAATGCCGAGCATTGACAGATTTCTTCGCAAAAAAAGGTTGAATTCGACGGTACATAATCGTAAATCGTACGTCTTTTTTGTTGAGTTGAGTTCTCTGCCTTGAAACATCCTGAACTTTCTCAATTGGCTCAAAAAAAAAAGAAGAAAAAACTCCAACCATACCTCCAATAACGCTCTATAGATATAATTTTTAAACCAGGACAAGCCCTAAAACTTCCATTCGGCCGACTGTAGCCTCAAAAAAAAAAAAAATAAACATTGGAATTTCGCAGTTATACGTTGCTAAGTGTTCTTTTGGATGTCTTGTGTTGTATTATGAATTTAAGACTATGTGTGTGTAAATGCGCACAGCTATCAAACGACAACTATTTTTAAATCTTATAAAATTACCACCTAATGTCGAACAAAAAAGTCACCTCCTTCAGAGGAACACTAATACATACGTATATACATATGTGTATATATATAATTACACTACTCTCTAACTCTGCCATTCTCGTTCTATTTACGTCTGCACTCACAGCCGCGAACATCAATGAGTCCTGCTTCTTTTCGGAACAGTGCGAGCTGTCGGTCGCCCAGACGGGATGCCGGGACGGACGGTGCATCTGCATCTTCGATAAGGTGCCCATACAGAACAGGGACGGCTCGGTCCAGTGCATCGGTAAGAGATCATTCGTTCTTTTGTTCTGTACTTTTACTTTTTAACTTTATTACTAGTAAAATGAGAAAATATTTGTGTATAATTCTAGAGCAAATGAGATATAGGGTTTGATAATAAAGATGATTTTTACCAAAATGTACCTTTTAAGTATGAACGGTATTTCTCAATTTTTTGACATAATATTGCAGTAATTTCCAAACATTTTCGCGAACCTAAGCTTGTTCGCAATGTAATGGGTTAAGACATTGACTGAATAAAATTTACGCGATATTATCAAGTAAAAACCGGAGAACAAACACGAGCTTCGGGGAGCCTTATTAATAAACCCTATATATATATATATATATATATATATATATATATATATATATATATATACTGCACCGATGAGCTACCCTAAGGACGTTTAATGATTGATTTTTTTTGTCCGCGCCTTGAACGCCCCGCCAGCCGAGACGAAGGAGCCCCCGGATCTGCGCTACATCGACCCGGCAATGATCGGCATTCTAGCCGGCATGGCGCTGATGTTCGTCATCATTTGCGTCGTCCTGAGGCTTTTCAGCAAGTAGGTCATATTTCGCCTTTTATAATCCACACACTTTTCAACGATAACGCTGTAAGAAATTTTGAAATCGTCGTTAAACCGACTGATTGGTTTTCCTCTTTACTTCGTTTTCTCGTAAAAATCGATCGATGAACACCAAAATGTATGGACATTTAGTATTTACGACTGGCCTTATCTTCATATTGCACTTTGGTCTATCAGTGTGCATGAAAATAGAGATACTGTGATCCAAACATAAATGATGTTCGAAAAAATATTTTAAAGAGATACATTTAAATGTAAAATAATTATTTTCAATAAAAAGATTAAATAAAAATAAATTAAATCGTACGAATAAACAGTAAAATTCAAAAGCAAAATTATTCATATTTGTATGTTTCATGGGTTGAGAAATTTCAAATTATAGAAATCTTAAGAATCTTTAACGTACTAAAACCCACTAAAATATCGAATATTAATAAGTCAATAATGTTTACATGATCAAAAAAATTTAATTCTGTAGTACAATTTATATTATAATATATGAAATAAAACATTGATTTATTATCAACTGATTATATAATCCTTGTACATATGTCTATTAAATTGCAAGTTCAAATTTCAAATATTAAATGGATAACATAATTATTGAATTTTATCAATGAGTTTGATGGGTATTTAATTGGAAAATAAATACATTATACCCGGAATTGTGCATTCTCGCTTAATATTATTTAATTTCAAATGTATACAACTTTAAGACAATGAGAAATTATCAATTTAGATACTGAAACAAGATAGAATAAGCTGAAAATGCTATTAGTGCGAATTCGCTTAAGTGACTGGCATAATTATCATTAGAACTTCTGTAAAGCGAGAGCTCAATTAATTAGAACGTCAAGCTCAATAGTAAAGTCTATTCGTACAATGAAATTGTAATATATATATATATTTGATAAAATCATTTCTACAAACTGTATAATTTTATTTATTTAACTCAATTGAGTCGAATATTTAGCTATAAATTTATCATGGCAATTTACGTCATTATAAATAATATCAAGTTAATGTACTAACTATTTATATGATACAAATAGATAATTTATATATAGATAAGACAAATATATAAACAATATTGTTTAATCATTCACAAACATCTTATACTACGGTCTTACCAGTCTTTGAATCACTATCCAAGTATTCGTATAAAAGAAATACGCGAGTTTCATCCTGATTTTCTAACGAAATTCTGAAAGGTCCAAAGCCACATTTGAAAACTGACGGGATAAAGGCGAAATAATGATGCGGCATAAAATATCTCGAGACCTTTTGCGGCATATTTTATGTATGAAGCCGAACTGAATTTGAAAGCGAGCAGGGCTTCGGCACAGTTTCAATCATATCGCTGTACCTCCGTAACTTCTAACGGTGGCTGTCCAATGGGAACTGAATAAATTGTTTCCATTTTATGTGTAAATCATAGTTTACGTAATAAAACTATAAACTTTATTGAACAATTTTTTGGATATATTTATTTTTTAATTAAATATTTTTTTGCAGTTGAAATTTTGATTTCAATCGATATCACGTGAGTGACGTCACCGATGAACTACATCTATATATGATTTGGTTAAGCATAGTAACATGGAAACAGAATTCACAGAAATATGCGTTCAGTCGGTTGTATATAGAGCTCATCGCTGACGACATTCAGAAGACCTCTCAATTTACTTCTGAGTTTGATGATTTGCCAATTTAAATATTTAATATTCAAAGAAATTATTTAAATTTTTACATAAATACTAAGTTTTGTATTTCAAAGCGCCAGACATAAAAATGAGGACTTAAAAATCAATTATCAATAAATCAAATAATAATTGAAATAATGCACATTAAAATAGAATATCACTTTTTGCTCATACAAACCATAACCTTATTTCTATTTTTAATGTTAAAATTCGGTAGATTTAGAATCTTTACAAATACTTACTGCTCAATCGCGTGCTGCAAACAAAGCATTTCTTGTACCATAGCTCACAGTAATCAATTACCAATAATAAATTTATACACATAACTAATTTTTATCAGCAATCAATGTTGTCATTAGCAAAATTATATTTGTCGAGCTCCAATGATTCGTTATGGCATACTTACAAATTCTGATTTATACAGGAATTTATGCTGACATTTTTATCTAAACAATTGAGATATCGTGGATTATAACATCTTTTCTATTAATCAGTAACATTATTACACATGAATTATAAAAAATGATTCACAACATAATTCGTAAATAACTCGTAAAAATAAGGTGTCGAGTCTGAATTTGGACTGAATAATGGAGTTAATCAAGTTTCTTTATTTCAGCAAGTGTGTAAATATAAAGATTTTTATATTTAAGATCTTTATATACTTTTTGTAGTCGGAAATTGAATTTGTGATTAAAAAAAAAGTCGAATTACTTAGAAATTTCCAAGGCTATTTGACACATACATAAAAATTAAGAGATGTTTTTGACTTTTGCGTATCATTTCTAACGAACTTATTAATAAACTTTAAATTATTATAAAGATTATGAATAAAAAGTAGAAATCCAAGAACTAACAAAAAAACATAAAATTAATCTTTTCAAATCTGATAACGCCTGCATAGAAAAATATTTGAAAATATCACTTTTTAAAACATCACTAAGTCATTTAACAATAACTCTTTTTAAATCGCCTTCTATACTCAATTTCGACTTTAAAAATAAAAAAGTTACGGTATGGGAAGGCAAAAAAACAGTATCCTATTTTCAAAAGTATAGTTGGAAAAAAGTTTCTTTGAACTTCTTAGTGTTCATCAAAGCGTCTTCAATGTCAAAACTAATAAATTGAAAAAAAATATGTAAACTAATTAAATCCACTGTAATTACAATTGATGAAATATTGATCTTATAACTTTTATATTTATGAAAAAGCATAAACTTGTAAATATAATTGAAGATGAAAATGCAAATAATTAATACAAATTAAATCCACAATAATTGCGAAATTGAGAAGCTTCGAGATTACCACGTCTGACTCTGTTATTCTTAAAAATTTAATGCAATTTTCTAACCAAACTCCCGCGCTTACTATGAAAAAAATCAGAAATTCAGCGATCATTCCTTCTGAAAATCCTAATATCTTTGATTTATTTTCTTTTGAAAAGCTTCGATCAATCAAAGCTCGTGCCGATTGAGTTTAACAATCAGAAACTCGTTCATTTTTCCGCTGCTGCCCTATACATAAACGATCTACTTCGACTTCTATTACTTCCCTTTCCTTTCAGCCCTAAATCCGTAACTGCCGTAACGCATAATACGTTTATGTGGCTTTTCATTACAAACAAAAATAGACAATAACTATTTTAATACGTGATAAATAAATTACAGCGTAGGTTCGCGCGGAACATCAATGTGATGTACTGAGGGCCTTCTACGTAAAAGCTATATTAAACCAGAGCAGTGTAATTTCTGATTTAATATCTCGATCTAAGGGCGGAGACTATTTTCAAACATAAAAAAAAATCAGTGAATTACAAATTCAGTTTCTCATACATATTATGCCTTCTTAAAAAAATGTTTCGGAATTATACGGCAGGTTGTGTCTCAAAATTTTTTAGTATACCTTATTCTTTTGTGAATTTAAGATCAGTACATCATTGCGACTTTGGTGAATTTGCAGATTTTAATGGACTTCGATCCGCTCGTGTTATTGTACTTAAATGATTGCTGTTAATAACTAGATTATATTTTGTAACTATATTTGGTAACCAGCGTATATTGTTGGTTTATTTTAGAACGTCAAGTAATCTTTCAAATTCAAAAGAGCTTTTTCATCAATAGAGGAAGTCTTAAATTCTTTGATGAGCCTGGCTCTTGTATTATATTTGATACGGACCTTCGGGACATACTCCAGCGTGTCCTCGTCCCACATAAACAAGTGTCGCTATAACTCTCTCTCTCTCTCTCTCTCTCCTCTCTCTCTCTTCTCTCTCCCTCTCTCTCTCTCTCTCTCTCTCTCCTCTCTCTCTCTCTCTATCTATCTCTCTCTCTCTCCTCTCTCTCTCTCTCTCTCTATCTCTCTATCTCTCTATCTCTACAATATTTACATCTACAATATTAATTGATTCCTATAGAAGCTCTTCGCAAATAGCTATGTAAATCAGACCTAGACCATTTCGAGATGAAAAAATCCCATTGACTATACCAAACGAAACCAAACAGATAATGTGGAAATTCTTTCACATGTCATCAGCAAACCTATTGAATCTATTCCTATTCCTATATTTGAAATCCCCTTTATGTGTTAATCCATCACCTTCTCACTAAACCCATAAATTAGTTTTAATGTAATTTTCCACTTATATCTTATATGATGACCTATTCGTGTGTTCATGTTTCATGGTATTTCATCTAAACCTCATTTATTGTTTTTGTATTGATTTACCAAATCTATACAAAATAAGCCTAGTTTTACTATATACCTACTTCAAATAGCAATGATTCTTCTCTTGCTTTAGTTATACAACATACTACTCATAAAATAAAATTTACTATCTATCTATCTATTCATATCACTCTCTCTCTCTCTCTCTCTCTCTCTCTCTCTCTCTCTCTCTCTCTCTCTCTCTCTCTCTCTCTCTCTCTTTCTCGCGGATGGAAACGTTAGGGATTAGATTCGAAGTCTACGTATCCCGTGGATGTTAAATCTTATTAACCATCGTGACGGTTTTTTCCAGTCTGTGCCCATTTCTAACTCTAAAATCAGTGAGATAGGAGAAAATCCATCGGTCTTTCGACGAACAATTCCATCAATTATGCCATTGTACGAGATATCTGTCATTCGATCCTTGGGTAGTATTCTTGTGAATTGCGTGCATTTGAGCACCGCGTTTGCATCCTAAGCAGAATCGCCAGCTTCTCATAATTTGTACACGGTCCTTACGCATTAAATCGCGCCACTTCTCACGTCCCGATAAACATCCCATCGGTGACCCATCGCACTCCTGTTGTTGTTGTTGTTGTTGTTGTTATTATTATTACTATTGGTAATGTCCATCGTTAATTTCAGAGCCCGCTGGAACGAGAACCGGACCATTTTCAACACGCCGAATGCCCGGCTGATGAACGTCTCACTGCTGCGCGACAACAAGCTGCTACACGGCCAGGAGCGCCGCGGCTCGCGGGCCAGCGTCCGCGCGCCCTCGAGGCAGCCCTCGATGGCGTCGCTGCGCGCCCACTCGCCCAACGCCTCGCAAGGTGCGAAACACTCTCAGCGAGTGAACCGTACGGGTCTTTATTCATTTTTCACTTACTAAGCAAGCGAAGTTCTTTGACGAAACTTTTTTAAATACATATATATATCTATACTATAGACACCCTCCGTGTAAAGTTTCTATATAGCAAATTTTTTTTTTATATATATATATATCGTATACATATAATATACTTTTAATTGAGTCTCTGTTTTTATGATTGTATTATTATTGCATATAGAAGGAGAACCGGGGACTCTATAGTTTATTCTCTCTTCGAGATATATTAGTACATAGTCTGTCTCTTTGAAGGCTCCGCGACGCTGTGTGTCAGTAGCCGGAGCCCCGGTCTTTTGTAGATCCTTGTAATCTCTTGTTTATTACAAAACGAGTATGTACGTAGATATACTCTATATATACTTCTTATTCTAACTAGATTCTATTTGTCTATAGACTATACTGTTTCTTATACGAACTGACTGCACTTGCTATAGTTAAGTGATCCATATACCTATGGTTTTCTCATTCGTTTTACATTCTTATAAATTTTATATATCTTTATATTTGACACTTTTCAAGCTCTCATATATATATATATATATATATATATATATATATATATATATATATATATATTCGATGTTTGGGCCAAGTCATTGATTCACGCAACAACAAAAGAATCGCCACATTATAATAAAAATTTGCTTAAGCTTTTGAATTTCTTGTGTTAATATTTGTGTCTTAATTTGTTTGGCGTTAAGTATATTTATGCATACTCATACGAATGAGAACCTTTTTCACGCTTTCTACATCTATTTGTATGTGATTTTTTTAAGTCAATTGATACTGAGAACATTAGACACCCTTCTTACTAATTAAAATCGATTTTATATAATTACCTGTGCTCTCAAATACAGAAATCGTCACATTAACCTGTGTTAAAGTTTAGAATAAACTAGACATTTATCAATAAAGTATTTAGGGATTGTACCACTATTTGAAGTGCAAAAAATTTGAGTGGCGTATTTCCTTAAGTCTCCAAAACTGAAAATGAATTTTAAGATTAATATAAGTAAAATTATTTCGCAAATCATATCGGATAATCGAAAAAAAAAAACTATTCTCTGACATTTAATAACTCAGCCCGAGAACTGACAACATGACAGTCAATTCGAAAATATACAAGATAACATATCCTTGTCATCCTGTTTTTTTGTAATAGAGTTGTTTAATAATTTTCAAGAATTGGCATACATAATACCAGATGCCTAATTTTGACAGTAATTGTGACTTTTTGTCTAAAAACTGTATGTTTGCATGAAACAAATCGAATACATGATGAAAAAAAAATTTAATGCGGCAAATATTCGCGAAAACGGATGATCACGGTGCTGGTGGTAGATGGGGCAACGATCATAAAAAAACCCTCACAGTCCTGTGTATAAATAATACACGAGTGCAGTAGAATAATTTAAATAAATATGATGAAAAATATGAGAAGAACGATGTAAATATTAAGCTCATCAAAACGTAGCCTGCAGTTGTTCTCCACATAATGAACCGTCGATTGGCCAGCTCAATTATCTATCTCCTTCCGTCTCTCTCTCTCTCTCTCTCTCTCTCTCTCTCTCTCTCTCCCGACAGTATTTCCCCATCACTCTCGGGCTTTCATTTCAGTTCGATCAGTCTGTTTACTCTTATTACTCAAGAAAGAATGCCGGAAGCTAATACGAAAAAAATCACATCATATGCGGTATAGAATAAAATATCACATACTCGTTTTTTAAATCAACATAACCAGTGGATTTTTTACGATTAAATAAAATGTGCACAATGAGTGGTATCTACAAATATTAGCTTCTTCTCATTTAAATTTGAATCCCGATACCTATGTCTAATATTGATATCAACGTCTGAAGTACGTAAAAGTTAACATAATTCCAATATTTCACGAAAATCCATTTGCAGTCAATTTTGGAGAAATGTCCTTAAACGTTTTCCGTGATAACGGACGAGCAAAATTTAGATCTATGGGGACGGAAGAGGATTTTAAACTCTATTTTTGATAATTATATTACAAGTGTCATATGTTATATGTTATGTAATTTAGGATTTTTTCGCGTGTCCGAAAAAGTCAAGCCTTGGAGGCTGCCCGATAGACGGCGTCACGTAATATGTTGGGCACTCGTCATATACGATGTTACGACACTTGAATAAATACAATCTTTTGTGCCTGGCAAACGAGTAGCCTGTATATAATTGATTTCGTATCCTTACTGTCCTTTATTCCATATTCTGAGATAGCTTGTGTACCACCAGCATATATCAGTGGCAGGGAGAACTATCAAGGGTCTCTAACATCTATTATAGCCATTGTATCGGCCTTGCCCCCTGCGGCTTTAGGATAAATTACTCTGGGATTGGCTAATCCTGGGAAAATAGGACTATTTATACCGTTTATATAATATAATAACGATAATAATGTTGGAATAAAAACACTCATCTGGAATAGTTTGATATCAAGTTTCGAAAGATATATGTCCCGATCATGCCCTGTATTCGATCGTTCATTGATATTAATCTATACGTTTTTTCTGTTCTACGGTCTGGTTCAACACGACGGAAAACTTTATCAGAAAAGTTTTTAGTGTACACCGGTGCAAATCATTTGGATCAATTTAATTTTTATACTTTCTCCTATTTTTAATATATATTTTGCTATAATATTCTTATGTACTCATGCTATTTTTCTATACAGGGTTTAGGGTTTTTTATGTTCATAGCGCCCTATTCACGTTTGACCAATAAAAAGACTATCGCTTTAACGTTGGGGAAATCCTTTAAAAAATCATCGATTTTTCATGATGAAGTAAATGATTATTTTAAAAGATTATTTTACCTATAATGATCAAAACTATTCGTGGCTGAAATATTACTTAAGATTCTGCAGAGTTAAAATTGAACAACTCTCCGTCTTTCCTATTTTTCCAACATTATCTCTCTCTCTCTCTCTCTCTCTCTCTCTCTCTCTCTCACTCACTGGCTCTAACCGATTCCCCCTTGCAGCACTCAGCCTTCCAGAGTTAAAACACGCGCAGTAGTCGTCACGAAAGCGCATCGTTGACCCATCATGCGTCGCGAATTAAAAGTAATCCCCATGAACCGCTCCCTCGAGCGCCAAAGTATTGGCCATTTTCACAATCCTCGCTATGCTCCACCCCTCGCCGCTTTTCTTTTCTTTTTTTTTTCTTCTTTTTTTTCTATTCTTCTTTTTTTTTTTTTTTTAATATCACGACGACGAGGACGACTCGCGTGCAGCAACGATCGGCGCGCAAATAGACGCGCGTCGCTAGTCCCGGAAGGCGCACCCGCCGCGGCGGCCGCGTCCTCGTCCTCGTCCTCGCTCGTGCCGTCGAGCTTTTGCATCGTGCCCACGTTAATATATAGATAGCGATATTGCGTGGATGTATTGTGCTACTGTGCTTTGATGTTTGTGTTTTTTAGCTTTGCTTTCATAGAGGACCTTGATCGTTGGACATTCTCGCCACGATTTCATATGCAGACTGTAGACCTTTTTCTCATTATTATGTAGTGTTTTACAGGGAAAATTTTGAATTATTATTCTAGCATAAAAGTGCTTTTGGCCAATTACGAATAGTAATTCAAAATTGTTATTTTACAGTTGGAATATATTCAACAAAGCCTTCTCTTTATCTTTGATAGAAGATTTTTTATTTAGATGGATTACTTTCAGTGATCAAAAAAATGCAAAAGCTTATAATCAAGATTTTCTGTCTATTCATTAGTATTGACAGTAAATTTTTCACATCTTTAAAAATCAACGAACAATGTGATTCAAAATTTTCCTTCATTTATAATGTAGTTTTAAACGTTGCTTAGTCAACATTATATTCTAAATGCTATTGTAAATACAGAGTGTTTCGTTTTTCTCGCAGAATTATGTTATTCTACGTTTGTATAATTTTAAACTAAATTTCTATGAAATCGCCGATTTCAAGATTTAAAAATTTATTTTTAGTTGAAACTTTGATTTAAAAACAAATGAATTATTAAAGAAACGTTGCATTCTTTCCTTTGAATTCAAAATTTTTTTTACAGTCTACAATTACATTCTATTGAATATAATTGAACTAATCTAATTACTGAAATTATTTCTAGAAAATAAAGTTGAAAAAGACTTTCTTAATAAAATGACTGCATTGCCATAAGAAAAATGAAAATAACATTCTTATTGATTATAATACTTACATTTAGAAATGGAATAACATAAAATTCTAGCGTGCAGACATGACATTTCAGGCATTTCATAATTATATATGTAGATTACAGTAGCAGTATGTGCTTGTATATATATAATTCCACAGTACGAATTACGTACCGACGAATGCATTTGCACGCAGGCTTTAATTTGTCAGAAATTATTTGCACGAGCCTACCTATAAAATGTCGACATGTCGTATATTACATTTGTCTGCGGCTTTGATAATCATTGCAAAAGAAACGAAATTATTTTAATAATATATCTATTAAATTAATCCGATGATTGTTATCAATGTCACTGCAATACGACACAGTAGCTTAATTTTATTAACAGCTCTTGCTTTTGCTTCTTTGTCGAACAAAAAGGATTTTCATAATATATTCAAAATTATTTCATACTGTTTTGTCTGTGCATTTAAGTGGTGAAATGCTATTGAAAGATCTTCGAATGTTTTTATAAAGTTAAAAATAATACCATGTCAATTATTACTATTACGATATAATATACACTTTATTGTAAAGCTAATTTTTTATTTGCATAACACATTAAATCTAATGTTTTGTGTGTAATTTAGTACATAAAGTGACATGTATTAAGCAAAGTGCATATTGCAAATACTTTAAATATGTAATTACACGATACTGCCCTTCAAAAATAATTCTAACATATTTTCTTTGATATAATTGTTTTATTTTTTAACAATTATTACTTTAATATTTTTGTTACATAGTATTGCGGACGTTATGTGTAGATCGATAAACCTCTTTAAGAATGCGGGAGATTATTAATCCCATTAATAATTAATTTCAACTGCAGTGTTTATCAAATTTACAATCGAAGACGGGAGTGGATATTGTCAATTTGCAGTAGCAATCTTGGATCCACTTTCTTAAAATTGTAAAAGTAACTTTTAATTGGTGATCGGCAGTCCTTAAGATCTCAATAACCAAGTATGGTGGCAATCGCTTGACTTTTAAAAATTTGGTCCGACATCTTGTTTGCTCTGCTTTTTCGAAATTTCAAAAATAAATGTGAAAATTTCCGTATTGAAAAGTCGGAAGAGTAGATTTCCATTCCAAAAAAAAATCAAGTGCAACGTGAAAATAGCCTTTGAGGTATAGAAAAATCAAATTTAAATTCGATTTTTTCATAGTCATAATAGTGTCATAAACATAAGGACATATGGATTAGTTCATAGTCTTATTTATATTCTGTTTAAGAAAATAACCATTAAAGTTTACTAAATTCCGACTTGAAATAATCTTAAACCTGGCATGATGAAGGTCAACCAACCTCAAATTTGGGTTATATAATCTCAAAAATATAAGGATAGCTGAGTTGGCTAGCTTGGTTTTTTTAAAAAAAAAGAACCCTTTTTGTAAATTCGTAAATTTCTTCATATATTTTTCTATATATCGATAAACAAATGTTCTTACTTTTAATTTTACCGTCAATATATTCTTGAATTTAATATATTCTTGAATTTTAAAACGCTAACGAAACAGAGAAAAAGACACTCCATAACATAAGTCTAGCATAAATTAGCTAATTAACTTTTTATACAATATTCAGTCGATTCTTGAAAAATCCATCCGATAACACGCGAATTACAGGATATCAGGTTTATCCATGAGGTATCTATACATAACGCTCCAACATATCATTTTTCGCTACAATATAATGCCGCCGTATGTATGAGCACACGTATATAAGTGTCTTTTTAAAAACAATGTCAAAGAATACACACACACACACACACACACACACCCACATGTAAATAAACAACTAGCTTAAGAAATTCACTACATGATCACGGAGTTGATTATCAAAAAGCTACATTATGCATAGAATGCGTATATAAGTGTCTTTTTAAAAACAATGTCAAAGAATACACACACACACACACACCCACATGTAAATAAACAACTAGCTTAAGAAATTCACTACATGATCACGGAGTTGATTATCAAAAAGCTACATTATGCATAGAATGCGTATATACAAATCCCTACAGAGCCACACACGGCCCCCGTGCTGCACGAACACGAAACACAATGCGCGGAGACGCGCGCAGAGTACAAAAACAGACACGCGCGCTCGCACACCAATTGGGATACGGGCGCGCTCGAGCCCCGCATCCCCAAACGCATTATACTCGTTTATAATCCTCGCTCTCTACCATCTATCTTTCTCTTTCTTTCTCTCTATCTCTGCGTAATACATGCGCACCACCCGGGACAGACGAGAAAATCCTTTTGAATAACGACAAAGGCAACAAGCGCGGCAGCTGCTACGCTTTCGCGCCGGTGCAGGACGCGCGTGTAACGGACAATTCCGCCCCATTGTCGCCAGGCTCGAGGACCGGCTCGCGGCGCGGCAGCCGCGGCAGCAGCGGCAACGCCTCGGCGGTCTCGGGCAAGTCCAACAACAGGTCGCCGCCGAATCATCAGAATCCGACGGGCAATCATCATCATCATCATCAGAACAACGTGGGCGGCGAGCCCGTACTGGAGGACGTCACCGTCGAGATACTCGAGGGCGGCAGGTCCTAGACTTCTTTTTCTTTGTTTTTTGTTTTTTTTTTTTTTTTTGATCAGTCGCTTAATATATATTTACCGCATATATTCGGAACGTCTATTACATATATTATACTGTCCTCACTATATTATTATTTTCATTGTTTAATCACTGACATCGTCATTATTTCAGCGTTATAATATTTGTCAACGTCATTATCGTTACTTTTATTATCGTATATATATGTTTTAAAAACAGGACCGTATTATAGTGTGCATTCGCAAAATAATGTGCTTAAAAATGGACTGTTCTATATTATGATGCTTATACACTCTATACATTACGAACGGACTATATATATATATAAAGAAATAAATCGTATTCTCGCATTTATAACGCATAAAGAGTCAACAAGCGCTTAGGTCATAAATCTTTTCTTACTCTCGACCGTATTTATAATACATAAGTGTAATAACGCAAGCCCGGCACGGAAAAATTTTCTTGTTCTAAATATCTATATATATATATTAGTTTTTACGTAAGCATGTAGAGTTCTTATTGTTTCGTTAAAAAAAATTTACGAATATATTAACTTTATAATATTGTTAATAAATTCGAAGTTGTTACGTAAGTTAATAATATATTATTTTATAAAATGATTTGCTTTCTTTATATTGATCGTAATACGCCTGCAGAAGTGAAACAAGTAAATGAATAGTCATACAAGAAACCGTTTTTTATTTTAACGTGTCGACGCACATTCACACACAATGATTTCATAAAAATTATAGGAAAAATGCTCGATTATAATAATCATAAGCGGCGTAGCGTAAAATAAACGAGATCGGACTATAAAAACGATCGACATAACGCGCCCCTAACAAGATTATATATATATATGCCTGACGTTGTCCTTGGCAGCAAAGGTCTTTTTTCACATTTTTTCCAATGAATCGATCTATATAGATATTTCTCTATATTTACATTAGATATAATATAAGATATAAGACGCGCTTGGTATATTATTGATGATAATCATCGCGATTTCGAACTTGAAGCGCGCTTTATCGAATCTCGTGAATCGTTAGAAAATTTATTACATACAAAACGTATTGTATAGCGGCTCTTTTTCATATATCAAGATTCATACGATATCCACGATAAAAACTTCGATCCAAAATAGCTTGCCATTTTTTCCCCCCCAACGAAACGTATTTGCCTAGATTATACGAAATTAAAAGTATAAAATATTAGAAATATATTAAAATATAACAACTCAGAGTATCGAATTATTATTATAGAGTCAAACTTAGATTATACATATATATATATAGTTTCTTGTTTTTCACATCACTTTCATATATTATTATTATTAGAAATATGTATGCGAAGCATTCGATGATATTCGTTAATCAAGCTTCTGTCCGATCTACACCAAGTTTAATAGATAAATCGACGAGATTCTTGCAAAGAACAGCATCTGTAATATAATAAATATAGATATATGAAGATTCTATATATTATACATATGCATACGTCATTATTGATCGTTCAAATGTGAACAAAAATTTACGAAACGAAGTTTACAAATTTTTCAAATGTATTTATATAACGCAGGCGCTTTTACATATTTTCCTTTATATCTCTATACAAGATCTATAAAATTGCTCGATGTACTATTATATAGCGAAAGCAGCTTGCAAATCAAATGTTCAAAAGATCGATGCGAAACTTTAACAATCAAGATGTATTAAACTCCTTTACGTTGTACTTTCTTTTTTCCTGTTGAAAATATTCTGACTCGCCTCTATATTTCTTTAGATCTACAATTAAGACGAATTCTTTATCTAGTCGAAGAATAAAAAATTTTAAAAATAAAAAAAAAAATAAAAAATTGTATCACAAGTTTGAATAAACTAAAGTAAAAATGCTATATATAAATATATGTAAAATCGATGAAACCTTCGACCAAGAAGAAAAGCGGAACAAAAAGAAATTAGGTAGAGAGAGAGAGAGAGAGAGGCCGGATCCGATGAAAACCCGGCGCACAATCGAGCAAGGGCAAAGCTCTCTACCAAAAGTATAAAAAAAAAGTAATAATAATAATTTAAAAACCGTACACGAAGGGGACCAGACGCCGGATGTTTTATGAATCGCGATCGTCATGGATTCGAGTAAAAGTAAAAGCAGTTACAAAGAGAAAAATTAAGGAAGCATATATGAGAGAAAAAACGGAAAGTATTGATAATCACAGAAAATATATATATATATATATATATATATATATATATATATATATATACATATATACGTATATATAAAAATAGGAGTACGCTGCGGCCAATGCGTATATACGCACGACGGGTATATATATATATATATATATATATATATATATATATATATATATATATATATATTAAATTGACCATCCATGAGACAAGCACGCTCTATCATCGCCGCGCATACGTTTCCCCTTTCCCCTCGACCCATCGATCCTCGTCTACATGAAAATGCATAAGAGATCGTTGAAAGGCAAAAAATAATTGACGTGTACGAGACCCAGCGCCGAAGAGGGGGGGGGGGGTGCGGGAAGACATAGACATACGGAGAAGCGCGCGAACATTGCACGAAAGCCGCGCCGCCCTCGAAGCTCGCTCGCGTCTCGAATCGATCGAACTCGCCATCAGGCCAACGGAAAATCGTATTAATATTCTCGCGATAAAAGAAACACGTTAAACACATAGACGCGCACGATTAAACGCTCACACACGTACATGAGAATTTTCCATTATAACAGTAATAGATCTCCGACACCAGTTCGCACTTTTACAGAATATTATGCGACTAGTTTCTTTAATACGAATTTAAAACAAAACAAAAAAAAAAAAAAAAAAGCGCGCAAAATGATAACGAACTGCTCTATTATATGTATGGGTATATAATAATTATTATAGTGAGGGGAGAAAGAATGTGGAGAAATTTTCATTAATCCGCACGTACTACTACTTTTACGCTCCGACCACTTTTGTCCAGATTATATAAATAGCTATAAAGTACGATTTATAATGTGAATCAAAAATGAAATTAACTATAAACGACCGTCGTTTTACGTCTCTATATTCAATTCGGTGCCTATGCTATATATAAATATATATATATATATATATATATATAGATATCAGTAAATAAATATACAATTATAAAAATAAATCATTTGAACTTATATAGTAAATAAGTAAAGTTTAATAATTATAATGAAATAACGCTACAATTTCTATATATATAAGAGATATAATATACATATATAATGCTTATGATACTGAGAAAATTATCTATATACTCTTAAACATATATGTTACGAACGATATGCCATATAGCACATAATTTATAAAGAAAGATAAAAAGTCTATGATATATACAATATACATAGTTAATCAAGCAGAGCACAATATGACTATATATTATATATACTATATATAAAATAATCGATA